>OY992887.1:75635299-76235299 GCA_963921405.1 Cepaea hortensis
TTTTTGGCCCATCTTGAGTATTATATAATGTTTGTCTATTGGCCCTGTTATCCCAGAATAAATCCCCTGTGTACTCTGTCCATCTTTTTATTATGTCAGTGTTATTAAATATAATTTCTCCACTTTTTCCTCTGGTACAGCCGTTTCCTGTTATTTTATTTTTCTTCTTTGTAAATCTTTTTATTTGTTCATGTAATTATTTCGAGTTGTGTTTTATTTCTAGATCCTCTATTTCTTTGCATTGTTTCTGCAACCACCCTTCTTTGGCACATGTAACGTATTTCTCGATCTATTAATATTTACTCTGGAGTGTTCTTTGCTTTCTTTCTTCGAGTCATTTTACACAAGATTTCATTGGTTATCCATAATTGTTTTTTCTTATTTATCTTCACTGGCAAGGTGGTATTTGCAATCTGTATCTGGTTTTTACACTTTCCCATTTTGTATCAATTTTATCCTCAGGATTTTTACGTCGTCCATATTGTTCCATACTTTCAATGATTAGCCAATCATATATATTTTTTACTTCAACCAGGTATAGTTGACTTTTTTCTGATACTTGGAAACAATCAACCTATTACAGGTAAAACAGAGGGCATGCCATGGACCTTGGATTGGCGCAACTGAGAGGTTAGGGAGTCCGACTCAGGTTCAGAATTAACTTAGAATCAAAGTATAAGGCTGGGCTGGGAATTGTGCTAAGAACCGTTGTTTTAAAAGATAGTTCACAGCTGCCTATTTAACGTGGGTAGTGAGGCCGCATACCTAGTCCAGTTCAGGGCCAAACAAAAGGTAGGTTTGGACCAAACATAGTACGCAATCAAATGAACAAGTATAATGTATATTCCCTTTCACTGAGAATTAACACTAGTTTGCGATATATCGTCCTTCTTTCCAAAGGGGAGGTTATTGTTGACGGTGTATTATTCTTCGGCCCTGAAACAGTTAAAGGAGACGTCACAACCCCAGGAATTGAAATCTGGTAGACAAATATAAACCAGCCTCAATAACATTGATTCACGGGGGTTTCGGGCATGGGGGGGGGGGGGGTGCAGATCGATGAAAAAACAGCCTATTCGAACAGACTACATTTAGACACCGAAAACAATACACGTTTTTGTTCATTAACTCTTCAGTATCGATTTTAGTCATGGGAAGCTGCTAGATAATCGCAGTTAATTTCTCTTGATCTTGTCCCCAGGCATTTTCTGCCAGTCACACCACATTCGGTCACATTCGCCCGCGTGTTAACAAAATGTTTTCCCAGTCAGCTACCATTTAGAAGGTGAAATGCGTAGGCAATGTACTGGATTATTCTGGATTATGAGTCACCATGAACAGAAAGCTAAACAGTTTCAAACAATTCCATATGTATGAGGTATATATGTATGAAACTAGAACATCACATACAACTATCAGGAAGAGATAAACAGCATTCGTTGGTCATGTGATGAGAAGAGAGAACATTATGGAAAGATCAGTGGGGAAAGAATCTGAAGCAGACCAATAGAAATGTCATTGGATGGACTGAGGCGGAGATATGGAGGAATGTCATGTGCGGAGTTGATCTAGATCACCAGGGGCCGAGATCTGTGGAGAGATGTGAACGCCTACGCCAGTTGGTAGGGCACTTGAAGATGATATGAATGAAAAACGAAATTGATTTGTGCACGTGAACCGGAAGAAGACAGTAAGACTTTTAACGAAACATAACTATTATTTAATTTATTTCATTGTGACTTAATAAACCAAAAATGTGGGCGAATTGGTTCAAATGTTGAGACAAGCGCCTCTAGTTTGGGAAAGCCTGGTGAGATACCCAGAGCTAACTATTTGCATTATAACCAAATAAGAAAAATGTGCTATACGTTCCTCTATACCCGGGTCAGAGGGTGGAAATTCTAGTCTAGTCGGACGCGAAAAACTGGTCGGGTGTGTGTACAGCTTGCGCACGTTCTACATCCTCCAGTAGTGGGACGTCGAGCAGAACCAGCTGAATATACCGTTTGGGAGCCTCGGTGGAAAAATGGCTAGATGCTTGTCTGTCGGCCCATATGTGTTCGAATCTACATCTGTGAGGATTTTGTCAATTGACCCGTAAGGACAAGCCTAAAATGGATACCAAGTAAAATCCAACATCGCCCACCGAGTCCCCGATTGCCCTTTAAAAATATATCTAGCAACATATGCACTATGCGCATCAAACCGTGTGAAAGGGTTCTTTACTTTCTTACTTGCTTACTTGTTTACTTGCTAACTTACTTGCTAACTTACTTACTTACTTACTTACTTACTTACTTACTTACTTACTTACTTACTTACTTATTTACTTATTTACTTATTTACTTGTCTACTTATTTACTTACTTACTTGTCTACTTGTTTACTTACTTACTTACTTACTTACTTACTTACATACTTACTTACTTACTTACTTATTTACTCATATTACTTACTTACTTACTTACTTACTTACCTACTTACTTACTTACTTACTTACTTACTTATTTATTTACTCAATTACTTACTTACTTACTTACTTACTTACTTACCTACTTACTTACTTACTTACTTACTTACTTACTTACTTACTTACTTATTTACTCAATTACTTACTTACTTACTTACTTACTTACTTATTTACTTACGTACTCAATTACTTACTTACTTACTCAATTACTTACTTACTTATTTACTTACTCAATTACTTACTTACTTACTTACTTACTCACTTACTTACTTACTTACTTATTTACTCAATTACTTACTTACTTACTTACTCAATTACTTACTTACTTACTTACTTACTTACTTACTCACTTACTTACTTACTTACTTATTTACTCAATTACTTACTTACTTACTTACTCAATTACTTACTTACTTACTTATTTACTCAATTACTTACTTACTTACTTACTTACTTATTTACTTACGTACTCAATTACTTACTTACTTACTCAATTACTTACTTACTTACTTACTCAATTACTTACTTACTTACTTACTTACTCACTTACTTACTTACTTACTTATTTACTCAATTACTTACTTACTTACTTACTTACTTACTTACTCACTTACTTACTTACTTACTTATTTACTCAATTACTTACTTACTTACTTACTTACTTACCTACTTACTTACTTACTTACTTACTTACTTATTTACTCAATTACTTACTTACTTACTTACTTACTTACTTACCTACTTACTTACTTACTTATTTACTCACTTACTTACTTACTTACATACCTACTTACTTACTTACTTACTTACTTACTTACTTACTTATTTACTCAATTACTTACTTACTTACTTACTTACTTACTTACTTACCTACTTACTTACTTACTTACTTATTTACTCAATTACTTACTTACTTACTTACTTACTTACTTACTTATTTACTCAATTACTTACTTACTTACTTACTTACTTACTTATTTACTTATTTACTCAATTACTTACTTACTTACTTATTTACTCAATTACTTACTTACTTACTTACTTATTTACTCAATTACTTACTTACTTACTTACTTATTTACTCAATTACTTACTTACTTACTTACCTACTTACTTACTTATTTACTCAATTACTTACTTACTTAATTACTTATTTACTCAATTACTTACTTACTTACTTACTTATTTACTCAATTACTTACTTACTTACTTACTTATTTACTCAATTACTTACTTACTTACTTACTTACTTACTTATTTACTCAATCACTTACTTACTTACTTACTTACTTACTTATTTACTCAATTACTTACCTACTTATTTACTTACTTACTTACTTACTTACTTACTTATTTACTTGTCTACTTATTTATTTACTTACTTGTCTACTTGTTTACTTACTTACTTACTTACTTACTTACTCACTCACTTACTTAATTACTGGGAATTTTTACTTATTTACTTGTCTAATTATGTACTTACTTACATGTCTACTTGTTTACTTACTTACTTACTTACTTACTTACCTGCTTACTTACTTGTATACTTACTTACTTACTTACTTATTTACTTACTTACTTACTTACTTACTTACTTATTTACTTGTCTACTTATTTATTTACTTACTTGTCTACTTGTTTACTTACTTACTTACTTACTTATTTACTTGTCTACTTATTTACTTACTTACTTACTTACTTACTTATTTACTTATTTACTTGTCTACTTATTTACTTACTTACTTATTTACTTATTTACTTGTCTACTTACTTACTTACTTACTTACTTACTTACCTACTTACTTGTCTGCTTATTTACTTTTTTACTTACGTACCTGCTTACTTACTTACTTACTTACTTACTTACTTATTACTTACTTACTTACTTACTTTCTTTCTTTATTGGACTGCCTGCATTTCTGATATCCCAGCCATGACAGCATTCCCTTGAGTATTTCCCTGAACAAATTGTATGTGATCATATAAGGTATCCAAGATATTTTAATGTCTCTATTCTCAGCAGGAAGCCAGGGCTGGGTAGGGCCAGCACCCTTGGTCCGATCCTCAAGTGCTTGAATCCCCATCGAAACGGAGTTTTTTACAATTTCAGTTCACGTCGGATCCCAGATCTTGTTTTGGTTCGCATATCCTTTATAAGACATCGCTGTCAACATCAGCATCTTTCAGCTCATTGTTGATTTCTTGGCAAGATTATGCTCAGTAGTATGCAAGATCTACCATGCCAAAAATAAGTACTTGGAAATCGTATGGGAATTAATGGCGGGGAAAAGTATTGGCAATACACCCACCACGCCGAATGTGGAAAGAAGTCCTTTGCTGAACTTTAAATTTACTATTTTCAGCCCTGTTTATTGTTCTCACTTTACGGTAATACCACATCTCAAATGACTTCAGTCGTTTCTAGCAATTATGAACATGTTTTATTTTCCAGAGCTGTCTATGGCGCACTTCCATGTTTACACTTTTCATGTCAGTGCTTCACATTCTCTCTCAAATGTGTTTTTGCAATTGCAATTCTAATTTTAACGTCAATTCTCTACGCTCAGAATTAATGCATCTTAATTTTCCATAAATGTAATAGCCTCTTGACCTTCCCCCTTCTCCTCCGCTGTTCAATCGTCACTTAATTGACTTTGTCAGAGCCCTCGCTGGAAATATTTTAATTATCATAGAAAATATTGTTTCCGTAATGCTCTACTCTAATATTTGTTTGATTTTTGTGTCGTTATCATTACAACCACATTTTTCAATTAAGTCAGATGTTGATCTGAACATCTATCTAAACTGGAAATAACCTAATCATAGTCACATAATTATACATCTATTAGAAAAGCCATTTGCTAGAATATTTATAGCATGTGTGAATACAATAATTTGAATGCCCTACAGGTCAACGGAGTTAGTGCAATATTCAGAGGTTTTCTCGTTGTGCAATCCGCGTGAGGAGACTACAGCACTTATGGAAGTGAGCAGTGAAATTGTGTGGGAACTGTCAAATCATATTTTACTACATTTACTGGATGTCTTTTGCAAGGTGTTGTAATCAACCCTGGTTTGATTTCATCGACAATTTTACGTTAAGTAGTTTGCCATTGCTTTCTGAACGAGAAGTCAGCGGTTAAACCCAACTGACCCATGTGTGAGATTAACCCATTCACTACTCGGCTTTCAGCTTAAGGAAGTTTAAAGGCGAGCTCGATGAAATACTCGGCAACGCTGACCTCCCACATTTTACTAGTCAGTCAGTCAGTCAGTCAGTCAGTCAGTCAGTCAGTCAGTCTGTCAGTCGGTTAGTCAACAGATCATCCTCATTGCACATCGAACCATTCATTCCATCACCCCAATCGTGGATGGGCTCTGTGTGTTTGCCTGGATTATGCTATGTATCCAAATCATGCAGATATTTACTTGTCTGCCTCCCCCTTGTTCTTTCCCCTCAATCTTGCCAGTTGTCACCAATTTCTTCTTTTTTTCCGTCTCATAGCTAGCAGTCATAGCATGCCCAAAGAATCTTGACAATCGTTCTATACATAAAAGTATATACTGAACCAGTCACTGAGCTACCTTATCTGCCTGTCCGATGGTCGTTGGTTCGATACCTCAGCGGCGTGGATGTTTTTAATTGATCTGGGCTCCCAGGTCGACCCAGACTGAACTGGGTACCAGGAAATTTCTTGGGAAGCGAAGACGGCAGGCGAAGTACTGACCACATCACCCACAGAGTGCCGATAGGTCTATCAAAACATGATTCTGGCACTATATGCCCAATTCGCCTTCAGGTGTGTAAGAAAGTCCTTTACTTTACTTGACAGTCGCGAGCTGTCGTAATCAACATGTGCCAATGCCTGCCTTCTAATATTCGCAATAGCAAACATGGAGAGAATGATATGTACCTTAGAGTCCTGTTCAGAAACATTGAATAGCAACAGGGAACCAGACTGAAAATAACGTCATACCCTAAACTACAGTACTAAACATTTTGGGAGCTACAGTAGCGTAGTGGCTAGATCGCTTGCTGTCGGCCCAGGCGTCTTGCTTCGAATCCATATCGAGGCGAATTCTGTTACGTTGACCTGGCCTTTCGGGTGGTCCTGGTCTCAAATGGGTGGCAGGAATGTCCTGGGGAATACAAGGGGCCGATGGGACATGGGTAGGGTCAGCTATAACACAGTGGCGACTGATCTACACCAATAGGGCGCTAACACCAGAGACGCAATACGTGCCGGAGGATCTTTGATTTTACTTACTGAAATTCTCAGTGAGAAATACTTTAATACTACAGTTATCAGTGAGAAATACTGTAATACTACAGTTATGAGTGAGAAATACTTTAATACTACAGTTATGAGTGAGAAATACTTTAATACTACAGTTATGAGTGAGAAATACTTTAATACTACAGCTATCAGTGAGAAATACTCTAATACTACAGTTATGACTGTAATACTTTAGTTATGAGCGAGAAATACTTTAATACTACAGTTATTAACGATTAATACTTCAATAATACAATTATGAGCGAGAAATACTTTAATACTATAATTATGAGCTAGAAATACTTTTATACTACAGTTATAAGCGAGATTTTAGTTGAGTTAAGAACCGATATCATTACACTCGGGGCATTCCCATAAAGCACTCAGCTCTCAGCTTCAACGGCCAGCGAAGAGTTCCAATACTAATACCCGCTGCAATCTGATTATAAGTCCGTTTTGCTTTACCTCTGAGTGACTACTTTCGACGTGATTCTCTGGCCACCCCCTGCTGCCACGTTCTGGCTACACCATGATAGTCTATCTGTTCTTCTGCATTATTGACGTACTCCCAGAGGGCCTTCACCACATCTGCTTTATCTTGCATCAAATCACCCCTTAATGATGCGGCACCAACAAACTGTCCGCCTGTTCATTTCCAGCCACACCAGAGTGTCCTGGAGAAACGGTCCATCTCACAACCAGCGACCTCTAAACTGATGCATACCATTCTACGAGAAGCATGCCAGTTTTCACCTCTGTCAGCATGCTGTGTGAATCAGTTACAATCACGTCCATTCATTCATTCAGTAGCATGTCCTTTTTAGAACCTCGCTCCCATTACAACTTTCCGGAAAACCTATCGATCAAAAGTAAAATGTCCCGCGTCCGATACACCCATCTGGAGATCATCCGCCACATCCTGCACCAATCTTTTCTTTGGCCTTCCTCTTACTCTCTTCCCATGCATATACCCCTACATTATTATTCTCTCCAAACTTTCGTAACGTTTCAAGTGATCAAATATTTCAATTTTCTTTGTTTTATCATCTTTAATAGCCAACCTTCTTCAATATTCAGCTCTTGAAGTATAGATGCATTTGTTCTTTTCTGTGGTAAATATATTCTTAGAACCCTAACATGTATATTTACGGGCATTTATGCGCTGCTCAGTTTGTTTAGTAAATGTCCAGGTCTCACAGGCGTATGTTGCAATGGGAAAGATTCATTCTCTTAAAAATCTAATTTATGTAGTTCTATCTGTCCCACTCCACAATTTATTCATTTGTTTTAGTCTTTGAAGGGCAATAGATATCCGTCTTGTAACATCTTTCATTGTGTCACCGTTGTTGGTAATTAATGACCCAAGTTATTCGAAATGTTCCACCCCCTCCAATTTTTCCTCATAAAAATATATTTTTTGTTCTCCATAGTAGTTTTATCTGTATGCATTATCGTTGTTTTGCTATGTTAAGATATAAGTTGTGATTTTCACTATTCAATTGAGTTGAGGTAATTAGTTTTCTATACCATTCTGGGTTGTGGATAGCAATACTGTATCATCAGGATATCACAACATGCGAGAAATGAGCGAGAAATACTTTAATACTACAGTTATGAGCGAGAAAGTAGTTTCATGACTAAAGTTCTGAGCTTAAATTTTGCAGTAGTTAGCGTTACACAGCTACTAGGGGCAGCTCTAACGACATGTCTAGCAAACGTTCATGCTGAAATGGTAATCATGGGGTCGAATCCACCTTGAGGCAGCGATACTTTTAACTGATCTGGGCGTGCAGGTTGATCCAATCTAAAATGTGTACCAGTAAATACGAGTACTATGGAGTGTACAGACGGTGGGTGCGATGTTGAAGGCAGCGCCTTCATGTCCCGATTTCTCCATAAACGTATGGGGGATATTGCCAGACATCCAATAATTTCAGCGCTGGAAAGTGATCTGTAGGGTACAGCTTTCACCCCATTTACGACATACCGCATCTTCGCTTTCCTATCAGTAATATTGCCTTGTTTTTAAGTGAGAGAGGGCAAAGGATAACATAGGATTAATTGGGTGTTTGGAAAATTGGCTTCAATGAGGAAACCATTTAATATAAAGTAGAGAATGCTACCCCTGGTCCCGAGTTTGCTATGTCACCGATTCCTGCAGACATCCACGTGCCATGCCAAGTGTGAAAGCTTTCGATCAACTAAAATAACATCAACTCATTAATAAAGAGTTATGCCAGACACCAGCATGGAAACAGAAAAGCCAGATATTGATTGTCAGTTTGCAGACATTGTAGACGGGCTGGACGAACATGACATGGGACACACTGACAGTAGAATTACACAAAACATGTATAAGGTAGTTGCATGTCCTTTTACCGGACGTTGCATTTAACTCAGAATTTATTGGATGTTCGTGATTTATTAGACATTTTGTGTTCACTAGTTTGCCATTACTTTCTTAACTACCGACGCCCATAACATCTAAATTAGCGCAAAGCTGTCTGCTTCCAAACCTCTTGTGGCTGATTGCGAACACTCGAATCCATATGTCTGGGAACTGCCATACTGCATTCCCTAGCCCCTGAGTTTAAGACTACGACAAACAAGTCTAACAACCGACATGGGGACCAAAATCATCGAAGAAACTGAAAGATAAGCAAGCAAAACGTCGCTTAAAAGTCTACAGGGTCGACTTCATTACACCAGGTTTTCTCCCATATGGCTCGGTCTCTTTCCGCAGCGCGGAAAGCGTCGCACCAAGAACGAACTCCGTAGCTCTAGCGACGACCCACAGGAGTCTCGGGAAAAGATAAGCAAGCAAACTGTGGTCTTTGAAGTAACTTTCTGGGACTTGTTAAGAGGCGAATATTAAATGCCGTTGGATTTGTTTTCTAGATAATCATTCTCATCATCCTCATTGTTCACTTTGTCGTCAAGCGGCGTGCGCCTAATTGGTGGTAACGGATTGTGTCATTCCGTGTGATTGTACCCTGTCTTTGATAAGGTAAATCCATCTTCTTCTCCGGCGTCTTCTTTTATATCTTTTTTGGTGTAGCGCCAGTACTGGTAGTTGATGGTGTTGCATTCTAGCGAGATGGCAGAACCATTTGGTCTTATGCCTTTCAATATATGTGACACAAAGGAGTTGATGTATTCAACGAAGCAGATCTCGTAATAATTAATAAATGGACATTTTATTAAAGTACACAAACATAATAAAACAATGAACAGAGTCTGGGAGTCAAGCCTGCAAGAAAAACATACTTTTTCGGTGAGATGTCAACAAATTAATTAACAACTATTGTGCGAGAGACTGGCATATGTGGCGTATATTTCCGCGCCGTTTGTGATGACAGCCAGTCACGGATGATTACTTATCAGTGTGATATTTTGCTGCATCAGGCTTATATTTTTAATATTCCCTTTATAGTCACGCTTAATGATAAAATAGTAATGAAGGCACTAGAAGAGTAATGATCCTTGAACGTTAGCAGTGCTTGTATGCGTAAAGTTGGTTGGAGGGGGAGGAGGATTGGAGAGTGTGCGTGTACGTGTGCATGTGTGTGTGTGTGTGTGTGTGTGTGTGTGCGCGCGCGTGTGTGTGTGTGGTGTGTGTGTGTGTGTGTTCACCAAGAACTGGTAAAACCAAAAATGCAAAACAACAAAAACTATTTTTAAGCTATTTTTAACATTAATGGTTACGATTTATGGTTAACAGTCAACATAACTATACTAGGACAAGTGTATAAGTAATCGGTCTATCCCAGCAGTTGTAGACAAGTGTGGTTGCTGATTGTTTTCTATTTCAGTCTGGTTAGCTACGCAGAAAACCGCCCACTATAGCGTTCATTGCAACAAGTTATATACTCGCTTTCATACTTCAGTAGCTGTACACGAGAAGAGTCATGAAGACGTGCACCAACATGCACCAAGCTGGCTTTGACTGACTATAGCCTAATGTTCCTGTTCATCTTCATTATCCAAATTATAGTTGTTTTTTGAAGCCATCGTATCAGCTTTCCCCTTTCCGCCGGAGTCCTGGCGATAGATTCAAACAAGATCGTTTCACACCTGGAAGTCACGCTTGCCACAACCGTCTGCTTCCCACCTCCCAAGCCTAGACTGAGTCAGAGGTAATAATATTCATCATCATCATGTGACATGCCGATAAGCGTGGGCTGTCATGTTTCGCTATCTCACTCGATCACCAAAGTCGTGGATTTGCTCCGTGTTTTTGCCTCGACCATTCCACGTGGCCACGTCATCCAGATAGTTACTTTTTTGCCTTCACCTTTTTCTTTTCCCCTCAATCTTGCCAGTTGTCACCAAGTACTCTAATTTATTTCTTCTTATATCATGTCTAAAAAACAGTTGACTGTCTGTGTCTAATTTCTCTAATCAGTTTACGGTTCTCATTTGCATATTGTAAGACTTGCTCATTGGTTTTTCTGTCAGTCCTTTGTATTTTTTGCATTTTCTTCAGAAACCACATATCCACAGGCATTAGATGTTTTTCAGCTTGTTTGCTCTTTGTCCACGTTTCACGTCCACGTAAAAGTGCAGGTTCTATGTAACACTTAAACAATAATATTATTGGGTCACAGTAACATTGGATCGAAAATGCAGGGATTGGTTGGCAGGCTGCATTGAATGGGAGGTGCAACAATTGATCCAAGACAATTCGCTACCAGGCTATGTAATTATCTACACGGAAGGCTCTGTGCTAAGATGTAAAAGTCGTGTTTGGGGGTTCATCGCAAAGGTAGATTGACTGCGTTTGATGCAAGAGAGCTTGACATATGATATCACACCATCTAGTTTGAGAATAGAGGTGGAGGTAGTCACGGTGACATTCAACTAACTTGGGGACAACAGCACACACATGTCGTGATTGTAACGGACTCGAAGTAAGATGAGAAATGTGAAGACATGCATGTTTAGGACATAGTGGCAGGATTCCATTCAACAAACAAAAATAGAGAGCATCTGTTGGATTTTTTCCCAGGACATGCTGGTGTATTGGAAAACGAGCAGGCGGACAGATTAGCTGGATCTGCACTCCGCGGTGGAGTAATGATGCATGATAAAGCAGAGTGGTCGGGGCCATTTAGAACCGTATGTATAGAACAAAGAACGTGTAGATCATTACAGCTTGGTGAGAACAGTGCTGCCGGAAGTGACCACCGACACTCAAAACTCAGAGGAAAGGCCAGACAGACACGAAATCAGACTGCCACTGGTAGCATTAATATTGGGACTTCTCGCTGGCGGTTGCAGATGATGACGAGATAAGTATGGGTATGTCCCAAATGCTGTGATGTAGGCTCTTGACTCAACTCAGCTAAACTCCATCGTCTGTATAAACGATGCCACAGTACACAGAGCGTATCAAAGCACTACCGCGGCTGTCTCAGGTAGTGTGTGGTCAGTTGAAATCATGAAATGTTTGTCTCTTCTACAGCCCCTACACCGGCTGTCGTTCCATGGACCGGGCTTCTGTTACTTCGTATTGTGGCGAAGGAAGGGCAGTCTAGCCTGGAACTCTGCCACTGTCAACGGGACATATGCTTCCAGGTTCGAGCAAGAAGTTGATGAGGTCTACGCTCTTTATGAGTTTCAGGTAGGTTGGATTGTTAGTTCGTTGGTCGGTCGGTCGGTCGGTTGACTGGTTGATTGATTGATTGATTGATTGATTGATTGGTTGGTTGTTTGGTTGGTTGGTTGGTTGACTGGTTGATTGATTGATTGATTGGTTGGTTGGTTGGTTGGTTGATCGATTGATTGATTAATTGATTGATTGGTTGATCGATTGATAGATTGATTGATTGGTTGATTTATTGATAGATTGATTGATTGATTGGTTGGTTGATTGGTTGATTGATTGATTAATTGATTGATTGATTGATTGGTTGATAGATTGATTGATTGGTTGATTTGTTGATTGATTGATTGGTTGATTGATTGGTTGATTGGTTGATTGAATGATTGATTGATTGATTGATTGATTGATTGATTGATTGATTGATTGATCGTGAGTCTGAACGGGAGTGCTGAGTCTATTGCCTTGGAGTTCAGGTAGTCTAAGCTCTGAGAAGGCATTGCATCTGTGTGAGTGAAGTTGGCGTGCTGAATGTTCTCCCTACCCGATACCAAAGCACCACCTCACGGAGACTGTTGAAGAGCTCTCCGTCTCCTCCCCAAACCCATGAACCAGCTGGGTGTGCAAGACCGGAAATGGAACTTCACGCCAAGATATTTGGATGTAACTAGGTCATAAAAGCAATGGCAAACTACTAAACGTAAAACTATCTAGAAAATCACAAACATCCTTAGTTCAGGGATTGATTGCGACGTTGTGTAAATGGGCGTGCAAATAACTTTTTATGTCTGTCTGTGCCTATTTTGATTTTATTTCTCTGTTAGTGTTCGGAATGTATCTGTTGCACTATGTGTTCCTTTCCCTTCCACAAACGCTTACTATTCCTTACAAATTTCAATCTGTATTTTGCTTCTTATTCTTCTTATTCTAATTCTGAATTGAAGAAAAGGAAAAAAAAAAAACAACCATAATAGAATGGAAGAGTGGTAACATGATTTATGAGATTGACTGTACACAATTCTTCGCATTCAATTGCACCTGGTCCCTTGGGCGAGACCATAAACACATATTACAACATATTACTAGGTATACTATTTTATTTTGTGTTACTAGGTATGTATCTAGTGTTGTAAACATCGTTCAACAGTTGAGTTGATGTTTCTATTCCAGATTCTGCCAATAATTCTAGTTCCTCTACACTCATTTTATCTTACGCTGCCAGGTTTTTTTGTCTTCGCCTGTTTAGTAGCAACAATGACATTGATATTTTATTTAAGTGCATCTTTAGTTTAGGTGGATCTCCTAAGGTAATATCCAATCATCACCATCACTATTAAACCAAACAATAACAACCCGATCTCCCTTAGTGAAACCCCTCTTCAAGCGGCGGGATCATACACCTATTTGGAAAGCAACGTAGACAAAATAAAAGGGGGAAAACACATAGAGATATTAACTTAACAATACAAAAGGTAAGTGGAGCTTTCATGGCACTGGGAAATGTGTGAAAGACAAAGAAGTTAAACATAGCACCGAACTTAGAATTGTTAACGCCAATGTTAAATCGGTACTACTAATATGGTCTGATACATGGAGAACAACTACAAGAATTACTAATAAACCACACATATTCACTAATTGATGCCTGTGCAGAACAGTGGGAATGAAATGGTATGACAGAATCACCAATGTAGAGCTCATGGAGATAACAAATATGACTGAACGAAGATGTGAGGAAAAGACGCTGACGGTAGATAGACACTCACTGAGAATACTGGAGGACAGTATAACTAGACACTCTCGTGTCTCAAATCCACGATGCAAACGAAATAGTGAGAGACTGAAAACCACACGGAGAGGAGAATTCCAGAGATGAATAATATTGAAAGAACATGGATCGAGCTGCAGGAGATAGCAACAGACAGTGCGGCTTGGCGTAATTTGGTGGAGGACCGATGCCCCAACAGGATAATAAAGAGCAGAAGAAGATAATCATCTTGTGCTATGCTGGTAAGCGTGAGCTGTCATGGTTTGCCATCTCACATGTTCACCAGTTTTGGATCAGGCTCTTGTTCTTGCACCTGGTATGCCATGTGGCTAAACTATTCAGGTATTTGTCTCTTTGTCTTTCCCTTTTTTTTTTTTTTTGCATCTAGATTAGCCGGTTGTCACTAAGTTTTAAAGTCTGTTTACCTCTTTATAGCGAGGCCAAAAGATTTTGATTGCCTACGCCTAATTTCTCTAATCAATGAGGGAGAGAGCGGGGAGTTTATACCTCTTCATAACGTGCCCAAATAATTTTGACTGTCTAGGCCAGGGGTGGCCAACACGAGGCCCGCGGGCCGCATGCGGCCCGCCAGTAGTCATGTTGCGGCCCGCAGAGTGGAAAACGACGATGTGGTCGAAGCTGTAGCACGCTTACTTGTTTACTTTAATTTAACAAACAAATTAGGTGCGTGGCCCGGCAGGAAATATTATTTCTGAAATTTGGCCCGCCTGCTGAAAAGGTTGGCCACCCCTGGTCTAGGCCTAATTTCTTCAATCAGTTTCTATAAATAGCAAAGTGGGTGAGGAAGTGGGGAGGTTATACATAGTTTCTTATTCTGCGGTTTACAAACAAGAGTTAGGCAAGTTTGAAGATAGTATCAATACACAGACGCCTAATTGATTGATTGATTGATTGATTGATTGATTGATTGATTGATTGATTGATTGATTGATTGTGTTCGCGCGGGTGTGTGTGCGTTTGGGTGCATGCGTGGCATTGTGATAACACTGCCGCCTTCCAAATGACAGAAGATAATGACCAGGCACGTTGTACTGTTGCAGGTCAAGTCACAGAACGACATGGGAGAAGCCCATCAACCTGCCTTTGTTTACACCGGCCGCAGTTTTGAATCTGGTAAGTGGCTTTAGGATCCTATGTAGCGTTGTGGTTCGTTGATCCATTTTAGACTGAGTGGACCTAGAAGTCCTGGGCAAATAAATAAACTTAACTCCTCGAAGGGATTGCAGCTCATGACTGCCAGGCCGGAAGCCTGTCGTATTAGCCATTTCGTTACCACGGCTACCCACCATAGAATATTGAGCAATATGGCGAGCGGATCAACTTACTTGCAGCGTGTTTTTTTTTTCGCATATGGCTCGGTCGCTTTTCGCAGTGCGGCCTACCGAAAGCGTCACGCAAAGCACGAACTTGGTAGCTCCAGCAACGACCCCCTGGAGTCCCCAAGAAAACCTCACTCGTGAACCAAATTACGGAGCCCGGAATCGAACCCACAATCTTTGGAGCGCAAGGCTGGCGGCTTGGCCAGTTCTCCTCGGAAACCAAAAAAAAGGGGGGAGATAACAGCGTCCATACTGGGGTCCTGGCCTGTCTGCCGGCCTGTGGTCGTGTGTTTGAATCCCCATCAGCGAGGATTGTGGACTTGACCTGATCTATCAAGTCGACCAAGGTAAACGGGTACCAGGAAATGCCCTCTGAAATAAAGGCGGCTGTAGTGATACTGATCATGTTGTCATCACCCAGTGCAGATTGGTCTATAATATATAAGGGACCAGCACCTTATATCCGGTACGCCTCGGGTCGTGTATACAGTGGCCTTCACTTGTCTTCTAAGCATTTAACGAAAGGAACAAAACCCGTTTTCGACTGAGACCTTTTTAAGCTGCCCTTTACTTACACGGGCTCCCACTTGCTAGTTGTACGACATGCTCACTCGCTCGCTGCTGCGAGCACCCAATTATATTTGTGAAACCTAATTATAATTTTCCTTTTAAATCTCTAAACATTCACTTCTTACTGGTGCCCAGGAATATCCTACTATCTTAAGATTTACTGTAATCATGCGGTATGTTATTTGGACTTCATGCGACGGGTAATTACTGTGTTGTTCAGAAATTAAAGTGATTAGACCCCGGTGAGCAGAATCCTATTCTATTTGGCATATCAAACGTGTTAGTGCTAAGCCCTCGGCCACGGAGCCGACTCTTGACAGATGATAGTTTGTAAAATTGAGTTATACCTCTCTATAGCCAAGTAGGTTACCAACAGTATACCACAACAAGCAGTAATGTACAGACCACATGGAAGCAGAGAAAGAGACCTATCACGTAAACGATGGACGCAGGGAATAACAGAGTACATGAGAATATCGATATATGAAGCCCATAGGCGGATACTCTCCCGCTGTTTATACTTCACCTCGACACCGCAAGGTACAAGAGGAACATGATGAGATGAGATGAGACCTCTCTATAGCAAAGTCTGAGCTGAATTTAGAAACCATGTGTTGCCCATGCAGCACGACCCCTTTCTCGGCCTGCCTAGTTTACTCCAGAGGAAAGGTAACATCAATACGTCTGGAACAAGACTAGCTGCAGAAGCTGTCGGATCAGCAAAGCAATACTCTAACTGTCCGCCTGTCAGAGCTTCCACCCTAGACCAGTTGTCCACCAAGGGTTAGGGCCTGGTCTGCCTTGCCATGACATTTAGTCTTTAGGTTGCATTTCCTCGCACTAGGGTAAGGCTTGTACCCTCCCGAATGCACTCCTCCGCCCGAAGCCGTTGGTACAATGTGGGGTGTCGGGTTTGGTAAGCGCCGCCCAAAGTTCGGCACTAACAGAAAGCAGGTAATACCGTCTACTGTCTTACGGTAGCTCAGTCATATCTGACTAATTCCTGACACTATTTCTAATTATACGTAACTTTTAACTGTAGATTTGAAGAAATTAAAAGTTGAGTTAAACTGGTTTTTCTCCTTTCTTTATGTGAATACAAATATCATTCTTCATACCTCAAATGATTAGTCACTCATTGAAACCTTTACCCATAACCAGCGAAAACTTGAGAATCATGTTATACTTTATCTTTGATTAATTCAGTCATTAATACGGAGCCGTGACAGGGCGGTCAGCAAAACTCGTGCCTGTCGATCCGGTGATCATACATTTAAATCCCCTTCGAGGCAGGGATGTTTTTCATTGACCTGGTCCCCCATGTCGCACAAGTCTAAAATGAGTATCGGACATATTTGGGGAAGTAAAGTCTGCTGGAGAGTTACTGATCACATGACACATCCAGCACTGACTGGTTTAAAACCATTGGGCTAGCATCTGATTCCCAGTACCCGTCAATGTGTGGACAGGGGGTCTTTTACCTCTCGTTACTTCACTTTCTGTTCAATACTACAGATAATGGTCAGCATGATCGAATGGATAAGAGCGTTTGTTCTTAAATAGCCGGTGTGCTGATGCCGAGGTAGCCTGTTCGACCCCTACACTGGTCAGCTGGACTCTGATGTTGATTTCTCGTCTTAGACTTGGGGACGTACATTACAAGTGTCTCTGAAGTCGGGGTGGTTTAACCTGTCGCCGAAGGACACTGATAGCTATCAGTTCCCTATTATAATAAAGAAAGCTAACACAAGCAAAAATCAGTCCAGAGCACCAGAAGTAATAGCACGTGCATGGACTACACTTGAGCTCATAGTGAGTTTAAAAAAGTTAGTTGCATATCCTTTACAGGACGTCGCAGTCAACACCAGCATTTTTTGCTGTTGTGATCTCTTGGCAAGTTTACGTCCAGCAGTTTACCATTGCTTACTGAACGACCGGCACCCATACCGTTTCGTAAAACACCAACGCAATACGGTCTGTTGCCTAATCGCCAGAAGCCGTATTTCGAACGCGAGAATGCGGGATTACGAAATGCGACCGTAACGCCTTCGCCACGGAGTCGGCAGATACTGTTGTAGAGAAGAATAAATAGTGTCACAGACAAGAGGGGTGGGTCACGTGTTTCTTATTATTATTATTATTATTATTATTATTATTATTATTATTATTATTATCCTTTTCTTCTTCTTCTTCTTCTTCTTCTTCTTCTTCTTCTTCTTCTTCTTCTTCTTCTTCTGCTTTTTCTTCTTCTTCTTCTTCCTCTTCTTCTTCCTCTTCTTCTTTCAAGGAATGAACCAAAAGAAAAGGTAACGGTAGTTCCATTTCAGAAACTGCCGTTGGATGTGAAGTGTTAGATCTTGACATATTCTATTCCATAACATAAGAGGTGTAGTGGCCATTTCCTTTCTTCATCGCCTTTGGTGGTACTATAATATTGACATTTCTTTGGCTTGAATCGCAAAACTACGTAACTCTAGGAAGTAAAACAAAAAAAAAGGGGGGGGGGGGAGTATCGCATGGCTTGGTCACACCCACAGACATGCAGAAACGCAAAAGAGAGTTTTGGAGGGCACACGACTGTTGATAAAGGGAAGAGTTAGACCAAAGTCTACATGTATAAGACAGACGCGCACAGATGGATTAATGCAGACATATGTGGAATCAAAGAGCGGCTCAAGACAGACAGCTATGGAATGAAATCGGAATCTTCACGACTAGCCCAAGTTCTGGAATGCTTGATGATATATATCTTAATGAAGATTATGTTGCTTGCATATTAAGTGATTCATAGCGCATTATCCGGAAATTTGACGCAGGTTTCGCCCCAAGCATCGAACTGAATCCCTGCAGAGATAAAAAATATGTAGAGTTATGTTCATCTTAGAAAACATTTCACATGCATGTAACACTTTATATTAGATAACTAAAGGACTGTTGGCCATGTAGGGATCAGCTAGTTTAGTTTAATTTAGTTTAGTCGACGGATCTACATCACGGCACACGGGTGTAACCCATAAGTGCTTCGTTCTACTCCTAACTCAAGCCTGAGTCCGGAGAATCTCAGCTCTGTGCACGAACTCCGTAGCACCGGCGAGGATCCTGAAATACTCTGGGTAGATTTTTAACTCGAAATTTTGCCCGCGCAGCGCCGTTAGGCTACTCTTTGTCGATTTCCAACTGCCACGGGATTTTTTTACGTGGGCAACAATACACACAGGCGTCCGATCTCACTACCCAGAGACCAGGGGAAATTTTGTTACTAGAAGACCACGAAAACAAATCCCGGCCCTCACCGAGGCTTGAACCCGGGACCTCCAGCACTAGAGGCGGACACCATACCTCGAGACCACTCATCTGTGGTGCTCCACCTGAAAGAGAATGAATTAATGTAAAATGTTTATTAAGTAACGCATAAAAGGTGACCTTGTCTTTCTTCTTATTCCCAGAACCAAAGATTACAGTTTCCGGTTTCCGACAGGATCAGAAAAGATCCCAGACTCAAGGTACAGCCCATTTTGTGTGGGAATCCATAGATCCAAATGACAGACAAATCAACGGGAAATGTTTGGGTTACAAGGTAGGCAAGATGGTGTGTGTGTGTGTGTGTGTGTGTGTGTGTGTGTGTGTGTGTGATATTTAGCTAGCGTGTGTGTGTATGTGATATATCGCTAGCGTGTATGTGTAATATATAGTTAGTGTGTGTATATATTATAAATCTAGCGTGTGTGTATAATATATAGCTAGCGTGTGTGTATATAATATATATCTAGAGAGCGTTTATAATATATAGCTAGAGTTTGTATATAATATATAGCTAGCCTGGGTATATAATATATAGCTAGAATTTGTATATAATATATAGCTAGCCTGGGTATATAATATATAGCTAGCCTGGGTATATAATATATAGCTAGAGTTTGCATATAATATATAGCTAGCCTGGGTATATAATATATAGCTAGACTGGGTATATAATATATAGCTAGAGTCTGTATACAATATATAGCTAGCCTGGGTATATAATATATAGCTAGAGTCTGTATACAATATATAGCTAGCCTGGGTATAATATATATAGCCAGCACTATACCCTGTACGGAGTCGCGGTAGTGTATCGCTAGACCCTTGTCTTGTGGTCGTGAGTTAGAATTGGCACTGAAGCAGATTGTTACAAATGAACCTGGACGCACAGACCGACTCAGTCGAACATGGGTAGATGAATTCAGTCTACATGATATTGACTACATCGCCCTTGGTGTATTGATGGGACCATACATTTTGGGCCTAGCAGAATATGCCAAGAACGCCTTAACTGATTATACAGCAGTTTCTTTGCAGTCACTTGTAGCAGAGGAGTGTAACTGATGATACATCCATGTGTTAAAGTTAGTTAGATATCTTTTACAGGACGTCGCTGTCAAACCTATCATTTTGTTTTACTGCTTGTTATTTTTTGGCAAGATTACGTTTAATTGTTTGTCATTGCCTTCTGAACAACCATCACTCATACCACTGAATGAAAATAAACGCAAGCTGCTGTCAAATCGCTCACTGCTATGTTTGAACGCGATATGCAGGATTACGAACTCCGTCCTTAACCTCTTCGCCACAGAGCTGTCACTACCATATTTACACACATAAAAAAGACACCAACAGCTGTTCCTTTTTCGTGTCGTTGTTTATATAAATATTTAATTTACACACACAAAAAGGACACCAACAGCTGTTCCTTTTTCGTGTCGTTGTTTATATAAATATTTAATTTACACACAGAAAAAGGACACCAACAGCTGTTCCTTTCTCGTGTCGTTGTTTACATAAATATTTAATTTACACACAGAAAAAAGACACTGACAGCTGTTCCTTTCTCGTGTCGTTGTTTACATAAATATTTAATTGCTGTGTGTATTGTTCCTTTAATGTCAGACAGACAGTTCTGATATCGTATATAGAACGTGTTCATGGCACTTATGTTTTTGTCTGCGTTCGCTTGCTTTGAACGGAGCAAAGTCTATACACGTGATACTACCTCTAGTGCACTGGGTGATTTTTGCTTGTGGATTAGCTTTCTCTTTTACCAGTGTCCCTAGCCATCAGGCCAACCCACTGCGACTTCTGGGGTACTTGTAATTTACGTCCCCGAGTCAATGACGAGAAGTCAATATTTTAGTTCAGCTGACCGGTGTAGGGGTTGAGGAACGTAAATGAACAAATTAGGAAGAACTTGTGAGCAGCAGTGATGTGGATTCTAAGACAAATGGTGATATACATTAGAAGGCTAGAGTAACTAACAATAATTGCCTGGAAGAGGCTAATGAAAGTGGAATATTATACGCAATCATAAGAAAGATTCACAAAGTGTTACTTGTTCATTTAATTAGAAGAACGGCATCGGAGTACATTTTGACGACTCAGAAACAAATCAGCGATGGAAGATAAGAGGCAGACCGGCTGCAGCTTGCATCATTAGTATTCGGACTCTTCGCTGGTTGTTGAAGATGGGGCGGGGCGCATATACGAATGTACCACGTGCCCTGATGTCGGCGCTCTTTTCTCACTGCAGTTGGTATCTTTTTGTTGGTCAGTACGTTTTTCGTCATACAAAAAGCTTCCTTTGGCATATCGATTCATGATTATTCTTCAGTAATCGTTGCCTTACGCCTGATCATAGTTGTAACGCCGAAAGCTAAAAATCACTGCAAATCTAAATCTTAACTTGAATTGTAACGTCCCTTTGGAAATATAGTGTCTGATTTCTAATGTGGAAAAATAAAAGCTCAGCTTTTTGCTGATACCCCTTACTCCTGCCTTACTCCGGATCATAATGTAACTCTGTAAGCCGATCATGACAATAAATTCACATCGTAGCTTGAATTGTAACGCCTTTGTGGGAAAAGGTTCTGCCTGATTGATAATGTTAACGTTGCTGGAACCTTGCCGTCTTTTCAGACGATAGTTTCTTATATTCTGCTTCACAAAGGGCATAATAACTACAACACAAGGCGGTAATGAATGTGACTGAATAGATCAACTCGCTCGGTAAATGTTTGTCCACAATGGGCTCATGTGATAACATGGTCACTTTCACCATCATGCTCCATCTGACGTCACACTCGCTCCGCGTGTGATATATCTGTAATCATTTTCTCCTGTCATTATTTCATTCATGACCTTTTCCATCCACGCAGCGCTATCAGCGGCTACTTGCTCCCAAGGTACAATTCCAATGCCTGTATCATTCGTGTCCTGCTTACACACATCATTGTATCGTAGTAGAGGCCGACCCCGAGATCTTTTACCCATCTGTAGTCACCAAATAAAAAACGTGTTTTAATAAACTAACATCGTCCATTCTCAAAATGGTCCTATGCATCTATGTCTATAAAGAGGAAGCATGGATCACACCGTCATACAACCTGACCTTTCCTATACTTCGGTATTTGTGATCTTATCTTGCCACCTAATACGTATTCTTCGCAGACACCGCATATGGCAGCTGTTTAAACGTTTTTTCTTGTCACTGCCAAACACGATGTGTACTAAGGACACAGGCTTGATACTGTAGACCCGGACTTTTGTTGTGCAGTAAGCTTTCTTTTCTCCCAGACTCTCTTTGTTAACCTGCTCATTGTTGTTGCTGCCTTATTAGTCCTGATGTTGATTTCCTGATCAAGGAATAATTTACTGTTTAACACCGATTCTAAATATGTGAAATTGTCAACTAGCTTCAACTCCGCGTCGTCAATAAAGATTGAAGTTACCCCTTGTGACATAACTTGTGTCTTCTTTTTGCTAATTGTTAAATCAAATTCAGATCAAGCGTTGGAGAATGCAGATAGTAGGCGTTATAATTCTTCCTCAGAGTGGATCGCAATTGCAGCATCATCTGCAAAAAGCAACTCTCTCATCAGTACCCTCCTAATTTTGGTCTTGACGTTCAATCTCTGAGCATTGCAGAGGCCGCCATTTGATCACGAAAGGTATATTTCTTTAGAAGCGAAAAGTATATTCCAAAGAGAGAGGGGAACAGTTAATGTTAACGGGATTGCAAGTAAACATGGGAAAGCTCTAGTGTTTGCTGATAACGCAGCGACTGTCATTCAGTCAACAGAAGTTTCAGACCTTGATGTATCGTGTCTCGGAAGAACGCGAGCCGCGAGGGCTTAAGTCTGACATGTCTGGGAAAAAGGAATAGATTGTATTACGAGTGGTGGCCGCGAACTGGAAGTAATGCACACTTTCACTTTCTTGGAGATGGTTTTCAAAACGTTCCCTCTGTGCGGAAAATGATAGCCAGATTGTCAAAACTGTAGCCATTCTTGATGTATTAACAAACCCCGGTAAACACATCCCATAGAAAAATAAAAGCTATCGTTTGTAAATACGAGTATCATTTGCTAGGGAAGCCTTGAGAGACCATTGAAACAGCACGAGAAATAATTTCAAAGGTATTTATTAGAGCTCACAGAAGTAAGCTGAGTTGAGTTGGGCTGAGAACTGACGAAACTGCACTCAGTACATTCCTATACCCGCTCCGTCCCCTCGTTCAACAGCCAGCGAAGAGTAACACTAATATTCCTTCTCGCCGCTATCTGATTGATCACAGAAGTAAAAGAAAGCAGTAGTGATATGAAGACACGCTAGGCCAGTGTTTCCCAACGTGGGGCCCACGCCCCACAGGGGGGCAATTTGACTGTTAAGGGGGGCAATTCGAAAATGGAAGAAATCGGCTGAATATAACAAAACGGGGAGACTTGAGACTGGGAAGTTAACTAAATTGGAACCTGACATAAGATCTCTTTGCAGCAAGCATCAAGCGCAAGGATCTCACTAAATTTAAATAATAAATAATTACTAATAATTAAAATAATATAGAAAAATCTTTCATTAAAATTATTTTGTACTTGAATTTCAGTTCTCCATTATATGTTTTGAAAATTTACTTACTGTGTTTGCTCAATAATTACCTAGTGATTTCTTCCTAAAACCTATCATTCAAGTTTCTTTAGTGAACATTTCAATTTTTGAATATTAAAAATAATGTATATGTTGAGGGGGGGGGGGGCATGGGGCGGGGGAGGGGGGCAATATGAATTTTAGAAAGGCTTAAGTGGGGCATGGTACAAAAAAGGTTGGGAAACACTGCGCTAGGCAATACCTGGATCGGCACTGGGGAGGAATCTGTTATTTAAATGTAACCTGGCCTCTCAGGTCGATCCCGGATTAATTTGGTATCAATAAATGTCTTGGGCAGTACAAGCGGCCGGTGTGGTGTTGACCACATCACTCACCGAGTGTCGATTGTTCTATACAAATATGGGCCGAAAACCATGTGTTCAGTTCGCTTTAACGCCTGTGAAAGGGTTCTTTAGTTACTTATTTACTCACTTACTTACTGCTACGGACGATTTGACAGCGACCGCCTTGCGTTGGTTTTTATAAAATGGTATGAGTGCCGGTCGTTCAGAAAGCAATGGCAATCTTCTGAACATAAACTTGCCAAGAAATCACAAATAGTTCAAATAAATTAGTCTGGCCCAAGCGGAAATATCGTTAATGTTTTTTTTTTTTTTTTTTTTTTCATGTCCTTTACAGGACATCGCTGTCAACACCAGCATCTTTCAGCTGTATGTTGATTTCTTGGCAAGATTACGCTCAGTAGTTTGCCATTGCTTTCTGAGCAGCCATCAATACCAGAAAAAATTTCACGCCTCACCAGCAAGAAGCACTTGCAGCTATCACATTAAGGGTGAGCTAATTAAATGGCTAGAGATCAACATGGACACGAGCGTTCGCTGGCTCTTATTTGACCAGGAAATCGACATCGATATTAGGCATAAGATTTAAATTTAAATGTTTGCATATCCTTTACATGACATTGCTGTCAACATCAGCATCTTTCAGCTGATTGTTGATTTCTTGGCAAGATTACACTCAGTAGTTTGCCATTGCTTTCTGAGCGGCCGCCTCACATACCCCGTAAGTTACCGACGCGATTCGAACCAGTGCTGATTCTCATCGTCGTCACGTTACTTACGAGAGTATTCGAGATTACGGAGAAAAGTCGCTAACCTCTAGGCCAGGAAGCCGGCAGACATAAGATAGCTGGACACAAAACGAAGCATAATATTATTCTGAAAACCAAGACAATGAGCTAGAGAAACTAGCAGACATGTACAACAACAGTATAGGGAGTTCTAGCATCAAGGAGGAATGATTACACAGCTATCTGATTCCCTTGCCGAAACCTGACAAAGACCACAAAAAAATTCAGGGATATCGAATTATAACCATGCAGAATACAATAGGCAAGCTGCTGGAGAAGGTAACTGCCAGGAAAATATCAAGCCAACTAGAGAGGCAAGGTGTTTTCCCACCTACCCTGGGTGGGTACCGTCCAAAAAGAGAAACCTGGACCAATGCAGCAGTCTTTGCCCATGATGTCTATGAAGATTTCCACTCAGGCACTGAAACCGTTGCTGCAGCGATTGATCTTGAGGACGCATACAACAGAGTACCACTGAATTTTTTAATGTTTCAGCTTCTTGAACTAAACGTAAGTCCATTCCTCCTTAGTTGGATCGCTGCAGCCCTCTTCCAACGGAAAGTAGTTTTTAGATGTGGCAGTTGGACTTCGGAACCAACAACAATATATCCTGGCCTACCACAGGGATCACCATTATCTCCGGTACTGTTCAACGCCTACACAGTGAGAATCACCAGTGAGCAGATCACTGGACCTGGCAGGACATTGTCATATGCCGATGATGTTTTAGTGTATCGTCAGGGTAAGGATAGAGAGGAGGTTGCTGTGGAACTACAAACCGAACTCAATAGCATAAGTACTTGGTGTGATGAAGCTGGGGCAATGGTCAACCCAACAAAGGCAACAGTGACTTGGTTCTCGTTGAATAATCATATTGTCAACAATCCAACACCAACTGTAATGCTGTGTTCAGAGACGGTGGAAAGAACGCAGGCAATGAATTACCTGGGGATACGGTTTGATCGAAGCCTTGCTTATAATGTGCACATAGACCAGGTGATAACAAAGGCCAAGCGGGGTTTGGCAGCGATGCGGGTGATGGCGGCAGCAAACTGTGAGCAGCGCCATCTATGTCTTCTGTACGAGGGGCTGGTCATGTCTGTTTTGGAGTATGCAATGGCAATCCTGACTCTCAGCCATAAGCAGATAGAAAGGATGGAAAGGATACAGAATGAAGCTATGCGCATTATTCTTGGATGTACAAGAGATACAGCATTCAGGGCGATGCGCTACCTTCTTGATTTTCCAACCATTGAAGAGAGAATACAAGTTTGCAGGGCAAACACACAACATCCACTGCATAGTGAAATTAGGAAGGTGAAGGGCAGCAGGTTAAAAAGAGGACGGTCGTGGATGGGTCAAGCCGAAGACATTCTTCAACAGGTGTGTTCACTTGAGGACTTAGAACCTGGCGAGGAGTGGGTGCAAGAGCCAACAGACTTCTGCACATCCTTTTCAGTTTGCATCCAACTAGATAGAAAATGCAGACAAGAAAATCCGGCTGCTGTTGAGGCTGAAGTACAAGCGTTGATTTTCGAGAATTCGCTAGACGGTGACGCGGTCATCTACACAGATGGGTCGGTCGTCCGACATGTGAGAAGCTCATGGGCCTTTACAGCTCGGGCCGGAGGGAGAATTGTGAAGGAGGACTCTGGTGCTTTCACTGAAACCACAAGTAGCCTGACCATGGAAGTCATGGCAGTAAGTAAAGCAATAACATGGCTCGAGACACAGACATTCACTAGGGCTTGTTTCCTTAGCGACTCAATGAACATGATCAAGAGGATAGAGGAGGGGTCGATCCGAAGAGAATGGTTGCTTCCTCTGAAGCGGTCTCGGCTGGCAAAGATTAGTTTCATCTTCGTGCCAGGGCGTGCGGGAGTACAAGGAAATGAGCGGGCTGACAAGCTCGCAGGTGAGGCTACTGTGGAGGGTGGACGCGCCATGGACCAGGCTGACATTCTGAATGCTCTACGAGAAGTGAGACTTTTGCGAGAACCAAGTGATGACTGTGAATCTACAACAATGGCCAGACTGCGAGAGCAGCAAATTAAAAGAGGGATGGCCAAACAAGAACACTACGCAGGACGCCAAAGAATATTGATAAACCAACACAGAACTGGCGTCGTTAGCCGCTACACGCTGCGGGATTTGCTGAGGAGGGGATCCGAGCACTTATGGACTGAATGGTTCGATGTGCAACGAGGATGATCTGTCGACTAACTAACTAACTAAGGTAAGAAAGGTTGTGGCAGCAGGAAGGGAGGAGGCAGTTAGCATGGGAAGATAGCATTAAATGATTGGCAGAAAGAGGAATTCGGCGGTTTGCATAGGAGAAAACGTTAAGAACCTAGAAAGATGAAGTCAGCTTTTGAATGAACAGATTTTCTTCTCTTTCTTTCGTTAGCTTGAAATGTGTCTGTATCTGCAGTGTTGTATTTTATATGGACTTATCTGCCTTTTTTTTTTAGTTCACTTGGTGGTCCACGGAGTTAATATTCCATTATTGTTTCAATAGATCAGAACTCCCCGCCCTTGGTAATATTTTGAGCAGTCGTTGGGTACGTGATCTGCTGTCTGCGACGCCAATTCATATGTGCACATGGCTGCTTCACCAGTCTTGTATTTTTTGTACATATGGTTGGGTATTGTGTCCTGTTCTGAGGCACAGAAAAATGACTTGTTCTGGTCTGTCCATAATGTGGTAGTTATCTTTAGCAGGTTTTGGTGGCTTTCTGGCTAATTGTATCATTCTTTTCTTTTGGTGGCATGTAACGGGCACATCAATTTGTGCTTCTATTGCTCCATAGCTAATCGATCAGCTCTCTCGTTTTGGGGTACTCCACAGAGAGATGGTATCCACTGTATAGTGACCTCACGCTTGCTGGTTTGGTGACCTTACGCTGGCTGACTAGATCAGATAGTAGTGTCTACAGTACTGGCAATTTTCCAGCTGGAGCAAATACTGATTTTGCATCTGTCAATAGCACCACAGTCTGTGAACCATCATTTTTTTTTTTTTTTTTTTTTTTTTTTTTTGGTTCACATATCCTTTACAGGACATCGCTGGCAACATCAGCATTTTTCAACTGATTGTTGATTTCTTGGCAAGATTACGCTCAAAAGTTTGCCATTGCTTTCTGATCGACCGGCTGACATACCCCGTAAGTTACCGACGCGATGAGAACCACTACCGATTCTCGCGCACGTCACGTTACTCAGGAAAGTATACGGGATTACGGAAAGACGTTTAACATCCTAGGCCAGGGAGACCGGCGAACCATCATTGGTATTCAATACTTTTTCCCGTGGTATTCTAAGCGCTATATTTTTAACCTTGTTAAGCTCTTGTAGTGTGGTGGGTTTTTTTTTAATGCTGAGCACCATGCAGTTGACCCGTATTCCGTGTGTGGTCGTACGCTGTTGATAAGCTTTGCTAAGTATTTTCCCACTGGCTCCCCATGTGATTCCACCTAGCTTTCTCAAGATGGCTATCTTTCTTCTGGCTTTTGCTACTGCTTTGTTGATGTGCTTTCTCCATGTCAGCCTGTCATCAAATTTTACTCTAAAGTATGTTGGTTCTTTATCTTCTCTTATGGGGATTCCATTTACATACATGACACCTGCTTTTTGCTTAGGGAAGAGGGTAAAAGAGAGTGGTGCTGCAATTTTCAGTGTTTATTCTGACACATTAACTATCTGCCGTTTAGCTTATATATGCACAGCTTTTTGAACCGATCTGGTGGCTACTTATGCATGTTCATTTGTGCTCCATATGACCCGGATATCAGCCTACATTGTCACGTTAATTCCATGTGGTAGTTCCGCAACAAGAGCATTGATGTAGGTTAGGAAAATTGTGGGGATAGGACTACCTCTCTGGGGACACTGTGACGCAGTAGGACTTTCTTGCTCTTGAGTCCGTCTGTCTACTCGGGCTCTTTTGTTTACCAAATTTTCTTTCTTCCATGTGTACATTCTTCCATTTACTTTATAGTTTCTTAGTTTCTTTATCAAATCTTATTTCCAGACTTTATCTAAAGCTTTCTTTAGATCTATCCATGCCGCAAGCACCAGTCTCTTCTCTTGGAATGCATCCTCAATTTCTTGAGATATGTGTTCTGTGATCTTCAGCACAGTAACACAGCCTAAAGCCTGCCTGTTATAGCATAAAAATAATTTCACTTTCAATGTACCACTGCAGCCTAAGATTGATGATACGGTTTGGGAAGATAACATTCACGGAAAGATAGCTAAAAATGCAACGTAGAACAAACTTTGGACATTGTAGTAATAGACAGTACAAATAAGACTTGCCTTGAATATCAAGAATACACAAAGGATGGTTATATCACAATAAAATGATGACACCAAAATGTGACATAACAATAGCTAGCAAACTTATTGAGCAAGTTGCTAAATGTAAATACCAGATCAATGACAAGAGTAAGAACATGTCAAGCAAATGCTGCATTTCAGAAAAATAAAGTATCTTATGCCGTGAATCAGTGTATGTTAGACATAGAGTAATGTGATATAGAACTTGTTTTGTTGTATGATAGTGAATCACAGAACATGAATGAATAGAATAGGAAGAGCTTGGAAGCAACCGAGATGTGGTTCCTGAGACGAATGTTGCGAATGCCTAGGACTGTCAAAGTTACTAACACTGATTGACTGGTAGAGGATAATTAAAGTAGAGCATTCTACACAACTATAAGAAAGAGACAAACAGTATTCTTAGGTCATGTGATGATCACATGATAGGTATTGGAAGACATCTTCACAACTGAAAAGATCCATCATCTACTGCCTATAGTACTTTGCGATGTAGGACAGGGGGAAGGGGTGCCTTAAGCCTGTGGATTTAAGGCTGCCTGGCCTGTGCAGTTGCCGCGAACTTTGCAGGTTAGGGTTGTTCTTTTTGAACCCGACAGACAAAAACATCCACTCCTTACCGAGGGTTAGAACCCGAGTCATCGGTAGGAGAACCCGACATTCTTAGCCACTCAGCCAGTGGCTCCTCAGTGAAAAGATTAATGGGGGAAAAGGCAAATGGAGAGTAATGACGCTGGATGAACTGAGGCAGTGGCATGGAGGAATACTATCAGCAGAGTTGATCCAGAACACGAGAACCGTGGAGAGACACGTACACCTAGGCCAGCTTGTAGGGCACGTGATGACAGTGACAGTAATGCAAGTATCTATGCACTCGGATAATAAATTAGATGGAAAATGTATGACAGAGATAAATAATAGAATATGATCAGTGAAAATTGCATTTTATAAAATAAAGAACAGATTATGTTATAAATCATTGACATTAGAGATAGAAAAAGAATCATTGCATGTCGTACATAGAACCAGTTTTAACATATGGCTCAATTCTAGTCAGGTAGTAAACAAGCTAAAACATCTCGTGAACTCCCTGGAGTGATGTTTTAAAGACGAATGCAGAAAATTCCTTAGAAAATTAAAACGAGTAATTTAAATGCTTTGAAAGAAGCTAAGATACAAAAACAACTTATCACAAACTTCAGAAACAGGCGGTGGTCATTTTTTGGTCACATTATTAGAAGACAAAAAGCTGGCACATGTTGTGACAGCTAGAGAGATAGGAGACAGATAAAGGAAGGAGACAAGAACAGATTCTTGACAGCATTTTGTCATGGCACGGAAATATGTCAGCATACGAACTGACACATGCCGTTGAAGATCGCTACAAGGAGAAGCATATTCACCCGGGCTTTGGCAAGGAACTTGTTTTATGTGTGTGGGAACTACGGAATGTGGGAACTACGGGCATGTGGTAACATGAGGGAACCAGAAGCTAATACTCAGTCAAACACACTCACAACTGAGTTTCTTACTTGTTTGTCTGAAGTGGCATGTCCGTCTTGTTCTTGTCCTTTCTGCGATCATTGTTTTATTATGCCAGTTTCTAAATAGTGGTCTTTGTTAGTGCCCCTTTTGCCACAGATCGCTGTTGTTATTTTGTACACTTTGTTAATATCTCTCGTTGCTTTTGTTATTTTATGCACCTTCCGTCGTTCAAAAAGCAATGGCAAACTACTAAACATAAACTTGTCAAGAAATCGCAAACAGCAAAGAACAAATCTGAGGCTGACTGCTACGTCCTGTAAAGGATAAGCGAGTAACTTTAACTTTGTTCATATCTCTCGTTGCTTTTGTTATTTTGTTCACATTACTTTGTTTATATCTCTCATTGCTCATGTTATTATGTACACCTTACAGAGAAGAACACAGAGCTGATCCACGACTCAGGTGATCGTGTCAGGTCGCGAAACATGACTACCCACGCTTATCGGCCACATGATGATGATATTCAACTACACATGACCTAGTCCAGAACATGTTAAACTTAGACCATGCGTCATTCAAATGCCCATAAGTCAAAGTTCTGTTAAATTCTCCATATGACTTCCTGGCGACCTTAGTCGGCTGGGAGGGTATACTATACAAGCTAGGCGCCTGTTTACAGTACGATGATAATATTTATTGAATTTAAATACACACGACATAAAGAAAATATTGCACGATTTCCTGCCAGGCATATTTCGCTGCATCTGGTCAGGTATATAATTCAGAGGTACATGTCATGTTATATGGAACAATGGATGATACATTGGCTGAAGTATGATGTACATTGTCGCTGATCTTGCGCGAATATGTGGAACGATATTATATCCACGGAAAAATATCCGCTCTGCTGATGCCGAGGTAAGGGGTTCAACCCCTATACCGGACAAGTCGGGCTAAAATGTTAACCTGTCGTCCTTAACTTGGAGACGTAAATTACAAGTATCGCTGAAGTCAGAATGGGTTCCCTTGATCGCGAGTGAGACTGTTAATATGGAAAGCTAATCCACACGCAAAATTCAGTCCAGTCCAGCAATACTAGAAGTAGTTTGATTGGACTACGGTTGAGTTCAAAGCGAGTGAGCGGGAAAAAAAAAAAAAAACTATCTAATGAAGTCTAACACTAGCACGAAGTCTTTGATTGACTCCAATCGATCGATCATGTGCAGAAACAAACCCAAAGGATACAATCCGTAGAAACAAACCCAGATGATACAATTCTTCCATTGATGCATGTGCAACATGAGCCAAACGTTTGTATTTTATTTCCTCCGACAGATTCTCTATTGGAAATGGGATTCAGACGACAAAATGAAAAAGGATGTATACATTCCCTTGACTGGTTTTCCCGTGGAAGTGGGACAAGAGGTCAGGGGTTCTATATCTGATCTTCCGGCCTACTCGGTTATTAAAGTGCAAGTAGTAGTGATCAACACGCACTACCAGGGACCCCCGGGTGATACGATTGACGTCTTCACGCCGGAAGGAAGTAAGTGTTTATATGTCTGTTATAGTAACACCATGATGATCACAACAGTACTTCTATTCAAACGTGGTTTTGTTTTTCTCGTTCTTTCACTTTGAACTCAATCGTAGTCCATACACATGCTACTACTTCAAGTGCACTAGGCCAGTGGTTCTCAACCGGTGGGGAATTCCCCCCCCCCCCCCGGGGGAAATTTTAGGGTTTCCAGGGGGGGGGGATGAATTAAGATTATTTCAAGATCGCATTAATACAAGAACCAGTTACTTGATATTGTTTTTCCCTCTAAATTTTACGGTTCTGTACTTCTCACCCTAATGAAATTTGTTTTATAACGTAAGTAGACCCGCAAATCACGTTTTATGTAGATGTCTAGACTTGTTCTAGTATGTGTTATTAAATTTAGCTTCCATTTTTATGTATACCGTGTAAGGGCGGGGTGGGGGGGGGGGATTTATAGGGGGAAATTCGAAAGAAGGGAATTACGTTCTGAACATATGGTAAAGGGAGGCATAGGCCAAAAAAGGTTGAGAACCACTGCACTATGCTGATTTCTACATGTGGATTAGCTTTCTCTGTTACCAGTGTTTCTCGCCGTCAGGTGAACCCACTCCGCCTCAAGAGGTACTTGTAATTTACGTCTCCAAGTCAAGGGCGAGAAGTCAATATTTTAGTTCAACTTTCCGGTGTAGGGGTTGAACTCGCTACCTCGGCATCAGCACACCGGATGTGTCTGAGCGAGCTCTGTTATCCATTCGGCAGTGCTGACCTACAAGCAGCAGTTTAGTTTAGTCGCGTGTGTGTCCCAATAGGCAGTCTCGTGGCATAATTAGTAGTTAGAATGTTTGCCAAGACAATGGCCCTGGTTCAGCCCCCAGTTGTGGCGGGATTTGTCTGATCTGAGTGGAGCAATATGGCCTTTTACCATTGGCCTCAATGGATGCCCGGGAGCTCAAATATTTGGCCACGTAAATGACAACACACAAAATATTATAGAAGGCGTCATGAGGTGAATGTCAGTAAAAAACAAAAACAAAATAAACGAAGGAAAATAAGGAAAGGACTCTTTTACACGCGTTATGGCGCATCGGGTATATGGTGCTAGACCACATTTTATACAGGGCGTATGTTTAATGGCTGTGCAGTATTTGAAAATATTGCCGGTCCAAGTTTTGTATTCACTCTCTATAAAGTTTATGCAACGTAATAGGTAGGACCGGCAATATTTTCAAACACTGCACAGTCATTAAAAATACCCCCTATAGACCAATCAGACCTCTATTGGTGATATGCCATGTCGAAGGTAGCCTTTTGAAAGATGAAAAACAAACTGACCAATAAAAAGATGTCATTTGCACAGAGAAAAAGAGTTTTGCGGTGTTACATAGAACTTGTGCTGGTGTATGGGTATGAAGCGTGGACAATGAGCAATCAAGCTGAAAAACGTCTGATGGCTGTGGAAATGTGGTTTCTGAGGAAAATACAAAGAAGGCCATGGACAGACAGAAAAACCAATGACCAAGTTCTACAAGAAATAAATGAAAATCGTAAACTGATTAGAGAAATTAGACGTAGACAGTCAAACTTTTTTGGTCACGCTATGAAAAGAAATACATTAGAGAACTTGGTAACAACTGGCAAGATCGAAGGGAAGCGACCAAGGGGAAGATCGAGAAGTAAATACCTGGATGGCTTCGCCGCGTGGCATGGTCGAGACAAGAACACTGACCTGATCCATGACTCTGGTGATCGAGTGAGACGGCGAAACATGACCGCCCACGCTTATCGGCACGGCACATGATGGTGATGAATCAGAAATCGCGTCATGTTTGTTTCTAGTTGCGCACTTAGCGTATCATGTGATCGCCTTATATTTGGTGGTGGTGTGGTAAAACTGTGTCAATACATCTTTTGTTGTAGAAATAAGCTGTTTCATTGCTTTTTGATGCCATTAGGCAGCTAAATATGCCACTTTTCCCTATATATATATATATATATATATATATATATATATATATATATATATATATATATATATATATATATATATATATATATATATATATATTCATTATTTATCCCCCTTAACGACTTTTCCTTACCTCCGAAATGCAGAATCATAAGGTTTTCTTTCATTTGGCATAATTACATACATTGAATTAATTTGGTTAACCAAGACCAGTAAGACACTTTATAACACACGTTATTTGTGGTGTTAAATTTAAATCTCTCATGCCAGTAGATGAAAGATCAATCATTCTGCCACAGAAACGGCTCATGAACGCAGTTAGAACATATTTAACTACATATATTGTGCGTCATTGGCGTATTGGAAACCTGCACTTAAAACATCTGCTGAAAATAGCTAACACAAAGAATATACTAATACTTCATGTGACAAGACGAGACAACATCAGAAATGAGCATACCAGTAAGGCAGCTTCATTCAGAGGCGCTATGTTTATTTCCTTGTTCCTTATTTGTCATGTCTCATCCTAGAAATGTTCCCTGGACTTCTGAAGACCCACATTTCAATATTCTAAATATTTTATGATCCATGTTTAGCCAAAGCCCAAAGAACAGTGTTGAATACGCACGAAATTTGATGATCCTAAATTTAAATTCTCCCTGGCCGAGGTGTTAAACGACTTTCTCCGTAATCCCGTTTATCCACGTAGGGTCTCGCAGCGCTCGAGAATTGGTAGCGGATCTCAGCATGTTGGTGACTTACGGGATAAGTGAGCCGGCCGCTCAGAAATCAATGGCAAACTACTGAGCGTAATCTTGCCAAAAAAATCAACAACAGCGGTAAAATGCTGGTGTTGATAGCGATGTCCTGTAAAGGATATGCGAGAAAACAAAATTTTAATTTATGTGATGTGTGTTTGGAGAGAAGTATATGATTCGTGTAGCTGAATGGGTACTTTGCAATTTCAATTATGATCGTGATTTCCCTGTCTTGCTGGCACCTTGCCGTCTTGACAGGCGATAGTTTGTTACATTGTGCTTCAAAACAAGGCTTAATAACCTCTCCATAGCACTAAGCCTGGAGTGAATAGTAGAGACCATGTGCTGCCCATGCAGCATGATCCCTCTCTCGGCCTGCCTAGTTTATTCCAGAGGAAAGGTAACACCAATACATGTGGAAAGTAGAGAAAGTAGATACATGTGATGACCAAGAAAACAAATACTTTACAGTCTGGTATTATGGTAAAATGGGTAAATCAACAAAAACGGAAAATGAAAATGGCGAGCTGCAGAAGCTGCCGGATCAGCAAAGCATTGCTCTAACTATCCACATGTCGGAACTTTGATCCTAGACCAGTTGCCGATCAAGGCTTAGAGTCTGGTCTACCCTGCCAATACATGTAGTATTTAGGTTGCATTTCCTGGCACTAGGATAAGGCTTGTACCATCCCAGTTGCGCTCATCCTCCCGAAGGAGATGGCACAATGTTGTGTGTCGGGTTTGGTGAGCGCCGCCCAACATTTGGCGCTAACAGAAAGCAGATAGTACCGTCTCCTGCTGTTTCCCTGACACATGTGTTATTTTAATGTGTCAAACAATATAAACAGTGTTAAAACGGGACTAAATTTATTTCTCGTGCACACACATCTACGCCAGGCATAAAATAATTCTCAAACGTGACTCTGGACATTTCATCCTCCTCAGCCCCGACCGCTGTGCAGGGTCTATATGCGGATTCTGTGACTCACGAGAGTGTCACACTTCGATGGCTACCTCCTGAACGACCAAATGGCATTTTGACTGGCTTTGTCATTGGCTACCAAAGTGGTAAGTCAATCTTTACAAAGTGCCAAGTCGAAAATTACAAACTAGTACACCAACAGTTATAAAGTGGTAAGTCGACAGTTATAAAGTGGTAAATCAACAGTTATAAAGTAGTTAGTCAACAGTTATAAAGTGTTAAGTCAACAGTTATAAAGTGTTAAGTCAACAGTTATAAAGTGTTAAGTCAACAGTTATAAAGTGGTAAATCAACAGATATAAAGTAGTAAATCGACAATTACAAACTGGTACGTTAACTACAAAATGGTAAGCCAGCAGGTATAAAGTGGTACGTCGACTGTTATAAAGTGGTAAATTAATACTGAAGCCGCAGTAGCGCAATGGCTGTCACTTTTGCCTACTGGCAAGTTAGTCACGAATTCGAATCCACATGGAGCCGCACTTTTTAAATTGACAAAGATTGCCAGGTAACTATGTCTGGCGGAGTCAGGCGGTTGTAACTTATAACCCTGTTTCCTTTTTGTTATTATCGCTGTTTTTTGTTATAGCTGTTATTGTACTTGCCCCTGTGCTATATGTTCAGGATTTGAAACCAAGAAATATGTGCCTGTCTTCGTTGTTACTTTAACTGCTTCTGTGTCTCCTGTTAGTGTTTTTTCTGAGCTACTTATTATTGTAAATATCTATATGCCAATTGTTATTTTACATGCTTCTGTGCTGTGTTATCGTTTGCATTTTTCTCTACTGTATGTTACTTTACTATTCACTATTTTAATTGTTTCCATGCTAGTTGTTACTTTACATTCTACTGGACTCTATGTTACTTTAAATATATGAACCTATGAAACATGTCTCTATCCTTGTTATTACTTTAATGGTTCGTATGCTGCTTCTTGGTTAAAATGTTTCTGTGTTGGTTGTTACAATAAATGTTTCTGTGTTGATTGTTACAGTAAATGTTTCGGTGTTGGTTGTTGTTATATTAACTGTTTCTGTACTGCATGTAACATTAAATGTTTCTGTGCTTTTGTTACTTTAAATGTTTCTGTGTTGGTTGTTACATTAAATGTTTCTGTGTTGGTTGTTACAATAAATGTTTCTGTGTTGATTGTTACAGTAAATGTTTCTCTGGTGATTGTTGTTACATTAAATGTTTCTGTGTTTGTTGGTAAAATAAATGTTTCTGTGTTGATTGTTACAGTAAATGTTTCTCTGGTGATTGTTGTTACATTAAATGTTTCTGTGTTGGTTGTTACAATAAATGTTTCTGTGTTGATTGTTACAGTAAATGTTTCTCTGGTGATTGTTGTTACATTAAATGTTTCTGTGTTGGTTGTTACATTAAATGTTTCTCTGGTGATAGTTGTTACATTAAATGTTTATGTGTTTGTTGGTACAATAAATGTTTCTATGTTTGTTGTTACATTAAATGTTTCTGTGTTGTTTGTTGTTAGATTAAATGTTTCTGTGTTGGTTATTGTTACATTAAATGTTTCCATAGCAGTTATCATTTTAAATCTTGCATTCAGTTCGGATTATCATAATTGCACTCAGCTCACATCCATGGTTGCTCCGACCTCCGCGTCATAAATCCATCGTCTTGTTCCATGTTTAAGCCCCGAGTGTTAACTGACTGTGTCCCTGCTGGGTGTTACTTTATTTCTGTGCTAGCGCTTACTGAATTCCTTCAGATAGTTATATTGGGTGTATGTTTATTGACTGTGCAGTGTTTGGAAATATTGCCGGTCCAAGTTTTGTATTCATCCTCTGTAAAGTTCAATGCAACATAATAGGTAAATACAAAATTTGGACCTGCAATATTTTCAAACATTGCAAAGTCATTTAAAATACACCCTATATTAATTTCGTTTGGTCCTGAGCATTTTTCTGACGGCATAGGCCCTCAACCAACTCAGGCCAAGCCGTACTATCTTTTGCTCTCTCTTGTGGTTTCCTCCATGTCCTCCCTGTATTGGTAATCTCTGGAATTCTCTTCTTCGTCTGTTTAAGGTCCCTCACTATTTCGTTCGCGCTGTGGCTTCTAGACAAGGTAGTGTCTAGTTATACTACCCTGTCCATAAATATTACTGTGTTACAATAGAAGAGAAACAACTGTGAAACAGAAAGAACTACGTGCCCAGGATTTGGATTCTCGCTTACTGAACTGATGTCAATGTTTCACAATTCTGGCGTGAAATTAATGTTAACACGTTTATCTATAATCGCTTTAATCTCTCTGAAGCAAACCTTTGGAGAATATTATTACAAGATGCTAAGTAATGAACCCTCTTGAATCCTGGACCGCGTGCACTCGAGGTGGCCACGAGGCTCGGTCCGCTGATGTCATCCAGAAAAACACTTTCTCCCTCAAGTCTTTGAACATCGGCATTCACTGTCCAGTTATATGCTTGCAAAACACGTTCAAAGAGAATAATGAATCAGATGGAGAATAATTGTTCTATGTCAGATCGGTGAGGCGGCAGATTCAGGTTGTCAACATCCCAGTCAGATAAGTGTAATCTCATTTTCTAGAGAATCCAAATAATTTTCTAGGTCTTTTAAATGTGTCGGGTTTTTTATACTGGAGAAATATAGTGCGTAGTATGTTAAATCAGCATCATCTTCTACTTTTGCATCAAGTGCCGTGTGAGGATTATAGTTGGCGTTCCAGCGCCTGCTGGGTGGCACTGGACAGTGTCAATGCATGTGGTTGTACAGTGCCTTTGACGTCGTAAATTCATTTTCTTTCTCAGTTCCTTTTTCTTTTACATCAGATTTTATAGGGTTTAGCACCATTGAATGTAACTGATGGTATTGCAATCTAACGAGATTAATGAACCCTTTCATCTTCTGCCTTTCAATAAATGTGGCACAAGGTGTTGATCCCGTTGTCCATCTAGTAACGTCATTTCTTATTCGATCTCAGGTGGTTAAGTTCATTGTTCTTTTTAGACATCTCATCTCGCAAGTATTGTTTTATGTGTCGTAATTCATTCTACAAAATGATGGCACTGCATTTTGCCATTTTGTATATTTGCATTGTTCTGAATGTTTCTAATAATCATCAACTCTTGACGTAATTTTTTTTTTTTTTTTTTTTTTTGGGTAATATCAAGTTTTAACTTATATCTTAAAGATGTAATGACCTGGTTGGTTGTTCTACGTCAACCTGTTTTTATACAGTAGAAATATAGTGTGCATGGTGTTAAAGCATCATCATCATCTTCTAATGTCGAGAGGCGTGGGGAGAAATAGTTCTTACATAGAGGCCTCCAATTTTGAAAACTTACTGTCCTAGTTGCTTTATGTCAACCTATACCTTACATATCTTGATAATCGAATGTCCTGGTTGCTTTATGCCACCTTTAACTTACATGGATGTCTCATAGTTGAAGACCTGCTGTCCTGGTTGGTTGCTTTATGTCAGCCTCTAGCTTACATAGATGTCTCATAGTTGAAGATCTGCTGTCCTGGTTGGTTGCATTCAATCAATCATGTGCCATGCGGTCATGACTCGCTATTTCACTCGATCACCAGTGTCGTGGATCAGCTCAGTGTTCCTGTCTCGTCCATGCCATGTGGCCAAGCCAGCCAGGTATTTTCCTCTCGGTCTGCCTCTTGGTCTGTTTCCTTCGATCTTGCCAGTTGTCACCAAGTTCTCCAATCCATTTCTTCTCATAACATGTCCAAAACATGTTGACTGTCTACGTCTAATTTCTCTAATCAGTTTACGATGTTCATTTGTCTCCTGTAGTACTTGGTCATTGGTTTTTCTGTCTGTCCATGGTATTCTTTGCATTTTCCTCAGAAACCACATTTCTGCAGCCATCAGATGTTTTTCAGATTGACTGCCCATTGTCCAAGTTTCACATCCATACAAAAGAACAGGCTCTATGTATCCTCTCAACACTCTTTTTCTCATTTCAAATGACATCTTTTTATTGGTCAGAATGTTTTTCATCTTGCTAAAGGCTACTTTCGCCATGGCGATTCTTGTTCTAATCTCTTCAAGGCATCTCCCATCAGATGTTATGACTGTTCCAAGATAATTGTACCGATTCACTTGTTGAAGAATATTTCCATTTACTTGTATATTACATTGTGGCACTTCTTCCTTCCTAGTGACGACCATAACCTGAGTCTTTTTACAATTTAATTCTAACCCCAGTTGCTAACTGTGTACAACAATCGCATCTACTAATTGTTGCAGGTCCTGCGCATTGTCTGCAATTAGTACTGTATCATCTGCATATCTAATGTTATTGATGTTTCGTCCTCCAATGCTGATTCCATTTATATCCTCTACATTTCTGAAAATATTTTCACTGTATAGGGAAAAAAGATCTGGAGACATCACACATCCCTGCCTAACACCACTTTTAATTGGCTGATACTGTCACACTTCATTATCAATCCTTATTGCAGCTTGTTGTTTCCAATATATGTTTTTTATAAGTCTAATGTCTTTCCCATCAATTTGTAGATCTGCAAGCATATCCACCATGTTGACATGTCTAACTCTATCAAAAGCCTTTGTATAGTCAATAAAGCAAAGATGTATATCCTTGTTTACTTCTATAGCACGTTCAAGAACTGTTCGCAGCATATACACAGCATTTACTGTACCCTTTCCTTCTACAAACCCACATTGTTCTTCCCCTATTTCAGGTTGTATCTTCTTCCTCACTCTTTGCATGATAATTCTTAGCAAAATCTTTGTGATGTGACTCATTATACTAATTGTTCTATGTTGATCACATTCCAAGGTTCCTGATTTCTTTGGGATTGCAATAAATACAGAGTTACATAATTCAGGAGGTATATCTCCAGTATCATATAATGTGTTCATCAGTCTGGTGACTTGCTCTAGTCCAAATTCTTCTAAAGCTTTAATCATTTCTGTTGTGATGTTATCTGCACAGTGGGCCTTGCCAGCTTTCATATGCTTAAGAACATTTCGAACCTCCTTCTCCAAAATTGGCGGTCCTTCATTATTAAATCTAATATCATACTGTTCGTCTCTGTTATCATCATAAAGGTGTTTCACATAATCTGTCCATACATGTAGAATCTGGTCTTTTTCTATTATGATTTTGCCACCTTTAGTTTTTAGATACCCTGTTGATGTACTTGTTCTTTTATTAGTAAGTTCCTGAATTTTGTGCACTAATTTGGTATTTTGACTGTTGTGTTGGTTGCATGTGGTTGCATTATGTCAACCTATAACCTATACCTTACATAGATGCCTCATATCTTGAAAATCTAATGTCCTGGATGCTTTATGCCATCTTTAACTGACATGGATGTCTCATAGTTGAAGATCTACTGTCCTGGTTGGTTGCTTTATGTCAGCCTCTAAATTACATAGATGTCTCACATCTTGAAGACATATATTTCTGGTCTTGGAAGCATTCGTGGCAATGAACGAGTCAATGTGTTCATTTTCAAATTACAAATGTGAGCCGTTGGGAATGTCTAAAGATCAGATAATTATTGTTAGCCCTCATATTTTTAAACCCAAAAACATTCGATGGGTGACTAATATAGATCTATGGGCACTCCATGTGTGATACAGTCATAACACAACCGGCAACCTTTACTTCCCAATACAGACAGGGATGTGTGATAGTTACTGCGCTGATGTGCTTCCTCTGTCCTAGACTTAGTTAATTGCATATTCTTTACAGGACGTCGCAGTCAACCTCAGCATTGTTTCGCTGTTTGTGATTTCTTGTCAAGTTTACTTTCAGTAGTTTTGCCATCGCTTTCTGAACGACCGGCGCTCATACCTGTATGAAGCCAGCGAAAGACGGTCTGTTTCCAAATCGCCCGCAGTTGTGCTTCTGTATGCGGGATTGCGAATTGCGCCCGTAACCCCTTCACCACTGCGCCAGCCTGTCCTAGAGAGTCACAATAAAAAGAAAATAGTTGATGGGCCTAATAACATGTCAACAAAATATCTTTCATCTTCTCCAGGTAAACAATAGAGCATACTGGAGTGCATGATTTCTATAAAGCTACCATGCATTCAGCTGTGTTAAACATTTAATGATAACCTCTGCTGATTACACTAACAAATGCTCATTGTATTTCCAGTTATAGATAACCGAGTGGGCCCTTTGACCACGGTCTCACATTCCAGCTCACCACTGAGGCTTCAGGCTCGAATTGGTGACCTGAAGCCCAATCATCATTACCGCTTCCATATACTGGCCAAGACTCGAGCAGGAAGAGGGGACAGGGCCTACATCGATGTGCACACTGGAAACAAGACCTCTTTAGGTTAGTATCAGAGGTGTTGTGGGATGATCATTTGTGGGGACATTGTGGAAATATAGTCTCTTTAAAACTAACGTGGTGACATTTATACATATGGCAATGTGTTTTGTTCATTTTAGTTGAAAGAATTCATTACACTACTTTATTATAAGTTGAGCTTGTTTTTATAGTATGTACCTGACGAGAGCCGGCTCTGTGGGGGAAGGGGTTACGAACGCAGTTCGTAAACCCGCATACCGCTCTCGAAACACAGCTGTGAGCGATTTCGCAGCAGACCGCCTTGCGTTGGTTTTATAAAATGGTATGAGTGCCGGTCGTTCAGAAAGCAATGGCAAACTACTGAACGTAAACTTGTCAAGAAATTAAAAACAGCCACAAAAGAAAAACGCTGTAGTTGACTGCGACGTCATGTAAAGAATATACAACTATCTTTTTAAACGTTCCTTACTTTGAATGAAGTGATGAGAACACAATGGGAGAATTAAAAAATAGTATTGAGAAAATCTTAAAAGAAGTTAACTCACAAAGAGAGCGCGTTAATCGCATTAGTAGAAGATAGTTCACGTATTTTAGGCATAAGAAAGGGCAACCGGGATTACGTCATGACAGCGGGAAAGTTGAAAAGGGGAGGAGGAGAGGCAAGGGAAGGCCGAGAGAGAAGATGCTGGACAGTTTGACATCACAACATGGCGAAACATAGGTACCAGAAACGGTTGGCAATACACGAGACTGAAAGATGTGGGCAGACACGATCATAAACGCCACATGGCATGCAATATAAGCAGAAGAAACATCTGAAATAGAAAAATGTATTAAATTGAACCATTGAATTGAATAAAATAGATATTATAGGGGAAAATGAACAAAAGACATTAGAAATATGTACTCACTGAAAGGAAAAAGCCCAACAAATGGGGCTGGTTATCAACCCAGATAAGACAGAATATATGGTAATTTCAAGAGAAGGAATGGCTAAAAACTCTGGCCACATACAAATAGATAATATGACCATTAAAAGAACGGAAACATACAAATACCTGGGTACAATCTTCAACTGCTCCAACATCATAAAGGACGAAATACAAACTAGAATCAATTCTGGAAATAAGATATACTATGCACTACAACATCTACTAAAATCAAATGCGCTATCTCGTAACACCAAAATCACAATATACAAAACACTGATCAGACAGTTGTGCTGTATGGTTCTGAAACCTGGAGTACAACGAAAGGAGACAAAGCCTTGTTAAAAACCTTTGAGAACAAAGTTTTAAGACGCATCTTTGGACCCATTAGAGATACACAAAGTTTAGAGCGGAATATAAGAAGTAACAAAGACATTTATGATCTGTTTAAGTACCCGCTAATCACTGGTATCATTAAGCTAATAGACTACAATGGCTGGGGCATATAGAAAGAATCGAAGATAATAGGGAAACAAAACTCGCTTACACTCAGGAAATAAATGACCGTAGACCCCGAGGTATACCAAGAAGACGGTGGAGAGATAATATATATACAAACCTACAAGCACTTGGAATCAACGACTGGCAAGAGAAGGTCAACCAGAGAGACGAATGGAGACGGATTGTATTTGCAGCAAAGAACCTCAATGGCTCGGGACGCTGAAGAAGAAGAAGAAGAAGAAGAAGAAGAAGAAGAAGAAGAAGAAGAAGAAGAAGAAGAAGAAGAAGAAGAAGAAGAAGAAGAAGAAGAAGAAGAAGAAGAAGAAGAAGAAGAAGAAGAAGCAGAAGCAGAAGCAGAAGAAGAAGAAGAAGAAGAAGAAGAAGAAGAAGAAGAAGAAGAAGGAGGAGAAGAAGAAGAAGAAGAAGAAGAAGAAGAAGAAGAAGAAGAAGAAGAAGAAGAAGAAGAAGAAGAAGAAGAAGAAGAAGAAGAAGAAGAAGAAGAAGAAGAAGAAGAAGAAGAAGGAGGAGGAAGAAGAGGAAGAAGAAGAAGAAGAAGAAGAAGAAGAAGAAGAAGAAGAAGAAGAAGAAGAAGAAGAAGAAGAAGAAGAAGAAGAAGAAGAAGAAGAAGAAGAAGAAGAAGAAGAAGAAGAAGAAGATTGTGCTTAGCCTTAGGAGGAAAACAATCGTCCACTGTTGATAATTAAACCGGGATTGTTGTTTTGGTATGTCATTGCTCTAATCACTACACCGCCGAGCTCTTACATATGTTTACTATAGGCGGCTAAGTGGTTTGCACATTGGCTTAACAACGCAATGGTCTTCGAGTTCAATGTGCCTTAGCGATGGATTTTGTTTCTTCAGCCATTACGTAAGATGGGTACTAGAGAAATGTCTTCGAAAGTGATTTTCGATCAACACAATGACGATTAATTCTCGCCCATGTTTGCAGCTCAAATGCTTGTTGACAGTCAACTGCTGTTTCACAGAGAAATCTAGAACATCTTATTAGAAGTGTAGGAAAGCATACCTAAACAAATGTTAGCTGAAATTGAATACCTAGACTCATAAGCACGAGAAACACGGTGCAACTTAAGTAATTAACCAGACCGGCGCAAAATGTCTCATCGAGGTTGAGTTGGTTTCATACCCACGAAATCTACCGGGTGTTTGTAAAGTCTCACTATACTTTGTATATAATACAAATTTGAAAAATGAAGTATTTGATGTCGACCAAACATGTGCCCCACAGTCCATCGTGAAGCAATATGCAGCGAATAGCTGTCGTCTGCTGGAGTAGTTGTTTGCACTTCAAACATAATGGTGTTATCAACGGAAGAAATATTTTCATTTGCTTCAAATTTGTTGTACATACAAAGTGTAGTGAGACTTTACAAACACCCGGTACTTACCCAGGAGGCCACCTCCCCTGTGGTAGATTCACCATTCACGACAGCCCGACCTCGAGTGCTGCCAGGTCCTGCAACTATAATATCAATATGTCTGCATGCCAGTGGCGTGTTAGCAAAAATGACAGGGAGCTGTGCTGATAATGTCATGAACGTATTCGGACGAAAGTTTGACGCCTGCGTTCGTCGTCTCGCCAAGTGAGGGAAAGATGGGCCACCTATTCCTCGGTACATTCAGACCTGCAACATGTGATGGTCCTGTCACATCACACATCCATCGCAGTAAAATGCTTCGGGACATGTATTATTATTATTTTGCTTTTGTTCTTAATGTCATATAACATAGTTGTTACTGTTTTAATTTTTACAATAAATTCCTTATGTTCTGTTCACTTTTCTATTATGTACCTACCAGCTCCAAGCAGCAGTACTGCCGTCAAACTTCATAATGACAAGCCCAGCACAGTTAAAAATTCTGCAACCATCTTCAACAATAGTCTACTCTTGATTTCCACACTCGTGGTCGCCTGGTCCTGGTCTTCATTGCACCATGTCTTCCACAACTGTTTCCATTCATGACACATTACCAACGTATAATGATGTATGGGTACAACTATAATTATTATTCCCGCACTCCGTATTTTATAAGTTTGTATTTCCTTTTTCTGTGAAATAACTGTGCCCAGGACGTTTGTATGTGCCTGGTTCATTTTTCTTCATTTTAATATGTGCCAAAGCAACTTGATGATAATTTATAAATATGATCATAACATGGCTGTGAATATATACACAAGATCCGATCAAGAAGGTCCGAAACCTCACTGTCACTCCAAAGAACAATGTAAATATCAGTGTTGTACATGCCAACATTTACAGCAAACACCCAAGCTGGGACACACTTGTCGCTACTTTCTAGTCACATTCTTGTCACCAAAACTGTTGGTTAATTCCTTCGTTCATTGGTGCATCCTCGTGAAGAATGAGCTTTATCTCATAAATGATTCAGTGACAAACAAAAGGTAGATTTGGACCAGACTTGGTACACAATCAAATGAACAAGTATTATAATGTACACTTCCGTTCACTGAAATTATGGAAGATACCACGAAATAAAACACATGACACTATGACCATAGTATGGTGATATATCGTCCTTCTGTCCAAATGGGAAGTCTTATTTGGAGATATATTATCCATTGACACTGAATCAGTTAATTTCAATGCTTGGTGTTATTCGTGGCAACATATGAATTACTTTGTGACTGTGATATTTTAGTTTTCTAGCTAGGTATTCAAGTTCTTTCTTTTGTTCGTTGATACAGACTTTGTTCGGCATCTGTGCTTGTCTTTCTCGTCTTCGTTTTTTCCTAGTCATAATGTGTGTGCAATCATATTTTTTTTTTATCCTCTTGCTGAAGAGCTCCGATAGCTGTTAATGTTTTGGAGCTTTTTGATCAGACCTTGAGTGTATGTTGATACATATGTACATATAAACTTGTTTCTATTCCTTATTTATCTATGCGTGCAAGGTGTATGAACTGACAGTGCTCATATAAAATGTGTGTAGGTTAATTTTGAGTGCAAATTTTGTATAGCTGCACAGTTGAATGTTACTATAGCACTTACATCATTGAAATGTAGAATTTGATAGATGCCTGTGAGTGTACGTCTTTGATCTTTGCTATGCCTTAATTTATGTTTTATTTTACCTTTTGGAACTTCTGTTGCCAGCATCGTTTCTTTTGTTATCATGTATGTTATAACAGCTCTGCATATCTGTATAATACATTGTAACTTTCTCTATTCAAATCAATTTCCTATGAAAGTTACTTTACATGCATACATTTATATATTTTATAATGCAGGCTTTAATTTATACTGGTTTTTTTTTCTTCATTTGAGAATCATCTGTACAATTAGATCCATGTATTCTTCAGTATTCCTCAACTCTGAACTTTGTTCTTATTTAAAGTTAACTGCGAGCATCTTTTGTTTAATGTTGCATTGACTAATTGTCTTTCTTTCAGCTGCATTTAATTGACATTATTTTATGTTTGAACTTTGCATACAAAGATTTTGTTTCATATTATGAAAAGTTATATTGTGTTGGCATAATTGAGACAAGAAGACAGAGCTGATCCACGACTCTGGTGATCATGTGACATAGCGAACATGACCATCCTCGCTTATCGGCATGGCACATAATGATGATGATGATGATGATGATGATGATGATGATGATGATGATGATGATGATGATGATGATGATGATGATATTGTGTTGAAATTGTTTGAGAGTGAAACACGTGGCGTTAATGAAACTATAAGAATATTTACACGGTGATTGCAATGATCTGAGTATAAAGTGGGGTTTAAGAGCGAGAGCATCGACTTCATTGCAACGGGTTATATCCCATATTACTGGGCCTATCGACAGCGTCGCACAAAGCACGAATTCAGTAGTTGCAGCGACGACCCCCTGGAGTCTCCGAGAAAATTGCACTCGTGAACTGAATACGGAACCGTGAATCGACCTCATAACATTCGGAGATCGAGACAGGCTGCTTACGCACTTCGCCATGGAGACCACCTCTGCAGTAGGCATCCGACAAGATGCAAGGAAATATGCCAGGCAATTAATTGTGTATTCTATTGTTTGTGTCTTCGTTTTTCAAATTCACAACGGGAAACGTTGCTTTGTATTGATGAAATAGTTCCGAGCACAGATGTCTTCTTTTGTTAAGCACGCACGCGACTCGCTCCAGTTGGATCTACCTCTTCTTCTTTCGTTCGCCTGAAATATGTTTATAACTGCAATGTTGTCTCTTGTATGAATCTAACAGTCTTTTTTAGCTCATTCAGCGGTCCATAGAGTTTATCCTCCACTGTTGTCTCTCTAGGCCAGAAGTTTCGCCTGGGTATGTTGTAGTTTGGGCAATCCTGGAGTATGTGCTCTGCTGTCTGCGACGCCAAACCACATGTGCACATGGCTGAGTCACCAATCATGAATTTTGTATACATGTGGTTGCGTAATCTATTGTGTCCTGTTCTGAGGCGAATGTTCTGAGAAGAATGACCTGTTCTGGTCTGTCCATAACGTGGTAGTCGTCTTGAGTAAGGTTTGGTGGCCTTCTGATTGATTTGATCATTCTTTTCTTTTGGTGGTATGTAATAGGTACATCAGGTTGTTCTTCTTTTGCTCCTCCCTTAGCCAATCGATCAGCTTTGTTCAGAGTTGGCGCTACTGAACTCGACGCTTAAAAGCAAAGCAAGGATGGAGAACTAGACGACAAGAAACGTTTTACAAACAGCTTTATTGCTGACTAGATTCCTTGCAGGAATTGTTGGTTGTTTGGTTGGTTGGGTGGGTGGGTGGATGGGTTGGTGGTTGGTTGGTTGGTTGGTTGGGTGCGTAGGTGAGTGGGTTGGTTGGTTGGTTGGTTGGTTGATTGGTTGATTGGTTGGTTGGCTATGAATCATATTCTAGGAATGGGCGGGTGCCATGTCATAATGGAGCTGCAAGTTCTCGTTATCTGTACGTAAGGTCATTCGCTGGTACACGATCACCTCCCTCCATGTATTCACGGCTTAACCTTCCTGGGTCTACATGATAACCCTGCAGTACGGACGTGATCAGATACGGCCAAATATGTCAGTCCATCAATCGTGCAACCTAGTTCGCTTGTGCCATTATTCACATTTATGACAGGAAAACATTCCTTTAAAATGTTTAGTAGTTTATTGTCCCATAAATTGTAAAGAATGTTTTTATTTATGTATCTGATGTCTTTTCTGTCCTGTCCACCTTGCTTACCTTGTATCATATCTCAAAATCTTACGCGTTCTGTTTACCTTTTATTTGCCCATGCTTCTGCAGTCGACGTGACTGAAAGGATAAGAGCACTCTAGCGCTTAAACTTCCTGGGCGCTCACTGTGGTGTAGCGGCATTAACCCTTGCACCGCTCAGTTGCACATCTACGTTCACTTCTTTTTTCAGAAAGCAATGGAAAACTACTGAACGTAAAATTGTTTTTAAAATCAACCTAGTGTTGGGGTTGATCGAAAAGTCCTGCGAAAAGGGTGGCACTTTATGATTCCATTCTCTACGTCCATACAGTGCCACGGTTTGGCTGGTAAAGGTTGGACAATTATGGTGCAGTTTTCTCAAGTTATATTTGACAACTGCAAACTTGTGTTTGGCCAACTCACAGGCGCCTAAAGGTAAGGGGCTAGAGCAGTGGTTCTCAACCGGTGGGGAATCCCCCCCCCCCCCAGGGGGGAATTTTAGGCTTCCAGGGGAAGGGGGGATTAAGATTGATATAATGACGCTCTAAACATATGGTAAAGGAGGTTGTGGGCCAAAAAAGGTTGAGAACCACTGGGCTAGAGTATTCTCCTTTCGATTTTCTGCGTTGGCTCGGGCTTGCTTTGAGCTCTAGTACATTCCACACACATGTTGCTACTTCTAGTGCATTGGAATGCTTTTTGTTTGTGGATTAGCTTTCCCTTTTGCCAATGTCCCTCGCCATCAGTATAATCCACTCCGACCTCAGAGGCACTTGTAATGTACGTCCCCCAAGTTAAGGACGAGAGGTCAACATGTTAGTCCAACTGTTGGGTGTAGGGGTTGAACCCGCTACCTCGGCATCAGCACATCGGATGTTTAAGAACGAGCATTCTTATCTATTCGGCCATGTTGACCTCCGTCCTTTCGATATAACACTGGTCTTGATTGTAATCACGTGATGACGGAAGACTGGGCGCTGCAGTGTCATTGATGGGTGAGCCTCTTAAGACAGTCTGTGCTAGACAACTCACTATAGGTAGATTGGTTGCTCCGTTTGTGAGAAGTTGTATCATCGCCATACGCAGATAGTGCAGATAATGTATCACATTCCATATGCATATGGTGTGTAGATTATTTCACATACCATACGCAGATAGTGCAGACACTGTTTCACATACCATAGGCAGAGAGTGCAGACATTATTTCACATACCATACGCAGATAGTACAGTCACTGCCTCACATAAAATAGCAGAAAGTACAGTCAGTTTGACATGCCATACGTAGATAGTTGAGACACTATTTCACATACCATACGCAGTTAGTGCAGACACTATTTCACATACCATATACTATACAGAAATTTACCGGGACTGTGGTGAATGGATAGCGAACGTGATTCGCAACTCCTCATACCGCGTTCGAAATCAGCTGCAGGAAATTAGAGAGTAGACCTTCTTGTGTGGATGTTTAACAATGGTATGGGCTTGAATAACGAAGACACAAACCATAGATTGTACGATTTATTGCCTGGCACATTTCGCTGCATTTCGTCAGGTACATACTGCAGAAGTCACACAACATATAGTAAAATAATTAGATACATCGTCCAAGCTGAACATGTGTATATTTATGTACTTATGTTGTGTGACTTCTGCAGTATGTACCTGACGAAATGCAGCGAAATGTGCCAGGCAATAAATCGTACAATCTATGGTTTGTGTTTTCGTTATTCAAATTCACTACGGGAAAACATTGTTTCGATTTTCTGACATGGTATGAGCGTCGGTCGCTCACTAAGCAATTAGAAAATACTGAACGTAAACTTGCCTAGTTATCTCATAAACAGCGAAATACTGTAGAGGTTAATTGCGACGTGCTGTAAATGACGTGTGTGTAACTTGTTCTGTCTATACGAGAAATTTAATTGTGATCTGACTCTTCTAGCCATTTGATTTAATTTTTCGTTGTTACCAAAACGAGGACCACATTATCTGTCAGTTGTCAATCCCAGGCTGGGTCCGAAGGTCGCTGATCAGTTTCCGTTTCTGTGCTTTGGGCACTCACAATGTCTGGCATTGACATCCTAGATTTGGTAAAACCACTGCCTAGCTTCCGTGCCGATGTTTGCTAGTTAGAATAAGAAATTTAAATTGAACACGCCTAGATTTCGTGATACCATGGTCTAGCTGTGACGATGTTGGGTAGTCAGAACATTTAGTCTAAATTTGAAAACCTAGAGTATTGCCTTGGCCTAGCTGCTGTGACGATGTTTGTAAGTCAAAACTGGAGTAGGTGGCCGAGTAACATACAGGCTGCGACCTACGCCTCTGGCTCGTGCAATCTTGATTCGATTCACGGCGTGAAGTGTGTGAATTTTAATAAACAACAAAAGTATAGTACAATTCCCAGCTCATCCAGAAGCGACGTCTAGTTTTCTTGGAGAAAAGCGAAGAAAGTTTTCTCACATTTAAAGTTCCTTAGCAGATGAGAATGGAAAAGTGCAGGCCGAATATGCCGATGCCTTGGCTCAATTTCAAAATTATATTTCAAATATGTATTTATAGCGATTCTGGTGTGCACAAATGTGGATCCTCTTTTGTACTAAGGTTTTAGTGAACTGTGCATGATTCTCTTTGTGTGAACTAAAATGGAGTATTGTGGGTGTATTCGTGTGCAGTGAAAGGAATCTTTTGCCAAAGGCGAAGTGCTGGGGATGATAAGGTGGTATTTTCCATTAATTAAACTTATAGCTGTCTCCGTGGCTAAGATCTTGCGGACGCAATTCGTGAGCACGCTTACCTGCTTCTGAAACACAGCTACGATCGATTTGGCAGCAGACCGCGTCGTGCAGGGTTTTAGTGTGTTGGTACGGGAGCCGGTCGCTCAGAAAGCTATGATAAACTAGTGAAGGTAAACTTGCCAAGGCATCAACAACAGTAATAAAATGCTGATGTTGACAGCGATGATCTGTAAATAGGATTTGAAAAAAAGAAACAAAAAAAAACTTATAGCCATTAAGTCTGAATAGTGAAGGCGTGAAGATAAAGGACCATTTTTCACGCCTTAAGGGGTATTAGGTATATGGTGCTAGCTCTATGTTGTTATAGACCTGCAGGAGCTCGAATGGTTGTCTTTACTTCCTAGAACATTTACTGATACCCATTGGGTCGATTTGTTAAAAATCCGGGCCACGCAGATTCGAACACATGATCGTTGTGTTGGCAGGTAATCGTGCTAGCCATTGTGCTCCTTTAAATTTGAACACTAGCCTTTTGTTATGTATATGTATTTGTTATGATTCGTAGTTACGTGGTGGTTAGTGCAGTCGCTTATGAAGACAGTAGTCCAGTTCGACCCCAGTAAGGCCAATATGTATTTCCCGATCAGTACATCTATGGGGTCAACTCAGCCTCGTCAACTTGGTAAGGAAACATTCTGAGAATTGCCCGGACATTGTCCGGGAAGTGAGCGAGATAGGAAACTCTGCCTCATGATGCTATGTTACCTAACGGATTAGCAGATCTCCTGGTCCACTAAGTATAAACAGCAACCTCCGAAACAAGTAACTGAGTTCAAATATCTTGGAAGTATGATCACGGAAGATTGTTGATTAGACAGAGAAATCGGAATCCGATGTTAAAAAGCAAATGCGCTTATATATCAACTATCACCCATACTGAGACATCTAACTGAAACTGAAAAATGAAGACACTTGACGGTCGAGTGGAAGAAGAAGAAGAAGAAGAAGAAGAAGAAGAAGAAGAAGAAGAAGAAGAAGAAGAAGAAGAAGAAGAAGAAGAAGAAGAAGAAGAAGAAGAAGAAGAAGAAGAAGAAGAAGAAGCAGAAGAAGAAGAAGAAGAAGATGATGATGATGATTATGATGATGATGATCTGAAGGATTACATTTCACTAACCTACTGTTAGATCTGCCATGGAATGTCCTTGTTTACTCTGTTAGTGGATTACGTTTTACTGATGCTGTGAGTTTGTTTTTGTTATTCATTTTTATTCGTTATTATTTGTTGTTTTTTTTTCACTTGTGGTTTCTGTCTGTTTCATATATAAGGTGTGCTATTTTAGTGCAGGGGTATGTATATTGTATGTACGTCAAACATTAACATAAGCAGACAAGCTAAGGAACATCTAATGGCAGCGGAATTGTGCTTTCTGTGGAAAATGCAAAGAATATTATAGACTGACAGAAGAAAAAAAACAACAACGAGCAAGTCCCTCAAGTAACAAATGAAAACTGTAAATCGATTAGAAAAAATGCTACCTTTGCCTGCATGGTTCATATCACACTGTATTGCTATTGTTTTCATCGTCGAAGACAATCATGTGATTTGCAATGTGATGCTTCTAAACACAACATTCTGTCATTCTGAACACACAGTTAAAGAGTGGGGCCGACGGTGCATACCCCGATCTGGCCTCATAGAAATGTTAGACAGGTATGAAGGTCAGTGTTTATGCTGACTACGTCATCCTTGGATTGATGAACGGTCAAGACAATTGTTTCAAGTGCTATATAGCCAAGGTGGTGCAGTGGATAGCACACTTGCCTGGAAGCTGGTAGTCATGTGCTCGAATGTCCATCTAGGTGCATTTATTGTTCATTGCCCTGAGTTGCCAGATCGACACAGGCTTAGATGGGTACCTGACATGTCCTGGAGAGTAAAGGCGATTGGTGTTATATTAACCACGTGACCCATCGAGTGCCGGTCTCCGCAGCGAAGGTGTTACGGACGCGGTTCGTGATCCCGCATACCCGCGTTCGAAACAGCTGCGAGTGATTTGGCAGCAGACCACGTTGCGCTGGTTTTTTACGAAATGGTATGGGTGCCGGTCGTTCAGAAAGCAATGGCAAATTTCTGAACGTAAACTTGCCAAGAGATCACAACAGCAAAAAATGCTGGTGTTGACTCCAACGTCCTGTAAAGGATATGCAACTAACTAACCCATCGAGTGCCGATTTGTCAATAAAAAATATGGACAGGAACCATATAACTAACACGCTTCAATTTGTAAAATGTGTGTAAAAGAGTCCATTGCGTTCCATCCCATCGTCATGTGCCATGCCGGTAAGCGTGGGTTCGCCATTTCACTCTGTCACCAGAGTCGTGGATCTGTTCAGTTTTCTTGTCTCGACCATGCCACGTGGTCAAGCCATCCAGGTGTTTACTTCTCTGTCTTCCCCTTGTTTCTTCCCCTCGATCTTGCCAGTTGTAACCAAGTTTTCTAATTTATTTCTTCTCATAACATGTTCAAAGATTTTTGACTGTCTACGTCTAATTTCTATAATCCAGTGGTTCTCAACCTTTTTTAGCCCATGCACCCCTTCACCATATGTTCAGAATGTCATTCATCTCCGTTCGCATTTCCTCCCTATACATTCCACCTCTCGTCCCTGCACAGAATATGTAACAATGGAAGCTAAATTTAATAACACATACTAGAACAAGTCTAGACGTCTACATAAAAATGTAATTTGCGGGTCTACTTACGTTATAAAACGAATTTTGGAAGGGCGAGGAGTACAGAACCGTAAAGTATGGAGGGAAAAACAATATCAAGTAATCGGTTCTTGTGTGTGTACACACACAAACACACACACACACACACACACACACACACACACACAAAGAGACATTCACACCAATGTTTAAACTTCAAATACAAACTTAGCATGTGCATATTACTAGAAATTGTTAATTGTATTTCCTGCTGACTATTTCGAGTGACTTGCATGTAAAGACTAATGTAGCAAACATTTCTATGTGATGTTAAATATAAGTTGCCATATACACTACATGTTAATAAATCAGTGTCTATTGTTCTATACTCAGCAACGGGAGACTACTACTGATAAAATCCAGCGGCTCTATGATCACCGGAAGTAGAGTTCGTGTTTACTGGAATATGTAAATTGTCATAATGATTATTAATGTATTGCCATTGATAGCATTCTGTTGCTTGCTTCTAGTATTATTGTACTATTGATAAGGTGTCTCTGCCAAGTCATTACAACGTATACATCATTCATTCCTGCAGACGGCAGGAATTTGACTGACCCTGCCAGTCCGCCACTTGTTACTAGTCTGATACAAGAAGATGTTTTGTTTTTTTTCACGGTCAAGTAAACGAATAGTGAAAGTACATTTTGATCTCCACTCCACTATTACAAATAAGATAGGAAGGATTAAGAATAAATAGCGCTTGCCATTATTACTGCTGCTGCTACTACAACTACTAGTAGTACTTACTGCTACTATTACTACTGTAACTACTTCATTTATTCATCGTGCGCCATGCCAATAATCCGCGGTGCTCGGGAGGTGGTTCGGAGATGGTGGGTGGGGCTTAATCATTCGCCAACTCCCATGATCACCATTTTTTTTTAAAATTAGGTCTGTGATCTTATCCCGATTATGCTATATGTCAAGTCATCCAGGTATTTATAATACTACTTTGGCCACTACAATTGCTGCTGCCGCTACTACTACTACTACTACTACTACTACTACTACTACTACTACTACTACTACTACTACTGCTACTGCTACTACTACTACTACTACTACTACTACTACTACTGCTGCTGCTGCTGCTGCTACTACTACTACTACTACTACTACTACTACTACTACTATTACTGCTAATACTTTATATTACCACTTCTACTAATCCTACTACTGCTACTGATACTACTACTACTACTACTACTACTACTACTACTACTACTACTACTACTACTACTACTAATAATAATAATAATAATAATAATAATAATAAGACTACAGTTATAACTACTCTTAGTACTATTACTGCGACTATTACTAGCACTATCATCACTAGAACTACTACTGTTTCTACTACATTTAATAATACCTTTACAATTACTACTAATACTACTACTGCTGTCGTTACATTTACTACTATTACTACAGCTACCACTGCTACAACTACCACTAGTGCTGCTGCTGTTACTACTACTACTACTACTACTACTACTACTACTACTACTACTACTACTACTATTACTACTACTACTACTACTACTACTACTACTACTACTACTACTACTACTACTACTATCACTGCTATTACTTTATATTACCACTTCTACTACTCCTACTACTGCTACAGATACTACTACTTCTACTATTACTACTAAAACTACTACTACTACTACTACTACTGCTGCTGCTACTTCTACTTCTACTACAATGACTACTAGTGCCGCTGCTGCTACTATTACTATTACTACTACTATTACTACTTTATATTAATACTACTACTGCTACTACTACTTCTACTACCTCTACTACTACTACTACTACTACTACTACTACTACTACTACTACTACTACTACTACTACTACTACTACTACTACTACATCTACTACTAAATCCATTACTGCTATGACTACAATTATTACTCTTATTATAATGATTATTATGAAACGAATTCACATGTTACTGTCTTATTCTGCTCACATGTTCGGTGGTTGTGATTTTTTTCATCATCTTTACAAACATGTTCATCTGTGGGTTTCGCTAGACTCTACCGCTGAACTGAAAACTTGTCTTGTTTTATAGATGGTTTGTATGGAAGTATTTGTGCGTTCATTTAAACAATTATTCGAATAAGAGAAAATCAAAAACAGAATGTCCTGGTAGCATTCTGTACTGAGACATTATTACAGGAAGAGATGTGAATTTTGAACAAAAATATGTATATACTAATATTAATATATTGTCTGTGGCATTGACTGTTCACTAACTGATTCAGTGCCAGACAAAAAGTAGATTAGGACCAGACATGGTACACAATCAAATAAACAAGTGTTAGAGCGTCAGTTTCCTTTCACTCAGCATTTAATCTGGGGAAGATACCGCGAAACAAAACAAATAACACGATTACCATAGTACTGCTATTTATTGTCCTTCTGCCCACCTGGTAGGTCTTAGTTGGCGATATAGTATCCTTCGGCACTGAATCAGTTAGTATCATAATGTATAATTTCGCATATCATCACTTCTGTGAATCTTCGTGCATTTTATTGAGATGAATTTTTAAACGTGCTTGATACACTGATTTCGTGAATCAGCCAAAACAACAAACATCCATTAAATTTTGTTCAGATACGTCACTGAATAAATCTTCTTTGAATACCTTAATTTGTTAATTTTTCTTGTGTGTATGTATCCTTTCGTCTTCTTGTAACTGTGTGTTGTTATAGAAATGAAATTAAAGTGCATACATAGTGCTGAATATAGTCGGTACACGACGGGATGCTCTGCAGTCTGAGTTTAGTTGCGTGGGGTCAAGAACCGACATCACAATACTCACAGGACATGGTCATGCGAGCTTCGTCCTTATCTTAAACTGCAAGCGAAGAATCCTAGTACTAATGGTACCAGTTATAGTCAGATTATGTGTCCTTTCCTCTAAGTATTGGGTGTCGGCCAGATCCTCTGGTCTTTCCCTGCAGCACCCATCTCTCCAGGCCATAATTATGTATATGTTCTTCTACACAATAGACATGATCCCAAAGGGGCACTGGCAACGTCTGTGTTATAGTGCACCAATATCCCACTCAGTGGTACAGACCCAGCCAATCTGTCTGCCTGCTCATTTCTCATCACACCAGCATGTCCTGGGGGTAAGATTCAACGGATTGAAACAAACCACACTGCACGTAGCATTCCTCGCGTCACCCTTCTCGGCATTGCGAGTAAGGCTACTGTGAAGGGCGGACGAGCCATGGACCAGACTGATATACTAAATGCTCTACGAGAAGTAAGACTTTTGCGATAACCAAGTGGTGACTGTGAATCTACAACCATGGGCAGACTGCGAGAACAGCATGCTAAAAGAGGTTTGACCAGAAAAGAACAATGTGCAGGAAGCCAAAGAAGATTAATAAACTAACACAGGACTGGCATCATGAGCCGCTACACGCTGCGGCATTTACTTAGGAGGGGATCCGAGCACTTATGGATTGAATGGCTCGATGTGCAATGAGAATGGTCTGTCGACTAACTAACTAATCCTTCTCAGCATTCTCAGTGAGTCTGTTGAAATCACGATTTGCGTGTGCTGTTTGTCCTCCAGTCAGCGTAACACGACAGTGACTGCCTCCACCTCCATTCTCATACTACATGTCGTGGTATCATATGCCAGACTCTCCTGTACTTAACGCTGTCCATTAACCTTGGCTTTAAACCTCCAGGCACTTCTGTTGCCTCTTAGAAAAGAACCATAATAAGTATCAGTATATATAAATACTACGATCTGTCATCCTTAACTCGACAACTGCTTTAAGCCTAATGAACTTAATGTTAAAGTCTTTTGAAAAACACCATCTCTAATTGCGAGGAGAAAACAACAAATTATTATCTTGAACGCGGAAATAAACGAACGATTGTGTATCCTGTAGTGTGGTAAGAAAACAAATTGGTATACCTGAAAGGAAATCACAACATATTATCTTTGAGGGTCGAAAAAGATGAAAACCACTTATTATCCTTTAAAGTATAACTGTTTTATCTTTTATGCGTGAAGAAAAGAACAGCGTATTATCCCTGACTGCGGGGATAAATTACCATCAGCATGTGCTTTGCCATATAGTTTGCCCTAAAAAGGGCAGAACTTATTATCATTCAGGGTGGAGAAAATATACCTAACTTGACTTGGCTGTGAAAGAAAACATAGTTTACTATCCTTGGCTAAGAAAGAAAAACATAGTTACTATCCTTGACGGAGGGAGAATAAAATAATAGTTAACTATCCTTGACTGGGAACGAAAAACACAGTTTACTATCCTTAGCTACGAAAGTGCTTGAGTTTTGGAAGAAAAGAATAACTTGTCGTCCTTCAGATCTGGAAGAAATGAACGTATTATCCTTGAGTTCAGGTAGAAAAGAACAACTCATCATACTTGAGTTCGTGAAGAAAAGAATAACATGATCTCTGAGTTCGAGAAGAAAAGAGCAACTTATCATCCTTGAGTTAGGGAAGTAAATAACAACTTATGATCCTTGAGTTCGGGAAAAAAAAGAACAATTTATCATCCTAGAGATCCGGAATGAAATTATCAGCTTGTCATCCTTGAGTTCGGGAATAGATGAACAACTTGGAGTTCTGGAAGAATATATCAGCTTATCATATTGGTCGGGTCGACATTAACAACTTATCGTCCCGGAGTTCTGGAAGACATTAACCACTTATCATTCTGGAGTTCGAGAAGACATTAACAGCTTATCATCTTGGAGTTCGGGAAGACATTAACAACTTATCATTTTAGAGTTCGAGAAGACATTCAAAAAGTATTATCCTGCATTTCAGGAAATAGGGAACAATTTATCATCTTTGAACTAAGGAAGACACTAATAACGTATCATCACAGAGTAGTGTAAAACAGTATTATCATCGTCCAAAGTTAACTTATTATCTCGGTAACCATTTAATCATTTCACCGGATCGATAAAGAATTAATCTTGTGGGTTGTAAAATCTGAACCTGCATGAGAAACTAATCTCAACCCAGACAGCTATCAAATTAACCTACGTTGTCTTCGTTGTTGCCTTAACTTCTCTTGCCCTTGTCAGTGAGTACTTCCTCTTATTCTTTCCCAACATCACTGTCTAGTATTTCAGCCCATTGAGCAAGTCATAAATCTTGCTGATCAATTCATTCCATACTTGTCTGTCTTGAACCACTTTCTTTAATTTCATGTGTGTCATCATAGATAGATCGGTGCATTCTCCTGTTATAAATGTTGCCCTCGGTTTAACCTCTTCCTTTTTGCTCCAGTATTGTCCGCTCCGTTACTCTCTTTGGTATTTTTTCTTGTCTCTGTCGTACTTATGCTTTAATTTCTCCTGCTCCAGGGAAATTTTATCTTTTTTTTCCTTCTGATCCAAGTAGATCGTGCTGGAAAAAAACATCTGTATGAGGGAAGGGTGGATTATGGGTGACCTCGGTAGCTTCTAACTCAGTTGTTTGGTAATTTATGTTTCGTATGTGCTCTTATATGTTCATAGTATACTAAACACAGCATTTCAATCCGATATTTTGTATGTTTGCTATTTAACCTATCATCATCATCATCATCATCATCATCATCATATGTCATGCCGATAAGCGTGCGCGGTCATGTTTCGCCACCTCTCGCGATCACCAGAGTCGTGGATCAGTTCAGTGTTCTTGTCTCGACCATACCACGTGGCCAAGTCATCCAGGTATCTACTTCTCTGTCTTCCCCTTGTTCTCTTCTCTTCGATCTTGCCAGTTGTTACCACGTTCTCCAATTTATTTCTTCTCATAACGTGGCCAAACAATTTTGACTGTCTACGTCTAATTTCTCTAATCCGTTTGCGGGTTTCTTTGTTTCTTGTAGGGCTTGGTCATTGGTTTTTCTGTATGTTCGTAGTATTCTTTGCATTTTCCTCAGAAACCACATTGTTCCACAGCTATCAGACGTTTTTCAGCTTATCTGCTCACTGTCTGCGTTTCACGCCCATACAAAAAGTACACGTTCTAAGTAGCACCTCAACACTCTTTTTCTCGTTGCAAGTGACATCCTTTTATTGGTCAGTATGTTTTCCATCTTGCAAAAGACTACCTTTGCCATAGCAATGGTTGTTCTAATCTCTTCAAGGCATCTCTCATCAGATGTTATGACTGTTCTGAGATAGATGTACACAATAGGACAAATCTTGGAGCAGATTTAGTTAGTTAGTTAGTCAGTCAGTCAGTCAGTCAGTCAGTCAGTCAGTCAGTCAGTCAGTCAGTCGGTCGGTCGGTCCGTCGGTCGGTCGATCGGTCAGTCGGTCGGTCGGTTGGTTGGTTGGTTGATTGGTTGGTTCGTTCGTTGGTTCGTTGGTTGGTTGGTTGTTTGGTTTGTTGTTTGCTTGCTTGCTTGGTTGGTTGGTTGATTGGTTGGTTGGTTGGTTGGTTGGTTAGTCGCGGTTACAACTTCACGACAACAGGTCGTTCCCATTATGCTCAGTTCCTGTGCCGGTGAATATCACACTAAATTCTCCTCACTGCCCTATGTGAAAAGTGGAATAGACAGGCGCCTCGACAAGCCAACAGCCCACACAGGTACACTGTACATAATGCCGCCGTCAGAATGTCAACACAAAAGACCTCCACGGAAAATACAGTTCATTGTCGATAGAAGCGACAGTCACTAGAAAACCAGCAGCCACACATTACAGCATTAAAAGTTGAGAGGATCAACTTCATTGCCCCAGGATTTATCCCATATGGCTGGGTCCCTTTCGGCAGGGCGGCCCGTTGAAAGCATAGCACAAAGCACGAACATTATAGCTCCATCGACGACCCCCAGGAGTCTCCGAGAAAAATGCACTCGTGAACCGAAAAGGCAATCCAGTCACCTCCAAGCCACAGGCCGACCGCCATCGTTCCGAACATGCAGTTCACGCTACAACAACTGCAGACAGAAGTAAATCATTCCATACGGAATTCACAGCTCACAGTGTCGTGGCACGCACTCAACTCAGTAGCAGGGCGGCGGAATCATGCACTACCAGTTCAACATGAGGAAAACGCGGCTGCAAACCGTAGCCAGAAGCATAAACACTCCAGAGGCTTAACGGTTCAAACGCTATCCGCCGTGTTAGGGACCAGAAGTCTGGAACAGATTTACACAGCGCAAAAGAAGTAATAAAATAGATGACACTTCTGGGAGCAAACTTGAATAATAAAGGAACTAGGAAATAGAACAGAAATCTTGACCTTCAACAATACAGTTGCTGGGGGGGGGGGGGGGGGGGGGAACACGTAGAGATTGAAAAACGAAACATAATTATATACAAGACAATTGAAATAAAATGTCAGTTATCAGTTCACTTATTTTCAATTTTTTTTATTTCATTTTTCCAATGGGTAAATGGATTACTTTATCAATATTTACTTGAAAGTCACCGCTGAACGTGTTGCATGGAGGGCAAACATCAGAAATGGAATAAAGACAAAGGAGAAAATTATTGCAGATAAGTCACACACCGAGCGTGTGAGACGTAAGATAGTGCATGATGGTGGAAATGACCATGTGTTCACATGCACCCACTGTGAACGAACATTTACAGCGCGAATTGGCCTTATCAGTAACATTCGCTACCGCCATGGATAAAAGTTATTACGCCTTTTTGAAGCACAAACTATCGTCTGTCAAGACGGCACGGTGCCAATGAATTTACTTGAAAGTTTTATATTTGCCATTTGCTATTTAAAGACGCATTGGATGTAAAAAAAAAATTTTAAATGTGCATGGATAATTTGCTGGATGCCATGTTTAATTAACCCTGTATCCAATTCTGTATATATGAACAATGCAAATAGCTGATGTCAGAAAACAGTTAATGTGAGACAGACCACGTTTGTTTAATTTACAGCAATGTCATTTTTTACATGGCAAACAATTGATTACATGAATTCGTATTGTCAACCAGAAAAAGAAAAACCTTGCCGGCTCTTCAAGAAATAAAAGAAACCCATAAATTATATAGAGAAATATAGGCGTAGGCAGTCAGTAGTTTGTTTTTTTTTTTTTTTTTTTTGCATGTTATGGAGAGAGGGGAAAAAACTTAAAAACTTAGTGACAACCGGCAAACTTAGGGAGAGACTAAGAAATCCCAGAGAAAGAGCTGGTTTCCTAGGGGTCGAGCAGAAGCACGGCGCCATTAGCCATGAACGGGTACGAAGTAGGCAGCATGGCGGCAATGACATGTACTTGTACATAGCGAATAGCCAACATAAAGGAGACTACAGAGAATACCGGCCGGGGAAAAAGCTGGCTTCTCGCGGCCGAAGGTTCTAGACTATGTGTGAGGGAACGAAGCACCGGGCGAATGGTGTTCTCCTCTAGGAATGTCGCGTATGGTGCCATGTGCAAGGTTGGACTTGGGTTCGATACCTGGGCTCGTCACTTGCCAAAATGAGAGAAATATGGGCTACATATTCCTCCTTGCTCCTGGCCTACACATTGTGATGGCGTTATGACATCACAGGTCCATAGATATAAACTGCTTCCGATTGTTTTTAATGCATATTCTGTATGAGGATGCAGGTTGGGAGCAGTTACTGAAGACTAGTTGATACCATACAAGGAAGTTACCGTTGTTGTTGTTTTTTTGTTTTTTTTATCTGTGTTTATTATTCAGAAGTTGTCAAGATTTTAAGTGGATCTGAGTCACGCAGAAGTCACGACAGGAGAAGAAATTAAATAAAGACGTATTACAAACTGCTGGTTTTGAAGAAAACATTCCTTAATGAAGTCAAGATCAGATGACTGAGATACTTCAACCAAATAACGACATAGTCTGCTTGTGAAGTGGAGCAGGTGGATGGAAAAGTGGATGAAAGGCGAGCAACATTACGACAGCTGAAATGTACCCAGACAATAGCAAGAAATAGGGGGCGGGGGGGGGGGGTGTAGTCTCTGTATGTACACCGCGAAGGGGCAGGATATACGCTGTTAGAAATACCACAGCGAGTCTCCGTACTGTATAGACGCGGTAATTGTTTTATATTCATGCATAATGTGCCATGCCGGTAAGCGTAGACGGTCATGTTTCGTCATCTTACACGATCACCAAAGTCGTGGATCATTTCTGTGTTCTTGTATCTCTCTCTCTCTCTCTCTCTCTCTCTCTCTCTCTCTCTCTCTCTCTCTCTCTCTCTCTCTCTCTCTCTCTCTCTCTCTCTCTCTCTCTTATATATATATATATATATATATATATATATATATTTATATATATATATATATATATATATATATATATATATATATATATGTGTGTGTGTGTGTGAGAGAGAGAGAGAGAGAGAGAGAGAGAGAGAGAGAGAGAGAGAGAGAGAGAGAGAGAGAGAGAGAGAGAGAATAATACTAATGATTATATATCTGCATAAATATGTCCAAAAGTGAAAAATGCAAAGGCTTCGAAATCGTATTATAATGATTAAGCGGACGATGACGTATTTTTGGCTCTCATAGCGAGTCACTTCAATATAAGTACAGCTTGGTCGGAAGAGGGCCAACAAACAACCCATCATTCCCTGTTAATATGAGATGAGAGAATAACTGAATAATCACTGCCTCGGTTTGTCATCATCATCATCAAGTGCCCTGCCAGCTGGCGTAGGCGTTCATGGCTCTCCACAGATCTCGGTCTTTGGTTTTCTGGATCAACTCTGCTGCTGATATTCCTCCGTGCCACCGTCTCAATCCATCCAGCATCATTTGTCTTGGTCTGCCTCTGCTTCTCTTCCCCTCGATCTTTCCAGTTGTCATGATGTTCTCCAATGTCTCTCTTCTCATTACATGACCAAAGAAAGCTGTTTGTCTCTTTCTTATTGTTGTATATAGTGTTCTAGTTTCATTAGCCTGTTTTAGGCAGTCGTCGTTAGTTACTCTGGCAGTCCAAGGAATTCTCAACATTCTAATTTCTTATTCGGTTTGTACAGTGTTTTTTTTTTTTTTTTTCCGCATATCCTTTACAGGACATCGCTGTCAACATCAGCATCTTTCAGCTGATTTGTGATTTCTTCGCAAGATTACGCTCAGTAGTTTGCCATTGCTTTCTGAGCGACCGGCTCACATACCCCTAAGTTACCAACGCGGCGAGAACCGCTACCGATTCTCGCGCAAGTTACGTTCCTCACTTGGATATACGGGATTACGGAGAAAGACGTTAACCTCTAGGCCATGTAGCGGGCTTGTACAGTGTTAGCAAGAACTAATTGTGTCCGAAGACCAAATCAATGGCCGCGGCCTTAAGCTCTTAAGTGCCTCTTTCTAGAAAACACGACTATATTTCTCCTCGAGGAATTGTCACGAGCCACCCATTCATAGAACGCATTGAGAAAAGTGGCGGAAACATGAATTTCCCGTCTCATTGGTCAGTCCTGAGGACAACTGCTGAGTCTTATCTTGTTGGGGAGTCCTCTGGTGTGAACGACATGTGACTAATAAAAGATCACGCGTCTGCCTGTGTCATTCCCCGGAGACTTGAAGCAACGTCTGTTTCCTGGAGGGGTCCGGAAATGGTACGTGTTTTTGACAGATTCTCCCTAGTTCGGGGTATCGCATTTCAAATGCACGGCATGCTGGTCTACATTGTCTTTGTAGATTACACATAATTGTGCTGACTTGGACAAGAGAAAACACAGGTATAAGTACAGGGTGTTTGTAAAGTCTCACTACACTTTGTATCTTGAACAATTTTGAAAATGAAGTATATGACGTCATCAAAACATGTGCACCAGTCCATCGTGAAGCAATAAGCAGCGAGTGGCTATTGTCTGTTGTTAAATAGAATGGTGTTATCAACGGAATGTAAAGAGGCTACAAACATAGTTCGACAGCAGAAGCGACAATATATGAGTCATATAATCAAAAATATGGAAACTAATCACCAGAAAAACAAATCCAGAAAGTTATTTAAAGAACTGAATTCAATGAAACGAGGGCACCAACACAAAACATGTGGTTTAAAAGACAAAAATGGGAATATGATAAATACCAATGAGGAAATGTGCAACACATGGAAAGAATATTTTGTTGAATTACTAAATTGTGAAGCTCCAAGTAACACTTTCCCACAGGAAGAGGTTTTAACGTGTGAACCACAAATTGAAGAACCTGCATTTGAAGAAATCCTATATGTAATCACACGACTTAAAAACAATAAGACAACAGGGGCTGATGGAATTGCTGCTGAATTTATAAAGGCAGATGGCCATGCATTACATCTAAAGCTATACGAAATAATAGTAAAAATCTGGATTACAGAAGAATTACCCCATGACTGGAAAGGGTCATTATTGATACCTATCTTTAAGAAAGGAGACAAGTTCCAATGTGAAAATTTTAGAGGAATATCACTACTGTCCACAAGCTATAAGATACTATCCGCAGTATTAATAAATAGACTAAAACCATATTCAGAAGACATATTAGGTGACTACCGGGCGGGTTTTAGACAAAACAGATCAACAATAGATCAGATATTTATATTACGACAAATCGCCGAGAAAAATTGGGAATATAAAAGAGAAATAAATGACCATAGACCCCGAGGTAGACCAAGAAGACGATGCAGAGATAATATATATACAGACCTACAAGCACTTGGAATCAACGACTGGCAAGAGAAGGTCAACCAGAGAGACGAATGGAAACGGCTTGTATCTGCAGCAAAGAACCTCAATGGCTCGGAACGCTGAAGAAGAAGAAGAAGAAGAAGAAGAAGAAGAAGAAGAAGAAGAAGAAGAAGAAGAAGAAGAAGAAGAAGAAGAAGAAGAAGAAGAAGAAGAAGAAGAAGAAGAAGAAGAAGAAGAAGAAGAAGAAGAAGAAGAAGAAGAAGAAGAAGAAGAAGAAGAAGAAGAAGAAGAAGAAGAAGAAGAAGAAGAAGAAGAAGAAGAAGAAGAAGAAGAAGAAGAAGAAGAAGAAGAAGAAGAAGAAGAAGAAGAAGAAAAAGAAGAAGAAGAAGAAGAAGAAGAAGAAGAAGAAGAAGAAGAAGAAGAAGAAGAAGAAGAAGAAGAAGAAGAAGAAGAAGAAGAAGAAGAAGAAGAAGAAGAAGAAGAAGAAGAAGAAGAAGAAGAAGAAGAAGAAGAAGAAGAAGAAGAAGAAGAAGAAGAAGAAGAAGAAGAAGAAGAAGAAGAAGAAGAAGAAGAAGAAGAAGAAGAAGAAGAAGAAGAAGTTATCAACGGAAAAAAGATTTTGCTGAACAAGGGTTTTAAAATGGCGGTCGATACATACGGATGGTTGTTCAAAGATTTATAGCAAGATTTCCTGATAAACAACCTCCTCATCGCATTAAGGTTAGAAATTTGTTGAATAAGTTATAATGAATACTACATTGGTACTTTCCGGCTTCCCCAAAACAGCGTTAGACCATAGCAGTGACTATTGTAACTAATTTAATGAATTCTTTAACACATCTTGTTTATGACGTCATGTACTTCATTTTTCAAATTTTTTCTACATACAAAGTGTAGTAAGGCTCTATAACCACTGCACCAGTTGTCCTCTCTGTGTGTGTGTGTGTGTGTGTGTGTGTGTGTGTGTGTGTGTGTGTGTGTGCGTGCGTGCTTGGGTGCGTTCGTGTGTGTGTGTGTGTGTGTGTGTGACCTAAGGTGTTGTTAAAAACGTGCGACCTAAGGTGTTGTTAACAAGTTAGTTCCATGTCCTTTACATGACGTTGTAATCAACCCCAGCATGTAATGGCTGTTTGCAATTTACTAGGCAATTTTTAGTTCAATGGTTTGCTTTTGTTTTTCGAACAGCCGATGCCGCATACGATAGAAATCAATGCAGAGCGGTAAGCGTGCAATTCTTCAACGGCTGATTTCAAATTCTGGACTCAGTAAGTCAAGGAACGGTGAACCTGGGCGTTTCACTATCCCTTGAGCCACAGATCCCGTTGCATGCATCATTACAGACTGTCCGAACATAACTTCTTTGAGTGTTGCAATCTTGTACAATGACACTTTTACAAGCACACTATGAAGTCGGTCTTTTTGCGCTGATTCGCGTTGAACGCAAGCGTAATCCATACACACTACTTCCAGTAGCAGTTTACTGAATTTTGCTTGTGGATTGCTTTCCCTTTTATCAGTGTTCCTCGCGATCAGGTGAACCCACTATGACTTCATGGGTACTTGTAATTTATATCAAGTCAAGGACGAGAAGTCAAATCGGTACTTTTGCCTTAATTCACCCCAAACAAACGTCACCAGCTATATTTAGGGTCACCAGCTATATTTAGCACTGACGGTGATCTCCTCTGTGTTCGGGTACAGTTCGTGTCAGTGCGTTTCAATTGTCCCACAGTGTTTCTTTGGGCTTTGGCCACCGTTTCTGTGTGAGTGTGTGTGTGTGTGTGTGTGTCTCATCATGAGTTTTCTGGAACTGGCAGCAGCAGCAGCAGCTGTCCACGACAAGCCAGAGTAGCATTGCCTTTTCTGCAGCAGCATCATGGCATCTGACATTCTGCTAGACACTGTTCTCATAATCATGTCATCATGGTGCTATCGCTGACTGAGCGTCAGGACAGATGGGAGATGCCGACGACGACGACAACGACATTCACCATGTATGTCGGCAGGACATCCCCCCGCTGAGACAAGGCGCACATGGCTGCAAGGCCTCGCGTCTCCCGTACAGACAGATCATCATCATTCTTTTCGTATACTGCTGGTCTCAAGAGTTGACAAGCATTTCATTTGGCCAGTTACAGTTGGGGCGCGGGGGATGTCGCCGAGAGCAACTGTTGCACACCGATAAAATTGCGCACCGAGCTATGACGGCGCAACACAGGGAACCCCTGGATGTGACGTCATACCCTGGGATTCCATTTGTTTGGGGGTGAATAAAGGCAAAAGTACCGTCAAATCAAATGCAGGAAATAAACCAACTTAAGTTAAATGGGAATGGTCAGGTCAGGTCATTTTTTACATTACCCCTACCCCTTTCAACCTCATAAGCGAAGTTATAATTAGGGCCCATCCGAGCATCAGATTAATAATCATGAGACCAAAGCAGCCACATTTCGGAAATTAATTTGAAAGGGATTGTTGACTATGGGAGGTAATTAAAATATAGGAATATAAAATAACACTATTAAATAATGAAACTGTGTATAAGTTGGTTAAGAAAAATAATAAACATAATAAGTTACGTTTTTTACTTAACGTAACGGTACTTTTTATTCACCCCAAGCAAAAGGGAATCCCAGGGTATGACGTCACATCCAGGGCTTCCCTGTGTTGCGCCGAACATTCAGGGGGTTTCCGTGTGTTGCGCCGTAGCTCGGTGCGCAATTCTATGCGGCCGTGTGCGCTATTCTTTCACTTTCCGGTTAGGGTTAGGGTTAGGGGTAGGGTTAGGGCTATGGGTAGGGTACACACAACCCTAACCCTAATCCTAACCCTAACCGGAAAGTGATTTGCAGGACCGATGCAAATGAGGATCGAAGGGAGACAGACACTCACACAGAAACGGGTTGCCACAGCCCCAAAGAAAAACCACTGTGGTGTGGGGCAATTGAAACGCACTGACACGCACTCCAGCCGAACACAGGGAGATCACCGTCGGCGCTAAATATAGCTCGTGACGCTAAATATAACTCACGAAGTTTGTTTGGGGTGAATTAAAGCAAAAGTACCAACGTAACTCTTACTGCAACAATGAGATTATCTTATATATAAAAGGCAATGTGTGTGGGAGTGTATGTATGTATGTCCTTTATGCGTTCGCGAACGGCCCATCCGATTGAGATGAAATTTTCTACACGCCTTCCTCTCATTCCAGTGCTGCCAACTGTCATATTTTTGTTTCTTCTTCCTCCTCCTCCCTCCTCCCCATCCCTAAATACGTACGTAAATATATGATGATGATGATGATGAAAGAATCCCCGAACCAAAACGCTAGGACAAGCGAAGAAAATGACGTGACTACACAGAATCGTCACACGGCAATCATCATCATCATCAAGTGCCGTGCCGGCGGGCGTAGGCGTTCATGGTTCTCCATAGATCTCAGTCTTTGGTTTTCTGGATCAACTCTGCTGCTGATATATATGCTTCCATGCCACGGCAATATCAATAACAATTCATCTTTTTATGTGTAAGGAAGTTATCTACAGTCATCCTCTTCCTCCTCCCTTTCCTTCCTCCTCCTCCTCCCTCTACCTCCTCCTCCTCCCTCTACCTCCTTCCTCCACCCTCCTCCTCCTCCCTCCTCCTCCTCTTCCACCTCCCTTTCCTTCCTCCCCTCCTCATTCTCCCTCCTCCCTCCTCCCTCCTCCCTCCTCCCTCCTTCTACCTCCGTCTTCTCCCTCCTCCTCCTCTCCCCTCCTCCTCCCTCCTTCTCCCTCCTCCTCCTCTCCCCTCCTCCAATTCCTACCCTCTTCCGTTTCCCCTCCCCCCTCTCCCTCCTCTTCCTCCTCCATCCTCCTCATTCCTCTTCCTCCTCCTCCTCCCCCTTCCTCCTCCTTCCTCCTCCTCCCTCCTCCTCCCTCTTCCTCCTCCTACCTCCTCCTCCTCTCTCCTCCTCCCTCCTCCCTTTTCCTCCCTCCTCCTCCTCCCTCTACCTAATCCGTCCTCCTCCCTCCTCCTCCTTCCTCCACATCCCTCCTCCTCTTGCAAGATCCCTCTAGAAAGTGCTCTTTCTAATGCTTTTTGTAAGTTGGTCTTCGTTTATCTAAGGTTGTTCTAACCGCAACCAATAAATGATTAGACAGACAGACAGACAGAGAGGGAGGGACAGACAGATAGACAGACAGATAGATAGTCGGGAACGGGAACGGGAGCTTATATGACTACTTATATGAATTAAATGAGATGCTCCACACCAGGAGCCAGGCGATGCCGGGCAGGGTCAGACAGATAGACAGACAGACAGACAGACAGACAGACGGGAACGGGAGCTTATATGACTTCTTATATTAATTAAATGAGATGCTCCCCATCAGGAGCTGGGCGAAGCCGGGCCGGGTCTGCTAGTATTAAATAAATTAACTAATTTAAATAATCTACTTTTATGAATCAATGTATCCAGGCAGATTTATCAGTATTTATGGGCTTCACTGTCTTTACCTAGATTATCCGTAAGTCAGTTAGATGTGCCGAAAACAATGCTCTACCGAAAACAATACCCTATCGAAAATAATGCTATACCGAAAATAATGCTATACCGAAAATAATGCTAAATATAAAACACTGCTGTACCGAAAACAATGCTCTACCGAAAACAGTGCTGTACCGAAAACAATGCTCTACCGAAAACAGTGCTGTACCGAAAACATTGCTCTATGAAAACATTGCTCTATGAAAACATTGCTCTATGAAAACATTGCTCTATGAAAACAATGCTCTACCGAAAACAGTGTTCTACCGAAAAACAGTGTTCTACCGAAAACATTATTCTACTGAAAACAATGCTAACCCGGGAAAAAAAGCTGTACCAATGACAGTGCTTTGCCGAAAATAATACTCTACAGAACACAATGCTAATTTGAAAACAATGCTAACCTGAAAACAAGTTGCACTTTCAAGCAATCTGAAATTGTGGCTTGTCAAATCTTATGTGTATTGTCTGGAGCGGAAACTATGAGCTTCTCTTGAAAGATGGAGCATATGAGGCTTTTGAAATGTGTCTTTATAAGACTGGAAATAATTAGTGGAACTGAGGTAAAGCCGTGGAAATGTAAACAATACGATAAAACACAAAGTAATGTAGTTTTACAGAACACAATTATGGGAAATATATGACATTTCGACGGCTAGCCTTCATCAACAAAAAGATACACAACATATCAACACGGCGAAGACACTACAGTGAATACATTAAGGCATAAGAATTATAAGAATGTCAAGATGAAAACAATTAAATTAATGAAAAGGAAATGACAAAATTAAAACAATATGCTACTTTTCTCAGAATCCCGGGCATTATTTTGTTTTTCAAATTGCTTTTGCTGACATGCAAACCGGGTAGTTTAATTTCAGTTTTCATTGTACTTTGATTAAGAACTTATAGTCTAAAATATATATCTTCTGTGCTTGCTTCTTGCGTAGGTTTAGTCATATACTTAGCATGGTGTACTCTCTATTGGATTTCCAAATAGCGTCTCCCTACATTTCTGAAGCTAATAATGGCACCGCATAATTTATCTCTACTAATACCCCGTAATGGCTTCTCTTGTGTTGGAGTTAATATAACTTAATGGCTTCTCGTATGCCAGGAAGAATGTAACATGATGGTTTCTGGTAGTTTCTAATAGGTTTATGCCAAGTCCTAAATACTCCCGAGATGTCTGGAATAGTAGTCGGTCAATTATTTTGTGTAATCCCATCATTATGTATCCAGTTATATAGCACACTGCTGGATGTCTTTAAACCCGGTGATTTGTGTGCCCATTTCTTTGTGTTTCTGTTTCTTGTTTCGATTATATTCACATACGAAGCATAGACAGCATCACTATTTACTGAATTAAGGTCTCATTGTCTATATTACCTCTCTCTCTATCTCTCTCTCTCTCTCTCTCTCTCTCTCTCTCTCTCTCTCTCTCCACTTGATTCTTTCTTATGTTGCATATCCCTTGCAGGACGTTGGAGTCAACACCAGCATTGTTCAACTGTTGTTGATGTACTAGGCAAGTTTTTACGTTCAGTAGTTTGCCATTGCTTTCTGAACGACCGGCTCCCATACCAACACGTTATAACACAACGCGACACGGTCTGCTGCACAAATCGGTCTCGGCTGCGTTTCGAACACCTGGTAATAGCTCACGAACCGCGTTCGCAACCTTTGGCCACGGAGCCGGCTCAATTTGATTATCGTGGAATAATCGCCAATCAGATAAATTATGTACGGCAAGTTGCATACATACATCATGGTGATCAAATGCCATCTCCGCATTGGCATTCGTCTGTAATGAGTCTTTGCCACTCTCTATCCTGCATCTTCACGGCGCGATTACTATAGGACATCCCCAGCCCATCCCTTGATGTTGCTAGCCAAAATATCACATTGTCACTTTTTTAACGCTTCACCTATCTCCGGCTTTGTGGGGACGGAGTTACGGAAGCAGTTCGTAATCCCGCATACTGCGTTCGAAACACAGCTGCGGGCGATTTGGCAGCAAATCGTCTTGCGTTGGTTTTTAAACAATTGTATGAGTTTCGGTCGTTCAGAAAGCAACAGCAAACTACTAAACGTAAACTTGCCAAGAAATTACAAACAGCCAAAATATGCTAGGGTTGACTGCGACGTCTTATAAAGTATATGCAACTAACTTTCTTCCTCTTCTTTTCCCGCCAGAAAACCCCTAACAAGGAATAAAGTTACAGGTGTTCATCTGTCAAAGCGGAAACGTTAGCGATGTTGAGAGGGATCTGCGATGCTAATGGCATGAGGGCGGGCTGACGAGGGTTCGAGGTCTCGCTAAGTGTGGGAACCACTGGCCACCTATGCCTCCATGCATTGAGGCCCACAAACTTGATGACCATTACACACCACAGACTCATTGTAGGTAACTACTTCTGTACACATTTTACTTTCATTATTATCTGAATAAACACAGCTGCGCGAGATTCGGCAGCGGATCGCGTCGTGTTAGCTTCTTACGGAAAGGATTTTGTGATCCGGTCGTTCAGAAAGTATTGGCAAACTTTCTTTTTTTTAAAGTTGCATATCCCGTACAGAACGTTGAAGTCAACACCAGCATTTTTCAGCTGTTGTTGGTGTTCCTGGCAAGATTACTCTCAGTAGTTTGCCATTGATTTCTGAGCGACGGGCTCGCATATCTCGTAATTAACCAACGCGACTCGATCCTATGCTGAATCTCGCGCAGCTGTGTTCCTCACGTGGATATACGAGATTACGGAGACAGTCGTTAACACCCTCGACAGGGAGAGCGGCAATGTAAAACTTGCCAAGACATCAATAGCAGCTGAAACATGCTTGTGTTGACTGCAATGTCCTGTAAATAGGATATGCAAAAAAAACAAACCAAAAACTTATCTGACTCATAGCATTACAAGAAGTAGACATGAGACTACGTACCATGTGGCCGAAGTATTCTAATTGTCAGCCCTTGATGTTATTCAGTAATGTCAAACATGCGCAGTGACGGATATATATATATATATATATATATATATATATATATATATATATATATATATATATATATATATATATATATATACGAGGATAAGTCAATAAGTAAGTCACAAATGGATGTAGAAAATAACTAACTACGATAACAACTTGAAATCAGTTTATTTGTATACATACATTGTCCCTTTATTTCTCAACATAATTTCCACCAACATTGATGCACTTATCCCATAGTTTTATCAGTTCTCCCAAACCGGCTGCATAGAACTGCGTGCTCTTTTTTCTAAACCACGTTTTCACTTCACATTCAACTTCGGCGTCATTCGCGAAATGTCTCCCGCCAAGGTGGGTTTTCAGTTGACTTAACCCCTAGCGATTTCCAGTAAAGCGGTGCATAGTTATGTAGAAACCGTTACGAGGGCGAGTCGTTAAGTAAGGCGCACAGTTATGTGGGATGGCAGGTAAATGAAAACAGGGCACGCAGATTTATTTAGTCGGTTTGGGAGAACTGATAAAACTATGGGATAAGCGCATCAATGTTGGTGGAAATTTTGTTGAGAAATAAAGGAACAATGTATGTATAAAAATAAACTGGTTTCAAGTTGTTATCATATTTAGTTATTTTTCTACAGCCATTTGTCACTTACTTATTAACTTACCCTCGTATTTGTAAATATTACCCGATTAGAGGTTTTACTTGGAGAAGCATGTGTTGCGGGTTTTTTTTCCATATCCCTTACAGGACGTTGCAGTCAACATCAGTATTTTTCAGCTGCTGTAGATGTTCGAGGCAAGATTACGCTCAGTACAGAACAATTAAATTACGTCAAATCTAAAGTGGGTGGATAAAGGGGGGGGGGGGGGGAACTTCTTTCAAAATATCTTCATTACTCTTTTTATCCCTCCGTAGAGTTCTCATCATTCTTCTATAAACAAAACCACATCGCCACTGCGTCAAAATAATTTCTCACTTTGCTAATTTAGTAATTGTCCATGATTCGCTTCCGTACATCACGACTGGCTCAATATAGCTCTTAAGAACACATTGCCTCACTTCGATTGACAAAGATAAATTGCAGAAAATATTCTTCTTGTTGCTTGGACCATTCTACATTTAACTTTCTTTGCTATAATTAAAGTACTCGCATTCTTAAATACATTGCCTTGTCTCAGACTGGTTCCATTCATTTTAATATTGTATTTGGGTATACAATTTTTCTTTGTAATAACCATTACTTCTGTTTATCCGTTATTCAGACTAAACCCATCCCCACCCCCTTTTATTAAGCTTTTAGTTACAATTATATCTATCATTTCTTACAACTACGATTTATTTTCAGCAACCAACAGAATGGCATTATGCCCGCCAAATGATATTCCCGGCACGTCTTAAATGGATTTCATTATTATTTCGCTGTAGAAACTGAACCATAAAGAATCTATCAAACTCGCATTTTCCGATTGTATTGTATAAATAAATGTTTGCATATCCTTTTACAGGACATCGCTGTCAACATCAGCATCTTTCAGCTGATTGTTGATTTCTTAGCAAGATTACGCTCAGTAGTTTGCCATTGCTTTCTGAGCAGCCGGCTCACATACCCCGTAAGTTACCGACCGATTCGAACCACTGCTGATTCTTACCGTCGTCACGTTACTTACAAGAGTATACGAGATTACAGAGAAAAGTTGCTAACCTCTAGGCCAGGAAGCCGGCGATTGTATTGTATTGTATTATATTATATTATATTATATTGTGCTGTTGGTTGGCTGGCTGGCTGGCTGGCTGGCTGACTGTTTGGCTGCCTGACTGGTTGGTTGGTTGGTTGGTTGGTTTGTTGGTTGATTGGTTGGTTGGTTGGTTGGTTGGTTGGTTTTCTGGCTCGTTGGTTTGATGATTGGTAAAAGCTCAAGAAGACTAACCTTTAACACTGAAGTCCGATACATTACCGTTCAGGTCGTTTGCGGCGTTTAAATGACTTTCGTCTGTCTTAATGGCGTTACTTAAAGACTTTCTCTCCACAAGGTGCCAAAATGCCACCTCCAAGGGAACAATGTTACAGATCTCTCCAACCCATCTAAAATTTCGGACATAAGCAAGGCCGGTATTGGAATTTCACATCCACGGAGAGTCATGTTAGAACCCAACCATGTCATTAGTAGTTATTAAAGGTGCAAAGCAACCGCATTAAAGGATTAATCCTGAATAATTTTGAAGGTTTGGTGTCATGTGGCGTCACGCGGTAACGTAAAAAAAGCAGTCCTTAATTTTCAAAAAGTCGCGCGCTAGGGTAAGTAACTGCTTCCCGTGTTCGGTACAGCAGGGAGATAATTGTGTTGTTTTTTTAACTAAAGGGTAGTAATATCGCCGACGGTTGGTAATAAGGGGGAAGAGTTTTTAAAAATTCAGGATTGCCTTTTTTACGTTACCGCGTTACTTTACGTGACCCCAAAGTGTCAGAATTATTCAGGATTAATCCTGAAATGCGGTGTCTTTACACCTTTAATAACTACTGTCGTGATTCAGCGTAAGAAAATCGGAATTACTGAGATTAGGTCAATATTGGTGTTATTCCCTCTATTTGTTTTAAGTGTTTCGTTGTCAACAGTTTACTGTATTGTACTGTACTGTACTGTACTGTAATGTATTGTATTGTATTATACTGTATTGTATTGTATTGGATTGGATTGGATTGGATTGTATTGTATTGTATTGTATTGTATTATACTGTATTGTATTGTATTGTATTGTATTGTATTGTATTGTATTGCGTTTATTTGTATTGTATTGTATTGTATTGGATTGGATTATATTGTATTGTATTGTATTGTATTGTGCCGATATCCTCGTTGATTGTTACCCTCTTCCTCTTCTCCGAGTATGTCCACACTGACATACCCGCGTTGCACGGACCCATCTGTGCAGATGATGATGTCAATTGGACGTGAATGCTGTTCGACCTATTCCCTTACCTCAGTGCCAACCGATACAAGCATCTGACCTCTGAAGTATCGTCCTAGTGTCTTGGCAATATGTTAGTGTTTTTGCATGTCTATGCGTATGTCAGCCAATTCTTCTCCATGTTGGAGATCGTCCAAGTCACAGATCTGCTTGATTATCTCTGCAGTCTCGACCATCCACGGGCGACCTCTTTTTAGGCGCATTTCCTTTTTGTCGTCGATAGCGCTGGGCATATTTTTTTTTTTTACCCTCTTAAAGAGGTCCTCTACCTACTGTCGCAAACTTGAGACGAAGACCAGACGAAGATCGGTTGCTCTCACCCTCAATCCACCACATTGTTTGGGGTCCAGTGAGTGAAAAGCCAGGTCAGATGTAGTGGTGGCAACCCAGCACCTCGTGCAGAAGCTTGGTAAGTGGAACCTGCCTCGTCTTACAGATGCCAAATACTTCACCTTGCTATTTCCGGCACATACATAAAATGCAGTCACTTATTATGGGACCTGCCTCGTCTTACAGATGCGGAAACTGAGACAGAGATTGTCACTCTCGCATTGGACTATACAGTCACCAGCGATGCTGTCAGGTACCTCCCCAGTGGAATAACTCTATACTACTACTACTACTACTACTACTATTACTACTACTACTACTACTACTACTACTACTACTACTACTACTACTACTACTACTGCTGCTGCTGCTGCTGCTGCTGCTGATGCTACTAAGACTATATCTTGCCCGAGAATGTCCAGTAGGCTAGCGGAGGAAAGGGGGTGCTGTATTTCTCTTTTGCCACCTGAAGGAGTTAACAGGAAAAAGTTCTTTCATTTTGGTATTTACTGCGTTGCTCTTGATAGGGTTTAGTTGCTGCTATCTTTCGGAGTGTTCATACATTATGCAATTGCTCTAAATCACGATTCCAATAGGGTTTGTATTGTTTACGAGCACCTCTTGTTACTGTTTCTCGTGTTGACTTTTGTATACATTTGAAGAACTCTTCAATTGCTTTATTTATATATGTATCTAGGTTCAGATTTCTACACAATATTCTGGTGCGATGTTGATACACTGTCCAGTCCGCCTTCTTGTAGTTCCACCTCGTCAGGCTGCTGCTTTCTCTAACAAGATGAAATTCTGCAATTAGAAAGTCGGGTCAAATGTCACTGAGCCTGAGTGGTTTCTCAGTAACTCATGTGCTACTCTATTCATAGTCCAGTGCGTGAAAAGCCAGGTCAGGTGTAGTGGTGGCAACCGAGCAACTCGTGCAGAAGCTTGGTAAGTCGGTTAGCTTGTGGCAGGAGACGTCTGTTCTAATCCTGCCGTCCTCCTGTTGCTCTCCTCTCTGGTCTATGGGATCACGTCCGAGGCTTTGTGAATGATTGTTAACATCTTTATACGCATTCATTTTACATTTTATTTGGATGTTACTTATCTAAAAACTGGGATGGTCGCTCGGTCAGTAATAATTGATCTTATGTAAATCTGTACCTTTTGTCTTGAGTTTAAGGGTTTGATACTTCGCTCCTTACATATCTGCTTAAGTCTGGCATGTGTTGATGATATTCTTTACTAGAGTCAGTATTTAATCGCAAATTACACAAATTCCAGTGAACCAAGAGGTGAGGAAAAGATGCTATCGTTGAATAGGATCCACACTGATAAAAGTACAGGGTGTATTTTTAATGACTGTGTACTGTTTGAAAATATTGCCGGTCCAAGTTTTGTATTTACCTATTATGTTGCATGAACTTTACAATTGATTTCCTGCATGAACTTTACAGAGGGTGAATACAAAATTTGGACCGGCAATATTTTCAAACACTGCACAGTCATTAAAAATACACCCTATATAACTAGGTACTCCTTTGTCTGAAACCCACAAAACGAACGAAGTAGTGGGAGCCCTAAACACTTATGGGGAAGAGAACAACATCGTGGGTAAGGGAAGAAGCTGCATGAGATAGCACACGATAGGACGGCTTGGCATGAGTTAGCTGAGCGGCTATGCCTCAATGGGGGAAACAGAGGGAGGAATCAGTATTCCGCCTGTCTTGTCGGTCGCGTTGGCAACACTAACAGTCTCTTTTTCTTTTTATATATTAAAGTATTCATTTTGTATATAGCTTTATATAGATATCGTTTTGTTGTATTATTTTAAAATGTATCACAAACACCACACAACATGCACTATAAGAAGAAGAATGGCTTCTTTTTTTTTTTTTTATTTAGCTGATGGTGATAGATGTTTCCATATCCTATTTTTTATCCAACAAGCAAATTATAAAACATAAGCACTGCACTAGCATTAGTCATTAGCACCGCATCTCATCATGTATTAGTCTGCGACTCCATGCTACCAAGCTACCTCTGTGTTTTCGTAGTTAAGATGTTGATCTAGAGGCATTCCCAAATATATGACAGTTTGTGTGTATTGTTGGTAAAAACTGTGGAGCGGAACAAACACGAAATATGACTTCAGATCATCACAAGAGAATTCTTCGTCGAATGCTTACGTCGTGTAAATTTATGTCGATGGATCTGTTTTTGATAATTACATGGTTACACAAATTTCAAGGGCTTGGCTTGCTTTCATTATACACGCATATCTCATTCAGTTCTCCCGTCTCGTCTCAAAAATAACACAATGAGAGTCTCAGTACAGTGCGCGAACTCTATAGCACCAGCGATGATGCAGGTGTGTGTATTGCAGAATCACACATACAATAATTTGTGTGTGTGCAGCTTTTCTTCTTCCTTTTCTTCTTTGTTGTTCAACATCAGAAGTCAATCAAATGAATAGGAATGCAAAGAAAGCAGTAGTCAACTTAAGTTTGTTAACATCTCAATGGAGTTTGTCCTCAAATGAAGCGGTTGAAGGCCAAAATAGTTTGTATCTATTCTATGCTAGATGTTTCTGCTCTTATCCATTCCGCCATGTCGATCTCCTGTTTATTCCTTCTATTCCGTGCTTAAGTGAATGTTTGCGATTGATCAGTAATCATTTGAGTGATTCCCAATGTTACTTATCCCTACAAAAGTATTCATTTAATGCTAGAATGACATTTGTAAGTTTGGCTCTAGATTTCATTTAGTTTCACTTCCACAAATGTCCTTGTGCTATGACAGCTCCCCTTGCCTGTTGCATTCTTATTTTAATACTAGCTGACCCTGCCCGGCTTCGCCCAGACCCTGGTGGGGAGCATCTCATTTAATTCATATAAGTAGTCATATAAGTTCTCGTTCCCGTTACCGACTATCTGTCTGTCTGTCTGTCTGTCTGTCTGTCTGTCTGTCTGTCTGTCTGTCTGTCTGTCTGTCTGACCCTGCCCGGCTTCGCCCAGACCCTGGTGGGGAGCATCTCATTTAATTCATATAAGTAGTCATATAAGTTCTCGTTCCCGTTACCGACTATCTGTCTGTCTGACTGTCTGTCTGTCTGTCTGTCTGACCCTGCCCGGCTTCGCCCAGACCCTGGTGGGGAGCATCTCATTTAATTCATATAAGTAGTCATATAAGTTCTCGTTCCCGTTACCGACTATCTGTCTGTCTGTCTGTCTGTCTGTCTGTCTGTCTGTCTGTCTGTCTGTCTGTCTGTCTGTCTGTCTGACCCTGCCCGGCTTCGCCCAGACCCTGGTGGGGAGCATCTCATTTAATTCATATAAGTAGTCATATAAGTTCTCGTTCCCGTTACCGACTATCTGTCTGTCTGACTGTCTGTCTGTCTGTCTGTCTGTCTGTCTGTCTGTCTGACCCTGCCCGGCTTCGCCCAGACCCTGGTGGGGAGCATCTCATTTAATTCATATAAGTAGTCATATAAGTTCTCGTTCCCGTTACCGACTATCTGTCTGTCTGTCTGTCTGTCTGTCTGTCTGTCTGTCTGTCTGTCTGTCTGTCTGTCTGTCTGACCCTGCCCGGCTTCGCCCAGACCCTGGTGGGGAGCATCTCATTTAATTCATATAAGTAGTCATATAAGTTCTCGTTCCCGTTACCGACTATCTGTCTGTCTGACTGTCTGTCTGTCTGTCTGTCTGACCCTGCCCGGCTTCGCCCAGACCCTGGTGGGGAGCATCTCATTTAATTCATATAAGTAGTCATATAAGTTCTCGTTCCCGTTACCGACTATCTGTCTGTCTGACTGTCTGTCTGTCTGTCTGTCTGTCTGTCTGTCTGTCTGTCTGTCTGTCTGACCCTGCCCGGCTTCGCCCAGACCCTGGTGGGGAGCATCTCATTTAATTCATATAAGTAGTCATATAAGTTCTCGTTCCCGTTACCGACTATCTGTCTGTCTGACTGTCTGTCTGTCTGTCTGTCTGACCCTGCCCGGCTTCGCCCAGACCCTGGTGGGGAGCATCTCATTTAATTCATATAAGTAGTCATATAAGTTCTCGTTCCCGTTACCGACTATCTGTCTGTCTGACTGTCTGTCTGTCTGTCTGTCTGACCCTGCCCGGCTTCGCCCAGACCCTGGTGGGGAGCATCTCATTTAATTCATATAAGTAGTCATATAAGTTCTCGTTCCCGTTACCGACTATCTGTCTGTCTGACTGTCTGTCTGTCTGTCTGTCTGACCCAGCCCGTCTTCGCCCAGACCCTGATGGGGAGCATGTCATTTAATTCATATAAGTAGTCATATAAGTTCCCGTTCCCGACTGTCTGTCTGTCTGTCTATCTATCTATCTGTCTGTCTGTCTGACCCAGTCCAGCCCATGGTGGAGAGCATCTCATTTAAATCATATAAGTAGTCATATAAGATCCCGTTCCCGACTATCTGTCTGACTGTCTGTCTGTCTTGGTTAAATGGAGGAGGGAGGAGGAAGAGGGAGGTGGAGGAGGGAGGAGGAGGGCGGAGACAGGAGGAGTAGGGAGGAATAGGAGGGAGGAGGAGGGATTAGGAGGAGGAGGGGGAGGAGGAGGGAGGAGGAGGAGGGAGGAGAAGGAGGGAGGATGAGGGAGGAGGAGGGAGCAGGAGGAGGAGAGGGAGGAGGAGAAAGAGGGAGGAGGAGGTAGAGGGAGGAGGAGGGAGGAGGAGGAGGGAGGAGGAGGGGGAGGAGGAGGTAGAGGGAGGAGGAGGGAAGAGGGAGGAGGAAGGAGGAGGAAGAGGGAGGAGGAGGGAGGAGGAGGAGTGAGGAGGTAGAGGGAGGAGGAGGAGGGAGGAGGAGGGAGGAGAAGGAAGAAGGAGGAGGAGGGAGGAGGCAGAGGGAGAAGGAGGAAGAGGAGGAGGAGGAGGGAGGAAGAGGGAGGAGGGGAGGAGGGAGAGGGTAGGAGGAGGGGAGAGGAGGAGGAGGAAGAGGGAGGAGGAGGGAGGAGGTAGTAGGATGGAGAAGTAAGAGGGAGGAGGTAGGAGGAGGAGGAGGGACGAGGAGGCAGGAGGAGGAAGAGGGTAGGAGGAGGAAGAGGGGAGAGGAGGAGAAGAATGGAGAAGGAGGGAGGAGGAGAAGGAGGAGTGAGGAGGAGAAGGAGGAGGCAGAGGGAGAAGAAGGAAGGAGGAGGAGGAAGGAGGGAGAGGAAGGAGGGAGAATGAGGAGGGGAGGAAGGAAAGGGAGGTGGAGGAGGAGGAGGTAGAGGGAGGAGGAGGAGGAGGAGGGAGGAAAAGGGAGGAGGAGGGAGGAGAAGGAAGAAGGAGGAGGGAAGAGGAGGTAGAGGGAGGAGGAGGGAAGAGGGAGGAGGAGGAAGGAGGAGGAAGAGGGAGGAGGAGGGAGGAGGAGGAGTGAGGAGGTAGAGGGAGGAGGAGGAGGGAGGAGGAGGGAGGAGAAGGAAGAAGGAGGAGGAGGGAGGAGGCAGAGGGAGAAGGAGGAAGGAGGAGGAGGGAGGAAGAGGGAGCAGGAAGAGGGAGGAGGGAGAGGGAGGAGGAAGAGGGAGGAGGAGGAGGAAGAGGGAGGAGGAAGAGGAGGAAGAGGAGGGAGAGGGAGGAGGGGAAGAGGAAGAGGGTAGGAGGAGGGGAGAGGAGGAGGAGGAGAAGGGAGGAGGAGGGAGGAGGTAGTAGGATGGAGAAGTAAGAGGGAGGAGGTAGGAGGAGGAGGAGGGACGAGGAGGCAGGAGGAGGAAGAGGGTAGGAGGAGGAAGAGGGGAGAGGAGGAGAAGAATGGAGAAGGAGGGAGGAGGAGAAGGAGGAGTGAGGAGGAGAAGGAGGAGGCAGAGGGAGAAGAAGGAAGGAGGAGGAGGAAGGAGGGAGAGGAAGGAGGGAGAATGAGGAGGGGAGGAAGGAAAGGGAGGTGGAGGAGGAGGAGGTAGAGGGAGGAGGAGGAGGAGGAGGGAGGAAAAGGGAGGAGGAGGGAGGAGAAGGAAGAAGGAGGAGGAAGAGGGAGGAGGAGGATGGAAGAAGGAGGAGGAAGAGGGAGGAGGAGGGAGGAGGAGGATGGAAGAAGGAGGAGGAAGAGGGAGGAGGAGGATGGAGGAGGGAGAGGGAGGAAGAGGGAGGAGGAGGAAGGAGGAGGAAGAGGGAGGAGGTAGGAGGAGGAGGAAGAGGGAGGAAGAGGAAGAGGAAGAGGGAGGATGAGGAAAAGGGAGGAGGAGGGATTAGGAGGAGGAGGGGGGAAAGAGGAAGAGGGAGGAGGAGGGAGGAGGAGGATGGAAGAAGGAGGAGGAAGAGGGAGGAGGAGGATGGAGGAGGGAAAGAGGAAGAGGGTAGGAGGATTAGGAGGGGAGAGGAGGAGGAGGGATGTGGAGGAAGGAGGAGAAAGAGGGAGGAGGAGGGAGGAGGAAGAAGAAAAAAAAACTACGACAGTTGGCATCTCTGGATTGAAAGGAAGGCGTGTAGAAAATTTCATCTCAATCGGATGGGCCGTTCGCGAGCGTATAAAGGTCAGCTGTTATCGCGGACCTCAGAGAGAAGTGTCTATGTAGAAGACCATTTCCTGGACGTACGTATTTTGGGAGGGGGAGGAGGGAGGAGGGAGGAGGAGGAAGAAGAAAAAAAAACTACGACAGTTGGCATCTCTGGAATGAAAGGAAGGCGTGTAGAAAATTTCATCTCAATCGGATGGGCCGTTCGCGAGCGCATAAAGGACATACGGACATACATACATACGGACAGACAGACAGAGATACGCACATACGCACATCCTTTTTTATATATAAGAAGATATCTGCCTGTCCTCCTATCTTTGCTTCCCAGTTAGGTTCCATGATTCTACTAAGTGAGGTTCCACCAGGAGGGATTGAGTGGTCTCGAGGTATGGTGTCGCCTCGAGTGCTGGAGGTCCCGGGTTCAAGCCCCGGTGAGAGCCGAGATTTTTTTCCCGTGGACTTCTAGTAAAAAAATTTCCCCTGGTCTCTGGGTAGTGAGATCGGACGCCCGTGTGTATTGTTGCGCACGTAAAACATCACTAGACAGATGGAAATCGAAAAAGAGTAGCGTAACGGCGCTGCCCGGGCAACATTTTGAATTTAAAATCTACTCAAAGTATTTCAGTACCCTCGCAGGTGCTATGGAGTTCGTGCACTAAGCTGAGATTCTCCAGACTCAGGCTTGAGTTAAGAGTAGAACGGAGAACTTTTGGGCTACACCTGTGTGTCGTGATGTTGATCCGGCGACTAAACTAAACTAAACTGTTTCTGCAACACATTATAGCTTTTCTAAAGTGTATGTTCTGTCTTGGCAGCGACATATTATATTAATATTATAAATATAATATCCGTTAAGTTACAAGTATTGAAACTGGCAACTGAGAAAGAACTACGTAGATCGGATTAGTATCTGGCAGCAGCAGATGTAAACATGTCGGAATGTTATCTCCGTAAACATCGAGTCCCGTACATGTTTAACACAAAATATCAAATGATAGTTGATATTTACACTAGGTTAGACCTGACTAACTAAAACTAGAGTTTATTAGAGAGAAGACATTCATAGCACTGTTGAAAGTATGGATGTTCAAGACATGTTTTACGCATGCAAGTCAGGCGATATACAGAGACTGCAGTAAGTAAATAAAATAAATTTTAAAAAAGGTTACAGTAGTTACACATTTCATGTTTTTAAAATAAAGTGACTCACTGACTTGATTCTCATTTCCTCCTGATCCATTACGTAATTATTTTACGCTGTGGCTGGAATTCTTCATGAAACAAACAACAAATCCACACTCCCATAAATTACATTCACTAAGCATGAACCATCACTCATCAGATTTTAAATTTGAGTATTTACTAATGGGGCCACCACCGAAAGATAGGCCTTGAGAAACCGAATGTAACGGTACCAAGATGATGCATGTATGTCAATTAGAAGCGAAGATATGCATCTTTGAGTGTCCTGATCGTAAACACAGAAATTGAGACAGAAGATCTCCTCTGGGCATCTATTTTTCCTGTCCGAGCTAAGGTCATAGCAGAAGTTATGAAAATTTATGTTCTTACTAGCGTAACTTGTTTATTTTTAAACGAACATCCTAGCAACCATACATCATTGTGATCGGTGTATCGAAGCCTAACTGCTCATGCCATCTATTTTTACATATGATGTAACGTTATATAATTAGCATATAAAAATGGCTGCCAATTAGTTGTTATTTTAATTAATTACCAAGTGCATTCTTTATATTAGCTTTAAACCCTGGCAAGTAATATCTTGTATTATGCGGAATGATGCTACGCACATAATGGGTTAAATCCTGTTTACATATGATATAACGTTACCTAATCTATATCAATAAAACACGATGTATGTATGTCCGTCCGTTCTTTATGCGTTCGCGAACGGTCCATCCGATTGAGATGAAATTTTCTACACATCTTCTTTTCATTCCTGTGCAACTTTCTGTCATAGTTTTTTAGTGTAAAATCGGCTACATACTTACTAAAATTTAATATTTCATTTTTCATTATAATTTCTATATAGCAAGGGGACTTAACTCTAGAAAAGTTATGTCAAGGGGCATAACTTTTAATAACATTTCTATATACTTTATAGTCATATTGTTGCATCGTTTTCAAAGATTTATAAACTCTTTGTCTATAGTTATTTACAGGCATATGAGCTATAATAAATAATGATATAATCTTTAAGGCATTTTCAAATTTTTAATAAAAATAATGCATAATGCATAACATTGTAACTCATCTTTTTATGCTTGAAGAAGTTATCTACAGTCATGTAGGTGATTAAAAACAGTTTTCATTAAAAATAATGGATGGTGTGTGGAAGGACATTCTTTTAAGTTACCGTGTGAATTTAATGAGACGCTCCCCGCCAGGAGCTGGGCGAAGCCACGCCGGGTCAGATAGATAGACAGACAGACAGACAGATAGTTGGGAACGGGAGCTTATATGACTACTTATATGAATTAAATGAGATTCTCCCCACCAGGGACTGGGTGAAGCCGGGCCGGCTCAGACAGACAGACAGGCAGACAGACAGTTGGGAACGGGAGCTTATATGACTACGTATATGAATTAAATGAGATGCTCCCCACCAAGGACTGGGTGAAGCCGGGCCGGGTCAGACAGATAGACAGACAGATAGTCGGGAACGGGAGCTTATATGACTACTTATATGAATTAAATGAGATGCTCCCCACCAGGGACTGGGTGAAGCCGGGCCGGGTCAGACAGACAGACAAACAAGCAGACAGACAGACAGACTGATAGATAGATAGATCCCCTCCAGGGACTGGGCGAAGCCGGGCCGGGTCAGCTAGTTAGCATATAAAAATGGCCGCCAATTAGTTATTATATTAATTAATTACCAACAGCATTCTTTATATTAGCTTTAAACCCTGGCAAGTAATATCTTGTATTATGCAGAATGATGCTACGCACATAATGGGTTAAATACTGTTTACATATGATGCAAAGCTACCTAATTAGCATATAAAAATGGCCGCTAAGTAGTTGTTATATTAATTAATTACCAAGTGCATTCTTTATATTAGCTTTACACCCTGGCAAGTTGTATCTTGTATTCTGCGGAATCGTGCAATGCACGATACGTGTTATATCCTGTTTAGATAGTATGCAATGTTATCTAATTAGCATATAAAAATGGCCGCCAATTAATTATTATTGCAATGATGTATGGTTGCTATTAGATTTTTAACAAATAAAAAATTTTCTTTTGCAGACTGGCCACAATATGAAAAAGATTTGCAGAAAGAAATACAGGAAGACAGCATGATCAACCACAGTTGTACTCACAGTTTCTTGCTGCACCTCTTGAACTCACTGCGTACTGTGTACTCTTTTGTGCCAGCTCTATTGAGCAAATTGAAATTCCTTAAATATGTCCGCAAAAATAATTTTTTTCTACAAGAAATAACGCGTATATTTGAAACTTTCCAAATATATGTATCTTTGGATGCACAATTGTAAAGTCCAACTAAAATTAATGTACATCTATTATTTGCACTAAAAGCATATTTTTTTGCTTGCCGACAATGTGAATTTACAATTGCAAATCTCAGTGCTAGAGGCCATCAAATCTCGGTGCTACAGACTATCAAATATCAGCGCTAGAGGTAATCAAATCTCAGAGCCAGGGGTAATCAAATCTCAACGCTAGAGGCCACGAAATCTCAGTGCAAAAATGTCTACATCAGAGCAAGGCGTCATTATATCTCAGTGCCAGACATCTTTATATCTCAGTGAAATATGCCTTTCTACCTCAGTGAAAGATCCGCTTATACCTCAGTAAAAGACCCATTTCATTTATCCTGCAGTAATAGATGGCCTTTATTGGCTTTATTCCTTTATCTTTATTTTATGCCTCAGTGAAAGATCCATTTATACCTCAGTGAAAGATGCCTTTATGCCTATTAATTATTATTATTAATAAACTTTAACCTTGTATTCTCTTTAACTTGTAGTTCAAATTGCATGTTTTAAAATTAAGTGACACACGTGCCGACATTTGCAAAGAAGAATTTAATAATTTCCACAAAAATAATTTTTTTCTACCAGAAATAACCCATATATTTCAATGAAACTCCAAATATATGTATCTTTTGATGCAGAATTCTAAAATCCAATTAAAATTAAAGTATATCTATTAATTGCACTAAAAACTTTTTTTTTGCTTGCCGACAATATGGATTTACAACCACAAAGGGGAATTTATCATGTCCGCAAAAATAATTTTTTTCTACCAGAAATAATGCGTATATTCAAATGAAACTTACCACGTATATGTACCTTTGGATGCACAATTCGAAAATCCAACTAAAATTAACGTATATCTATTATTTCCATTAAAAGAATTATAATTACTTAGGGTATGCCAAATAGTGAAATTATGTCAAAGACAAGGTAAATTTAACCACCGGCTGTGTGCACAATGATAGACTGGCCATTTTTCCGGAAGCTGAGATGGTAATGGTTATTGTCACGAGTAATTTGAATATATCTAATCAGATACACAAAGGGTATATTAATAGTCCATGGCTTGGCGACACGACGAAACCCTTCTGCGCAAGCGCGGAAAAGGGTTTCTGGTTAAAGTATGCTTACGATAGTGGATAGGTCTCGCTACTACTATAGTCTGGACACTTACTAAAGGGAGGCTCTATTCGCAATTCCATTGAGAATAGAAAAAAATTATATTCGCAATCAAATTGCGAATAGAGAAAAATTATATTCGCAATTGAATTGCGGGAAGTAACAAACATGTCACAGCGTCTGCTCACTATTCAATGTTAGTTTGGGCCATTAAGAAGTCTAAGAAGGTGGTTAATTTAAATAGGAATGTTCACTGTTGTGAGTTTAATTCTGCCGAATTCTCCGTATTTTTTAATGAATCACTCTTCTTCTTACTTCTGTCCATTCTTTTGGCATCCTGTTTTATTTTTACGTTACGTTAGTCCTGTTTAAATATCAAGAGTAATTTTTCAGAACAGGTATCCCCAATACAAATAATGATCCCTACAAATAATTCTGTCCCCAGGTGAGTTCAAGAATTGTTAACTTTCGTTTCTGTACACTTACTGTTACCAGGCATCCATGTTTGTTTACGTTACCGTCCTACTATTCCTGATAATATCGCAGCAGTGATGATTCTCTTAATTTGACACTTTCTATGGCCTCCATCGCATCCTCTCTGAGTGACTCTGTTCTGGTCCAAGCTGACAGTAATATGCTTCGCCTCAGAGAGACATGATTAAGCAATTCAATCACCAGGCTTTGGACTGACTGGCCTCATGAATTAATAAATAAACAAGGATAAGGAAATGCTACGCATATAAAGTGCAAGAAAACCTGGTATATATGAAGTATGAATCAAGTGGAAAAGAGAGAGGAGAGAGATAGATAACGAAGATAGTGTGAGAGACAGATATATGAGAAAGATGTATTGAAAGACATTAAAGAGTGGTTAAGACAAGAAAGAGAGAGGTGGGAGAGAGAGAGAGAGATGAACTCGTGTTCGGATAGCTAAGCGCCTTTCCCAAGACAACAAAAGTAGAGGACAGATAAGAACAGAAAGACAAGTGTGCATGTTCTTGTGCAGCAAGATAAACAATACCTAATACACAAAATCCGTAGAAAACATGCCTAAAGTGAAATCATCAGACTAGCATTGGTGTCACCTAATTCCTGAAAATGAAAAAAAAAATGTTGCCTCCCCGGCCGGGAATCGATCCTCCAGCTCCCGTGTACCAGGCGAAGACACTAACCACTATGCTACTGAGGACATGTTAATAGATCAACAAAATATTGTAATATGGAAACACACATAGGAATAATCACGTGACCTACTTCCATTGCGAATATAATTTTTTTCTATTTGCAATTCCATTGCGAATAGTCACTCCGCTTACTAAATACTTACTAAACATTGACTAAACAAGCTGAACAGTGATGAAAAGCGCATAAATGCCTTTGAATATAAATGTTATAGACGAGTTCTAAGAATATCTTGGGTAACGAAAAGAACAAATGCATGCACACTTCGAGAGCTGAATATTGAAGAAGGTTGGCTATTAAAGAGGATAAAACAAAAGAAAATTGAAATATTTTGGTCACTTGAAATGTCACAAAAGTTTGGAGAGAACAATAATGGAGGGTTACATGCCTGGGAAGAGAGGATGAGGAAGGCCAAAGAAAAGATGGGTGCAGGATGTGGCGGATGATCTCCAGATGGGTGTATCGGACGCGGGACATCTTGCTTATGATCAAGAGGTTTTCCGGAGGGTTGTTATGGGAGCGAGGTTCTGCAAAGGATATGATGGCTTCTGCAAACTTTAACAAGATTAATCTACATAGGCCAGTTTTGTGCAGACGGAAAGACATGACAGTCAGTTTAAAATTACTGTGGTAGACAATTGACATTAGTGTGCGAACAATGTGTATATTTCAGCTTGAACGATGTATCTAGTGATTTTACTCTATGTTGTGTGAATTCTGCAGTATGTACCTGACGAGATGCAGCTAAATATGCCAAGCAATAAATTGTACAATCTATTGTTTGTGTCTTCGTTATTCAAATTCACTACGGGGAAACATTGTTTTGATATTATAGTATTATTACTGTATTTAAATTGTTTAGAATATCAATCTGGGATTTGGATTGGTCGCAACATCCTACTTGAAGTTTTTAAAGAATTAATTAGTAATTGATCCAGTCCAAAATGGGTACTAGGAAATGTATTGGGAAGTAAAGGTGTGACACTGACTACATCACCCACATATATATATATATGAGTCTAGCACCATATGCCCAGTATGCTTTAAGGGTCCTTTGTTCAATATTGTAATATTACTTTAAGGGGTTATAAGTGTCCTTTGTTCAATATTGTAATATTACTTTAACGGGTTATAAAGGTCATTTGTTCAATATTGTAATATTACTTTAAGGGGTTATAAGGGTTCTTTGTTCAATATTGTAATATTACTTTAAGGGGTTATACGGGTTCTTTGTTCAATATTGTAATAATACTTTAACGGGTTATAAAGGTCATTTGTTCAATATTGTAATATTACTTTAAGGGGTTATAAGGGTTCTTTGTTCAATATTGTAATATTACTTTAAGGGGTTATAAGGGTTCTTTGTTCAATATTGTAATAATACTTTAACGGGTTATAAAGGTCATTTGTTCAATATTGTAATATTACTTTAAGGGGTTATAAGGGTCCTTTGTTCAATATTGTAATATTACTCATAAGGGCCGGGTCCGTGGCAAAGGGTTTACGGACACAGTCCGTAATCCCGCGTACTGCGTTCAAAACACAGCTGTGTTGGTTTTTTTATGAAATGGTATGGGTGCCAGTCATTTAGAAAGCAGCGGCAAACTGCTGAATGCAAACTTGCCTAGGAATCACGAACAGCCACAAATGCTGGGGTTGACTGCTACGTCCGTAACGGATATGCAACTAACTTTTAACTTTTTACTCATAAGGATGTATGACGTATTGATACTACCAGTTACGGGATATGCGTTGTTGATCTGTACATTACATTGGAATATTATATGTTTAGTTAGTGTTAATTCCAGAAATTTGTGTATGCTTTACAAAATAATATGAAAACACATTGACCACATACTCAAAGCTTTTAATATTTTTATTCCAGTCTGTTCTGACTGCTCTATTTTTTAGTTAAGTATCTTGTAAATTGTCTTGTTGAATATCATATGTAACTATAAGAAAGAGAGAAACAGTATTCTTTAGTTGTAAAATAAAAAGTGAAAGTAGCTTGATGACTAGGAATATCAGTGTGAGACGAGGCAAAGGTAGAGAAATTATGCTGGATGGACTGAGATTTAGGAATATCATCAGCAGAGTTGATCCGGAACACCAAGGACTGATATCTGTGAAGAGACATGAACACTGATATAACTGTATAAAAATATATAAACAAGTTACAAAGAGGATGTTAATGCTATCTGACTGTCATCTACAACTTCATAACCAAGTCTGTTTCTCATCAGACAAGAGCAAGAAGCTTTGAGGACCATTGTGCACTTTGTACACATTAATAAGCCCTTGACATTTGGAAATGGAAATAAAAGTGCAATAAAAGTGATATATAGGAATCTTATGGAGATATCCATGTGTAATGAAAGTGATCTTTATTACCAAAAGCAAAGACAAAATTCTTTGTTATGCCCTATTTTAATGGAGCTTAATGCACTGTCATAATTTGTTGAGAAAATAGTTTTTAATTTGCTATAGTCTTTGCGTATTAGCTTTTTCAAATAAAATCACTTTAGGCCACACAGATCTGTGCTCTTTCTTACATATTTGTTCCAAGTTGGGATAGTACATTTAAAAATCATGCAATAGATTTATTTTGTCTGCACATCTAATTAAGCAACACTTTTAATTGGTAGTTACACTTGGTTCACTGCCATCTTATGTTTGGCCAGGTACTTGGTGGAAATGAAGGAGGTGGAAATTGATGTCAGAGATAAATGGGACAGTACACCTTTGTAAGTACAGCACATTATGTCTTGTTGAAGAGAATATGTACAAGGTCATTATCATATAGAAGGTCCATTGCAAAACATCTGTCTTGTCACTCCCCACCATATGTTTTCTTGAGAGGGAAACCAGGAGAACTTTCAATCAGATAGTGGTGGGAACGGTTAGTAGTGTGACTCTTTGCTGGCTGTGGAATGAGGGTACGGAACGCGTTTGGAAATGTCCTGAGTGCAGTGATGTCAGTTCTTAGCTCAGTTAAGCTCAGCTCAGCTCGATATTTTGCTAGTTCTTCAGCCTCATGCCCAAGGTTTCCACCATGCCCTGTGTCTAACTGTGTGCCCAGTATCTTCTTCCAGGAACCACATATCAGGTATTCACAAACATGAGATATTCTTGTTAGGCCTGAAAAGATGCTTTTTGCGTTATGTCTATTTACAGCAAAATGGCTGCATGTTTGTCTTGTAATGACACATTAAATCTGAGACGCACATATAATCAGATTGCTACTGGTACTATTGGGATTGGAACTCTTCGCTGGCTGCTGAGGATGGGGACGGAGTGCTTATGGGAATGCCCCGAATGCTGTGATGTCGGGTCCTAAATCAGTCAATCAATCATGACACATTAAATATTACCATACCATTTTTTGTTTGATGGGATTTAACTCATCACTATAGTGACCCTTTCTCCTTTTTTTCTTTGTCTTTTTCTTTTGTCCCTTCTCCTACTTCTCCATCTCCTTTTTCTTTACTTCATTCCTCTTCTCCTCCTCACCATCCACCTTTTTCTCTTCCCCTTTGTTCTCTTACCCCTCCTCCTTTTCTTCCTACTCCTACTCCTTCTCCTATTACGCATCCATTTCCTTCTGCTTCTTCCTTTTTTTTTCCCAATGGAGCATAGGTCCTCACCGCCCTCATGCAGAACTTGTCTATCTAAAGACTGGTTCATGTTTGGTTAAATTATAAGGCTACGGTTTTCTACAGGATAACGCAACCAGCCAAATGCCAGTCACCTAATTCACCTCAGACTAAAGACTGTTCTAAAGACTGGTTCATGTTTGGTTAAATTATACAGCTGAGGTTTTCAACAGGATAACGCAACCAGCCAAATGCCAGTCACCTAATTCACCTCAGACTAAAAACTGTTCTAAAGACTGGTTCATGTTTGGTTAAATTATGCAGCTGAGGTTTTCAACAGGATAACGCAACCAGCCAAATGCCAGTCACCTAATTCACCTCAGACGATATGTTCAATGGGTTATATTGCAACTATTCTTTGCTTCATTTGAGATTCAGTAACACACAAACATTTTAATTATATAAGTCGTACAACATCTAAGGGGAAGACCGAGAAGTAAATACCTGGATGACTATGCCACATGGCATGGTTGAGACAAGAACACAGAGCTGATCCACGACTCTGGTGATCGAGTGAGATGGCAGAACATGACCGCCCACGCTTATCGGCATGGCACATGATGGATGGACAACATTTTCTTCTGTCTCCAACAGATCTTAGGCTGTCAACCAACTCACACCAAACACCATGTAGACTAGTTCATGTTTGATTGGATTTTACAGGTAAAGTTTTCTATGGGATGAGGTAGCCAGTCTCATGCCACCTTCCCTTAGTCACGTCTCAAGAGAAGACATTGCAGGTTACAATGTTACTGATCTTTGCTTCCTTTATGTGCCCTGGTAACACATGGGCCAATTATAATATGTGCTTGACATGTAAATGAGAAGCTACACTGTAGACATGGTTTCTTCCCTTGATTACTTCACTAGAGAGTGTAGATGTGTCCTAGGTTTTGAATAACTTTAAATCATGTTTTTATCTTGTATGTTCTCTGTTTGTTTCTGGGAAAATGTAGTTCTCTGAATGCATATTTCTAAGTAATACTGGATTTATTCATCGGTATCATTTAGTTGAGGAGTCACTGGGTTTAATGCGCTTGTGATTAAACTTCCAGCGTGCTGATGGTGGTTTAATGCGAGCATTCCATATACCAGTCAGTTGGGCTTAAACCATGACTTCTCGTTCAGAAAGCAATGGCAAACTACTCCGTGTAAAATTGTCTAGTAAATAAATCTGGGGTTGGGTTGATTGCAATGTCCTGCAAAGGACTTGTAACATATTATCATTTAGCTGACAGCGATTTAGTCATTTTTACCCCATTTGTTACAGCATGTGTAGCTCTGGTACAAAAATGTGGGGGTAATCACTAAAAGAGTGTGTATTCAGTTGAGAATCTTCCAGTGTGATTTGAAAAAGGAGATTTGTAATACACTCATGAATAGTTTCAAATGTGATGAAGATGATCCTTGAGTTCTTTATTGAATCCATTGCTGCATTTTTGCTGTGCATGAAGCTGTCTTGATTGGCAGCCTCCTGATCATTGAGGGGCAGCACAGCCTGACATGCTATGTTTGTAAAAGACTGATAGAGAATATTTGAGAAAGTGGAAACTGGCATGCTGTGAGTGGCTCACGTCACTCAACAGGGTGCTGTTTTTGAGCATACCATGAATGTCCTGCCAGGACCTGCAGATATGTGGGGTAATGAATTGGCAGATAGATTGGTTGCTGCTTCCCTCTGGGCGGAGAGCTACTTTATAAGGATGTTGTGGTGAAGGTTCTCTGAGACCAGGTGGAGAGTGCAACCAAACAGAGTATCCATATGTGGATAGGCTGATTCAGAAGGAAATGAGCAGAGTCTGGACAGTACTCAACACATAGAGGAAAAGACATTTTGACCTTTAATCGGACTGCTGCTGGAATTCAGGGTAAATCTTTGGTGGCTTTTGCAGAGAGGAATGAGCACGTGTGGGAATATCCAGAGTGCAGTCATGTCGATTCTGAAAGCAAGTATTAACCAAGTATTGCCCAAGCTGCTGCAAATAATCTTTGATAATAAATTATATCAATTAATTAAAAGGAGAGATAGTGCTAAAAATTTTTGAAAACATTATAACAAATAGAAAATGTATATATACTGTCCACATTGACTTTGTGAAGTATATAAAATTAGCTGATTCAGAGTAATACACATTAAGGTGGCATAGTGATCTATACTGATGGGTCAGTGATGAGAAACCGACGTAGTGGTTGGGGTTTCATTGCGAAGGACAATTCTTAAAATAGGAGAGTCTGGCATATGAGGATATGACCTCCAACATGAGAATGGAGGTGGAAGCAGTCACAGCGGTATTTCGTTGGTTAGAGGAGACCACTGCAACACACATTGTCTTCATCACGGACTCAAGGAGTATGCTTAGTAAGGTGGAGAAAGGAATGTTTCGTGTGGAATGGCTCACCTTGCTTTAGAGGTCACAGTTTGTGAGAATTGTATGGATTTCTTGCCCTGGCCATGCAGGAGTGCGGGGGAATGAACAGGCTGAAAGGCTAGCAGGGAATGCACCTCTTGGTGGTAGATTACTTATGGATAAGGGAGAGGTGGCCGTGCACCTGTGGGACCAGGTGGAGAAGGTGGGAGAACAGATTGAGAACCCGTATGTGGAAGGGATAAGATTGTGGGGGATTGGCAGGGGTTCTGGTAGAATCTCAAAACTGAGAGGGAAGACCAGGAGAACTTTCAATCAGATAGCGGTAGGAATGATTAATAGTGTGACTCTTCACTGGCTGTTGAACGAGGGGACGAAGCACATGGAAATATTCTGAATGCAATGATGTCAGTTCTTAGCTCAACTCAACTCAGATATTTAGATTATTGCGGAATCAAATGAAAGCCAAAAAAGCCAAAGTACTGTAACAACATATAGATGTGAGACATGAACCGTTTCACATAATTACAGGAGAAATTGAGTCTTTTGAACTTTGTGATATAAAACAAATTCTTAGAATACCATGGAACAAGAAGAAGAAAAATGTTGATATTTTAACAGATCCGAACATCAAAGAAAACTGCCTCATAAAGAACATCTTGTCACACACTTTGACCATAGCATACATCTCAGCCACTACTGCAGCTTCCTTAGCAACTCAACATCAACATTAAAGGATGAGAATAAAGGAGGTTTAGAAAGAACAGTCATGGAAGGCATGGCCCCTGGAAGAAGAGACGGAGATCGGCCAACATGACTGGACACAGGACAATAAAGATATCAGGGGCATTAGAACTGGTGGCAGATCAGAATCTTTTCAACAGGTTGTGCACGAGAGCGAAGTTCTGCAAAAGACGAACCACATGAGATGATTGTAACGCAAGTGTTAATTTTCTTTTCTAAATTACCAGGTACTATGCTTGCCTATGTGGACATCGTGACATAGTGGAGTATTTACTTGAAAAGGGTAAGAAATGCACATTCTAGTTTTGATAGTACCATCACCAGCAACTTATAACGTAGTAAATGGCCTGTTTACACACCTGGATGTTATTGGACATGTGGTGCAAGCCCCAGATTTTGTTAGACCAAACTGCACTCAGGGAATGATGTTTGCTATTTGCTGGATGCCTTTATTTCCCAAGCCATTTCCTGGTACCCAGTTAAGGCCAGGTTGATGTGGAAGCCCAGACCAATTTTAGAAAATCCACCTCACTTCAAATTCAAACCCACGGTCACAGGGTTCGGCAGACAAGCATGCTAGCTACTGCGCTGCTGCGGCTCCCTTAGCGACTCAACAGCATCATTAAAGGAGGAGAATAAAGTATAACATACTATGTTCAGTCTTCAGAAGACTAAGCTTTTAAAAAAAAATTTCTCATTTTAGAATCCACAAGCCAGAAAAAAAAATAACAACCAAAATGAAAAAACATCTATCTGTATTGGAAAAGTGTCACTTAAAAGTGCATCAAAGCATTGACATTCAGTGGTAGATTTTACGGTCTTGCGTGTGACAGCATGTGGTTGTTGTGCCGTCGCAACATTAGCGATAGCATTTCTGTTTTAGACATGAACATTATTTAGCTAAGACATTTATTGCATGTGTCTACTCCTCACTGACCTTTGGTAAGGATGACTGTCACACTCTTTTCAGGGCCCATTCCCCCACTGGTCCAAGCCTGACATCCAGCTCATGCCTGTGGCTCCTAGTAGCTGTCTGCATGTGACAGCAGCCACTGCCCGGGCAATAACTGACAGGCTGGCTAAACCAGGCGTGGGTGGCCGATTTGGTGTCAAACCAATCGGTCAACCAGGCTATGCCTACCCAGCATGTGAAGACAGGGCTTGGCAGACTGTGCGGAAGAAATCATTGTTGATTCAACGGGCATGACGGCATTTACCTGCAAAGCTTTGTGGAGCGTAATGAGCAAGGCGAAGCACATAGAGTGTCCTGGTCATCCACTACACTTGTATTCGTCTCCAGTTGTCTTGACTTGTCTTGCCACTGGACTCAGATGAACTCAGGCGAGAGAGTGAGGTCGGCGAATTGCACAACTCTTCCTCACTTTAATCCAATTCATCGCGCAAGTCATTCTTTATCAAACTTCATATATCACCTATCTTGGCAGCACTGTGTCACAAGCTGCCACAATTGATGACGAAGTGAATGCAAGAATCTCCAAGGCCAGCGCGGCCTTTGGCAGACTGTACAAGAATGTATGGGACAGAAATGGAATAAGCCTGCAAACAAAGCTGAAAGTCTACAAAGCAGTTGTATTATCCATACTGCTATACGCTTGTGAAACCGGGACTGTTTATCAGCTACACGCTAGGAAATTAAACCACTTCCACACAGTCTGCCTTAGGAAGCTATTGAAGATTAAATGGCAAGACAAGATCCCAGACACTGAAGTTCTAGAAAGAGCGTCCATGTCCAGTATCCACACCCTACTAATGAAGAATAAGATTCGCTGGGCTGGTCACTTAACTTGCATGCCATATCACAGGCTCCGTAAACAAATTTTTTTTTACGGTGAGCTGCGTTGTGGTAAACACTCCCAAGGCGGCCAGAGAAACACTTTAAAGACACTCTGAAAATCTCACTGAAAGCTTTTGGAATTCATCTTGACACCTCGGAGACTGCTGCCAAAGACAAACATTCATGGCATACATCATTACATAAGGGTGCAGCCACTTGTGAAGCAACCAGGACTGCAAGAGCTGTGAAGAAAAGGCTGGACAGAAAAACCACTGCAGAAGATCCTCATCCTGGAACGTCAAGCATTCTTTGCCCACATTGTCAAAGAACATTTCTAGCCAAAATAGGTCTTATCAGCCATCTTAGAACTCACGGCTCCATACTTTCAACCCCACTGGATGAATTGAATGGTCATCATCATTCTTGATGGACAAACTCTCTCTCGTCACTTACCTTTATTTACAGGAACACTATTTTACTAAAACTTTTCTGTTATGTGACCAAATGAAAACATAAAATTTGACCAGAAAGTTTGATGAAAAGAAAAGCACACACATATGCAGACAGACATTTTATTAAAGTATTTATCATCAAACAAGAAAAACAAAACAACAACAACAAAAAACAAGTATACTTATCTGTGGATTTGAAAAGTAATCCTATCAATCTTTTTATATCCCAAGCTGAGCACTCTTGTTTGTTGTCTGTTTTTTCTTTCTTTATTGATAAAGACTGGTCAAATTGCCAACCTGTATCTGCATGTACTTTTCCTTTCATCAAACTTCCTAGTCATATTTTGTGTTTTATTTGGACTCTACTATCAGCGTTTTTTAATATCTGTTGTGTCTATGAGAGAGAGAGAGAGAGAGAGAGAGAGAACTATTTAGCTAGAACACTTCATTTATACACATGAACACTATTTCTGTCAGTTGCATGTCCTTTAAAAGATGTTACAATCAACCCCAGCATTTTTGGGTTGTTTGTGATTTACCAAGCAAGTTTACGCGCAGTTGTTTGCCCATTGCTTTCTGATATTAGTATTATAGCGTGCTTAATTATCATTGTTTTACGTCTACATTTGTTTTAGTTTTAATATTGAAAAAATGTATGTTCATTATATCCACATAAAGATCATCATTTTGTGTTGTCTGGTTAGCTAGATAGTGTGCTTTTCACTATTTTGTTTAAATTTCTGCAGTTCTCTACCAAGTTGTTTTTTCACTGACTTTGTGTTTATCTCTGAGACACATGCAGCAACATTTCTGGTGATGGTGTCAACATCTGTTGCTGGTCCAGTTCTCATGTATGCCTGTTTTAATGGTAGCAATTAAATGTCCTGATCTCTTAGTTTATCATGATGTATATGCATGAGAATTATTTTTTACTTATCCAGTGTTAATTCATGTTTAAAGTTCTTCATCACCATCATGTCCCTTGCCACTTGGCATAGTCATTCGTGTCTCTCCACATATCTTTTTCCTTGGTGTTCTGAGTCAATTTTGTTGGTTATATTCCTGCAAGCCGCCATTTTATGTCATCCAGCATCTTTTTATGGGACTCCCTCTGCTTCTTCTATCACTGTTATCTCCAGCGATGATGCTGTTTTAAAATGCCTCTCTTCTGTTATATTATGAAAGAATACTGTTTCTCTCTTTTTTATCATCTTATTTTGCCCTTAATCTTTCATTGGGGCATCATCTCACATCAAGCCTCCTATCTTTTGCTAGATCCTGCAGCTCCACTCATGTCCTCCCCATATAGTTTATCTCTGTCTTTAATTCTCTCCTCTGTATGTTTGGTCTCCCACTATTTCATTCGCTTCTTGAGCTCCAGACAAGGGAGTGTCTAGTTATACCACCATCAGGTTTTCTCTGTGTGTGTGTTCTGTCGTCTTTTCCTCACCACTTAATTAGAATTTGTTTAGTTCTCTCCATTAGTGAATCTGTCATACCATTTTATTGCCATTATTCTGCACAGGCACTAATTAATGAATGTTGTAGTTTATTAGGAATTGTTCTAGACGTTCTCCATGTGTCTGCTCCATACGGTAGTATTGATTTAACATTGGAGTTAGATGTTCTCAATATTATGCTAAGTTTAACTTCCATAAATTTCCTGGTGCTATGAAAGCTCCTTTTGTATTCTTATTTTAATGTCTATTCCCCTTTGTTCTCTACTTTACTATCTTAATAGATGTATGATTCCGCTTCATGAAGTGAGGTTTCACCAAATGAAATAGGGTTGTTATTTGCCTGGTTTCATCTCATTATCTTTGTCTTTCTCCTGTGAATCTTTAGACCAAATTTTTGTGGCCTGTCTTCAAGTGTGTTTAGTTTATCTTGCATCTGATTATATATTTTTTAGATATTATTTTCATTGCCAATAACTTTGGCTGATAATGTCTCAATGGTAGCAATTGTCTCAATGGATCATACAGGTGTGAAGTGTGAAGCAAACACCTTTGATGGCGAGCGTTGTTTATATGGAGCCCTCACAGACGACATCAGAAACCTGCTGAAAAGTTATCATGTGATCTCATCAAGGACGATAAGACGAGATTTGTATGAAGAATTTTTGCGCAGGTTTGTATAGTCAGCTAATTTGCCACGGTGAATGAAATGTGCAGTAGAATATAAGCAAAAGATATGCACCTTTGACCTTTCTTTTTTCTGTTCTGATTAGTATAGAAGGACCTGTTTTTACTGGAGGTATTTCCAGTATATGTAGCTAGAGTTCATAGACCGAGTGGCACTTAATGAGTGATGTGATCATTATCACACAACCACCTTTACTTCCCAGAATATTTCCTAGTGCTCATTTTAGGCTGGGTCAACCTGTCAGTCCAGGTCAGTTGTGAGAGAAAATCTCTGACTAGATGAGATCCCCAGGCCGGCAAGCAAGTGTACTGTCTGCTGCACTACCGTAGCTCTCTAATCTAAGGTGTTCCAAACAATTCCTGGAATTTGCATGTTTTATAAAACTTTGTAACAGTGCAGCCATTTACATTATATTTCCTTTGGCAGTTTTTTGTTTTTTTTCGCTCGCTTTGAGCTCAAGTGTAATCCATACACACTGCTTCTAGTAGCACTGGACTGAATTGTGCATGTAGATTAGCTTTCCCTATTACCAGTGTCCCTTGCTATCAGGCGAACACACTTTGACTTTAGAGATTCTTGTAATTTACATCCCCAAGTCAAGAACAAGAAGTCAGCATTTTAGTCCAATTGTCCAGCGAACCCCTTACCTCGGCATCAGCACACCAGATGTTTAAGAATGCGTGTTCTTATCCATTCAGCCATGCTGACCTCCCTTTGGCAGTTTTACACTATTACTAATGTTCACTATTCATGGAGTCTATATCAGGCACTCACCCAATGTCTATGCTTCACCTCGACACCACAAGGCACAAGAGAAACAAGATGAGGTTTTGAGAGACAAATGTCCATGCAACTGTTGCCAACATTCCCTGAACCCATTCTGTGAAATCACTCAGTTGCATTGCCACGGTGGAGATAATGTTCTTAGCTTCCATGAATCACTTACTCTATCAGTTCCAATTTGAAGTGAGGTAACCGGAAAAGTTCAGGAATGTGAGTTGTGATCCTGGTTGAGACTGGAAAGCATGAACTTTTATGCTACAGGTTTCAAAGCACTGAACATTGATGGTATAAGTGTATCAGTGTTGGTGTAGATTATGTTGAGAAATAAAGGGAAAACGTAAATGCAGTTATAACTTGTGATCAAATGTCATCTCATTAATACTTTCACATATCTGTATATAAATTACTGATTTCTTTAGTAACATATGCTATATGTTTCTGTATTTGGTACTTTCACATATCTGTTTATAACTTACTGATTTCTCTAGTAACATATGCTGTATATGTTTCTGTATTTGGTACGCAGATTACTAGAAAACAGGCTGTTTAGTGATGTCGTGTTTAACGTCCATGGAGAAGAATTTCATGCTCATCGCTGCATACTCAGCGCTCGCTGCGTGTTCTTTGCTGAGATGTTTAGTACAAAATGGGAAGACAGGAACATTATTGAGCTAAACCATTCTCTGGTGAGTACAGTAACACACAGCACTAGCAGTGAAACAATCATCATTATCTACGTGCTTATGGGTGTCACCTGTATAGGTGCAGATACTTGTAAACAGTTAAATGGCAGTATTGTTTCCATGTGTGCTGTGGTAGAGCGGCGGCTAGCACCCTTGCCTGGTGGTCATGTGTTTGAATCTCCCTCGAGACAGGGATTTTTTTCTCCACTGACTAGCTCTCCCAGGTCAGCATGGGCTAAATTGGGTACCAGATAATTTCCAAGGGAGTAACGGCAACAGGCCTGATTTTGACCACATCACCTATCAAGTGCCAGTTGACCTATAAAAATATTTGGGCCAACACCATATACACAGTACACCTGGCATGGAGAGGATCAACTTCATTACACTCGTTGTATTCCACATGAGTCATCTTCTTTCCACATGAGTCATCTTCTTTCTATTGCACAGCCTGCACAAACTCTGTAGCATCAGCAGCGACCCTTGAGGTCTCCAAAATTATTGCACGTTTGAAACAAAAGATGGGTTCCAAAAGCGAACCCATGACATTCATAGCACGAGGCAGGCAGCTTAATTTCTTTCTTTTCCGTGAAGTGGACAAGAGTCATTTACTTGATTTTCTGACCTTATACCTAATGGTTTGTGTGTGTTTTTTTTTGGGGGGGGGGAGGGGGGGGTGGGGGGGAGGGGGGTCTGTTTGTGATTTCTTGGTAAGTTTACTTTCAATAGTTTACCATTGCTTTCTAAAAGACCAGCACTCATACCATTGTATGAAAACCAACGCACGGTGGTCTGCTTTCAAATCCCTGCAGCTGTGTTTCTAAAGCGGTATGCAAGATTACGAATTGTGTTCATAACTCCTTTGCCACAGCACCCAATATGCCTCATGACTTTACTGACTTCTTGTTTGTTTGCTCATTTGGTGCTCTGAGGTATAAAATAAATGTCTGGCTTTACTCTGGTTTTGGTGAGAAAATTCAGCAGAGATGGCAGTTTATTGCGTAACTTTATTATGCTAGTATCTTGTATAGGTACTATAACATTGTCTTTATTTTTGTTTCTGTTAGTAGCTAATGACAGATGAACATTTTGTTTCATGCTCTGTAGCTCAGTTTTTAATGCTCCATTAACACAGGAACTCTGTCTGCAACCTCCAGTAAACAAATTTTAAAACAAAATTTGAGTTTCTATGAGGACTGAAACATTTGTTGAGAAATATGAAAATATTCTCTTCAACTTATATTTTAGATGTGCCCAGGGGCTTTCAAGTCAGTTTTACAGTACATTTACACAGGTAGGTTTCTTAATGTTATGTAATCAAGTTTAATTCTCTGAGTTTAATTGCATTCATTAATGCAACCAAATAATTCATTTGCATTTCTCTCCATTCATGCATGTGCATACACTCAAACACATACACACCTTGTCATTTAGAAATGTTTAATCAGCATGGACTACAGAGAGAGCCATGGTAGAGTAGTGACTGGATGCTTGCCTGCCAGCCCTTTGGTAAATGGTTTGAATCCACATTGAGGCTGATTTTTTAAAATTGTTCTGATCAACCCAGCCTAAAACTGGTACCAGAAAATTCTAGGGAGTGAAAGGTGGCCAATAGGATGTTGACTACAGCACCCACCGTGTGCTGATTGGTCTATAAGCACATGAGTCTAGCACCATATGCTCAGTGCACCTTAAGGTATGTACAAGGATCCTGGACTGACTTATTTGGACTTCAATATTGGGGTCATATGTCTGGGTTGTTTCACATGAATATTGCTCTCTTACAGTCCTGTTCAGCTGAATGTTTCATAGAATCAGGTACCACAGAAAAAGGAGCTGATGTGGCATGGTGGCTAGTGTGCCTTCCAAAGCAGTGGTCTGAGTTCAATCCCCAGCAATGGCAGGGTTTGTTGCCCCAACCAGTACAGTTCTAGGCTTGGCCCTGCCTCATGACATGAGCACCAGACAATTTTCAATAACTTCCTGGGAATTGTCTGGGAAGGGAAGGTAGCCAGGAAGGATACTGGCTACCCAGCCTCATTATCCCATAGCCTAGAACATGTGAAGGCTTGGTAGTTCATGCCCCCAGTGGCAGTATCTATCATATAAAAAAAAATCAGAAAGGATCCTATTTGCACACCTTGAGAAATATTAAACATATGATGATAGCACTATATTGTTTGACCAACTGAGGGTTGGTGTGATCATTATCATGCTGGCCACCTTTACTTCCCATCACATTTTGTGGTACCTGATTTAGGCTGGGTCAACCTGGGAGCACTGCACAGTGAAAAATATCTGTCTCAAGGGGGGTTCAAACCCATGACCACCAGGCTGGCAGGCAAGCATGCTAGCCACTACTCCTACCACAGCTCCGCACCTGACATGGCTCCCACAGCTTTATCTTTTTTTTTTTTTCAAGTATATAATTTTATCATATGCATAAATATAGTGACTGATATTAGTACTGTTTTTTTTTTTTATGTTGCATATCCCTTGCAGGACGTTATAGTCAACACGAGCATTTTTCAGCTGCTGTTGATGTACTAGGCAAGTTTTTGACGTTCAGTAGTTTGCCATTGCTTTCTGAACGACCGACTCCCATACCAACACGTTATAACACAACGCGACACGGTCTGCTGCACAAATCGGTCGCGACTGCATTTCGAGCGCCCGGTAAGCGGCTCATGGACTGCGTTTGCAAGCCTTTGGCCACGGAGACCGTTATCTGACAGTTAATCTTGTGATGTGCAAGTGAAGCTACAATATTGACTTAACTGTTTTCCTTATTATAGTTCATGCCGTGTGACATTGATGATCATGTCTATCCACAGCCGTCTGTCTTGTGTGCTGCCAGTCATTTCCGATACTGATTTTCTGCCATGCCATGATGTCATACTGTCCAGCATCTTCTCTCTTGGTCTCCCCCTGCCTTTTTCCCCTCTAGTTTTTTTTTTTTTTATTGTGATGACATACTTCAGCTGTCTGCAACCTCCATATAATTTCTCACTTTGCTAATTGTCTATGATTCATTTTCATACATCAGGATCAGTTTCTATAGTTTGTTACATTTTAAAATTGTTTAAAGTGGAGGTGTGAACAAGGGTTCTTAAGAGAGGCAGAACCAATTCTGATGTGTGAAAGTATATCGGACATTTCACAGATGAGTGTAGTGAGGAATTATTTTGAGGCTGCTGAGATGTAGTCCTAGAGATGAAAGCTGAGAACACCTTGGATAGATAAAAAGAATAATGAAGACTTCTTGAAAGAAAATAACTCATGAAAAAAAAGCTGGTTACTTGTTTCAGAAGTCCACTTTTTTTCAGACCCTATCATGAGAAGAGTTACACTGGAAAATGTCATAATAAGAGAAGTGTTGGAAGGGAAACGAAACCAGGACAGATCTAGTTAGGAGATGCTTGACAGCAGAACATGGAGAAGCAGTTATATGAGAAATGATTGGTAAAATGTCAGACAGAGGGCTGTGGATAAACATGACCACCAATGCCATATGATAAGGACTGTAAGAAGAAGCAGTTACAAAAATGATCATTGCTTGGTTTCAGGTCATATGGAAATCCCCATGGATCTTGTAGATGACTGCTTGAAGCTGGCGAGACAGTGCCAGCTGTCAGGGCTTGCCTCAAACATAGAAGATAGACTGAAGAAGACGCTATCATGGGGTAAGCTTGACAATGCACAAAGTCCTGTATAATTGAGCAATCCCATTCATTAGAAACTCAAAAGTCAAATCAAGCAGCTCTATTCTCTGTGATGGCAGCACACAAAGGGTAATATAAGTCAGTATTATGAGGCCACCTTTATGTATCCAGATCATTGATGACAGTGGTGACCACTGAAAAAGCTCTTCATCATACACCTTCAGACATCAACCTGAATATGTTTAAAGAAAGCAGTGGTCAATTTGATTTTGTTTAAATCTCTGTAGAGTCCTAAAATGGAGTTAATGTAGGCCAATATGATTTACTCTGTTCTGCACATGTTCTATATGGACAATATTGCAGCAGATGTTTAGCTGTCATTTTTTTCAGTCCCAGTTTCATTAATCAGTATCTCCTACAGTTTACTGAACAAGTTTATTGAACAAGTGGTATTTCAGCCTGTTATGTTCTTTACAGTCTTTAGATTGCTACTTGTTCACTTCGGCAGAGTTGTTAATGAGCACATCTTTCTGGTGGCCTGGATGATCTGATTCAAACTTGGTTCTCTTAATGCTTCTTATAAACCTCTTGACCTCATCATAGTCAGCCCTTCCACTACTTGGGGAGCCCTTCCACTACTTGGGGGTGAATACAAGACTACTATGATGGTAGTTAAGAGCACAAGCCACTTCACCACCTGATCCCATTCAAGAATACAAGAGTAGAAACATCTGAAAAGTGTTAATGAAAATAGATTCACATGCAACCACAAATATCTGCTGTAACTGACAGAATGTATTATTTTTTTAACAGAATGTTTACTTCTTAATAGTTGTCAAACTTCCAATGCTGCACTGCTTTTTGCAGAAAACATAATTTTGTTCGATGTTTTGTCACTAATGATTTGTCTGATATTAGGAGTATTGATATCAGAATTTTGATATGAAGATTTACATAGAAAAGACAGAATTTTTGATAATTTGGCGAACACAAGTGCAATATAGCATCAATATATATGGAATATCATTAAAACAGGTTTGAGAGTACAAGTATTTGGGCATTGTATTTACAGCGGATGGAAGATTAAATAAAGAAATAGAAATGAGAACACAGAAAGCAAACATCATCAACTATCAAATAGCACCTATCCTAAAACATTCATATGTCAATATGCATAAAGAAAATAACTGATTGACACTGTATTTGTCCTAATGCTGTGTTACCAATGGCTGACATGAACAGTCCTTAAAAAACACAGGCGTAAAATCACATCATGTTCGATGAGATGATTAAAAATGCAACTGGAAAAACAAAAAAGAGATAGAGAAACTAAGTGTAGAGTACCACCAATTACTGACTTTACAGAACAACAAAGAATGAAACGGTTCTGACATTTAACTAGAATGGAACAAGAGCAACCAATAGCTAGAGCCTTCCATATGAGAACATTAGGATACAAGGTGAGGGCATGACTCTGGAAGAAATGGCTAGATGGATTAAATGAGACACTGAGGAAATCAAATATGACATTAGCACAAGCAACAAGACAAGAAAAAAACAACAGAAAATTACATCCACCTCCTCTCTTCGACACTTCATGGTAAAAGCATAAGGACAAAAGAAGAAGAGGAAGGATCATGGTAGAGTGTGGAGTAGATAAGTACCTATACTCTTTCACATCTTCTGATGAAGAAGGAGCACATATCGGCATGTCCTGAGTGCTGGGACATCAGTGTTAAATGACAGATTCTGACACATCTGTACTCCTACAGAAAGCACCAAGCCTGGGGTGAGTGTCACAACTCTTGTAGTGGATCCAGCAGACGGCGGTGATTTCCTCAAGCAGGACCTTGCCCAGCTGGCTCAGTGGGCCATGCCTGCAGATCTAACCTCTTGGGTAAGAGTTGGTGGTTTATTTTTTTGGCTAGTCATGTTTGGTCGAGTGGCTACAACACCGGACTCTCCTTCGAGAGACCCAGTTTCGATCCCTCGGTAAGGTGTGGGATTTTTTTCTGTCGGGGGCAAAAAGAAAATCCTAACCTGCACAGTTTGCGGCGACTGCACTAGCCAGGCGGCCTTAATTCCTCAGGCTCAAAGACCCCTCTGCCATACACCGCAAGGTACTATATTGGCAGGAAATGACAGTTTGACAGTCATGTTTGTTTCCTGATCTTATGGTTTTACTACAAAACGTCCACTCCCCTTTAATGCTTTGTTTACAGGCAGTTGTTACTTTAATTTTTTCTGTACCAAGCATTGTTACACTCTAACGCTTTGTTTACAGGCAGTTATTACTTAAACCCTTTACCAGGCAGACGTTTGTCTGTTTTGTAGCCCTGAACGGGCAAGAAGAATTTTGAGGTTCGGTAAAATTTCGGGTTACGTTAGTAAAATCATCACATAAAAGGTGTTAGTCAACCGATTTTACTTAAATAATAAACAAAATGAATTAAAATGCATGCAGAGTATTTTACTCACGTGAATAATCCCGTAATCCACACATGAACATAAATATTTACTAAATACAGCATATTGTTTGTGATTGTCAGTCATTTATACGGCAATTTACAAACACATTTTCAGAATCAGAATCGCTTTCTTTAATGTCCGACTCACGACTGCTAACGCAAAGTAACACTGATCACTGATATCTAGCTCTGATTCAGTCAAATTCGTGCACTTAAATGTCACTTAAATTTAACCCAGTGAAATCTCCACTATCACTTGAAGAATCGTCGAAATCCATTTTGAAATACAAAGCATAAAACCCCCAAAAACTATTTTAAAAATCCGTTAAAATTCAAAGTACATGCTTGCGAATGGTCAAGCTATCAGCAAAACCGAAAGTTGACAATCGGAAGTCTCAAAAAGCCGAGAGATCGTGTTTTTACAATGCATAATAGTCACTGGCGCTTTGGGATGGTTTGCCCGTTCGGGGGGTAAAGACGCAATCGGACGATTTGCCCGGTAAAGGGTTAATTGTTTCTATACCAAGCATTGTTACTTTAAGGTAATACATGTTTGCATCTTCATAGCTTAAAATAATGAAACAATGACCCGATGGCATTAAAAGCAGGTGTGTGGCATAGTTAGGAGGTTGCGCTGATAATGTTATTAGAGCTGTCGGATGATGGTTCAGTGCCTGCGCTCGCCGTTGCTAAGAGAGGAAAAGACCTATTCCCCCGCTGATTCAGGACTAGAAAATGTGATGATCCTAACACTTCACAGACACATTACAGGTTCCTGCTTCGAAACTTAAGAGAAAGAGAAGATGACATTCATGTAGCAGAAAGTGTATCTTGTACTGAGTAAACAGTAAATGCAGAACAAGTAAAGAAAGATGATTACAGTCATAACTTTAAAGACAAGAAGACAAATAGAAGATGAATAGAGGTATTTACTAAATTTTTTCATACGGGACAAACAAAAGGGTACATTTTAATTAAAGGTAGTTTCATCGTGATGTAATTACGTTTTTTTTACTTGTCTATTGTCATAAAATTCTTTCATGCGTATGATGAGCATGGCTTTAACATTTCAGTTTCCCCATTGGATGGCACTATTATTCTGCTTACGATGTAAATAATGCTCTGTAAATGTATCTTTCATGTCGCTTTTCTAACATGTCATTTTCAGGTTGTGGGTGAACTTCCATTTGAGTCCACGGCAATGCCAGTCTCCTACTCTGATGTGTGTTTCATAGTGAAAGACCGCCAGTTTATGTGTCATAAGGTGATTACTTTGCCTCATTCTTCCAACAAAATCACAAGTAAAATTAAGTATCTGTTTATCTCATCCATTCATGTTATTCCTCATTTCCCATGTCTCTTTCTTGCAGTGGCAGGGTCATGTCCTGAGATAAATGCTAATGTTCTTCCAATAAAATCAGAAGTAAAATTATGTATCTGTTTATCTCATCCATTCATTTCATTGTTCTTTTCTCATGCCTCTTCCTTGAAGTGGCAGGGGTGGTCCCCATAACCCCAAGAGTTGTGCTACCAGTAGTAGGTAACCCTTAACCCATAATTATAATCAGATAAAGCAAGGAGTAAGACATGGATGTGTTTTGTCACTGGATCTCTTCTCTCTTTAGCAAAGTAATAATGAGAGAGATCAAACATAGACCAGAAATATGCGCTGGAAGTTATAATATAAACAGTGACACAGTTTTCATAGCTGAAAGCACATACGATCTACAACTGTTGGTCACTGAAGAAATCATCATCATGTGCCCAGAAAACTGGCATAGGTGCCTATGCATCTCTGTAGGTCTTGGTTTTTGGTGTTTTAGATCAGTTCTGTTGATGATATTCCTCCAAGCCACCATCTTATTCTGTCAAGCATCATTTCTTGCCCTTGCTTCTACTCCCACTTATCTTTCCAGTCATCAAGTTATTTTCCAATGCTTTTTTCTCATTACATGACAAAGAATATTCTTTGTCTCCTTCTCATAATTGTTTATAATGTTCTACTTTCATTAGCCCTTTTTGAAAATGTTTCCCAGGTAAAATAATCACATACATGGATGGGTCTGTTGTGTGGCACACTCACAGCACATTGGCTTTTGTGGCCCAAGCTGAAGTGTAAAGGAAGACAGCAGAGCCTTTGCCGTGACATCAAGCAGTTTAACCATGAAGTTTATGCAGTAACAACGGCAGTAGCATGGCTGGACTTTCACCTATGCATGACTTTCACCTATGCATGTTTCTTCAATGACTCCATGAGTTTACTGAGGAAGATCAAAAAAGACTGGGCCAGAAGGCAGTGGCTCGAATCTCTAAGGAGGTCAGAACTGACTAATACCTGTTTCATTTTTGTGCCAGGGTGTGTGGGTGCAAGAGGAAATGAACGAGCAGATCGATAGGCTTGTAGATTTGGTTGCTATTGGAAGCGGTCTAGCAATGAAACACCCTTATGGAGGCAGGACAAGGAAATTACTCAAAGGATGGGTGTTCTGCAACTTTGACCAGACTACAAGAACATCAAATCAAATGGGGTCAAGCTAGACTAGAGAACCATGCAGGAAGCCAAAGAAGAACAGTCAGCCAACACAGAACTGGTGTCGTCAGCTGCTACACGCTGAGGGAGATACTAAAGAGAGGATCTGAGCACTTGTGGACTAATAGTTTGATTTGCAATGAGGATTATCTGTTGACTAACTATTGAACGAACTAACTATTTATACCCTAGGTAGAAGCTTGAAGCAAGATCTATGCACCTGTTGTATGTCTTATAACAGCTGAACATCACCTGCAGCCCTGTCCAATATATAGCAATGAATGACTATGTCAAAACCCATAGCTCTTTCTACAAAAGACTAATTGACACTATGGTTTCCACTACATATCATTGATTATTCTAAGATATTTATCAGAATCTATATTCTAATTCAGTCTTTTAATTTAATCTTGCTGCGCATTACCCAACATCTCATCCTTGAATGTTTGCTTGTTTTCTGTCCCTGCAGGCATTCTTCTGTGGCAGAAGTGACTATTTTAAAGCCCTGCTTCAGGATCACTTTGGCGAAAACAAGAGCAGTCAAAATATCCCAGTAGTCTACCTTCACGATATTTCTATTGATATCTTTGTTCGCATTCTTACTTATATATACTCAGATTCCTGTGAGGTGGGTATTATGTCACATATTTGTTACTGTCTTCTGTACTTACAACAGGGTAGATTTTGCAACATTTATAGCTTGTTTGGTAAAAGGCAGAGTAAACTCAGTAGGTGGAATCATACACCTATCTAGGTGGAAATGTAGACATAGATGGAGGAACGAATAAAGCTAGAATAAGAATACAGGGGAAGCTGTGGCCGAGAGGTTAGCTTTCACTTCATACTCAGAAGGTCCGGGTTTGATCACTGCATAAGACTGGGTATTTTTCCAAGTGCCTTTGATATCTAAGGATATCATGTGTCTCCCTGAATGTCAAAGGCTAAGAAAAGCAAACCCGAAAAGATGCTTGTGGAAGTCAAGCCTCAGACTTCATGAAACAGTGTAATGCAATTTACTTTATGATGTCCCAAGTACTTAAGAATAACATTTGATCACAGTCTGCCATTCACATACCATGTCAGATAAACTCAGCATAACTGCAAGTGTGGATTGGGAGCATTAATTACAGTGGCCACTGTCAATTAATCCTTTCTGTAATCAATTATGATCCTGTCTCTAATCAATTATGATCATGTCTCTAATGAATTATGAACTTGACACACTCATGCTATTGGACACTTAATGTGAACACAAGGAACAAATTCAGAATGAAGTAATGAGAATCATCTTAGGGTGTACAATCCCCATATATACATGTGGGGGGCTTCAAATGAAACCCTTAAATTTTTTTGGGGGGTCAATATATTCTGAAAAATAAAGAACAAATTTATCATTTTCAATGTAGTCACCACTGCATGCAGTGCAAGTACTTCATTGCCGATAAAGTGCTTGGATTTTTGTAGGAAATAATTCTCTTGGTCACCTGTGTACCACTCATGCATCATCTGCTGTACCTCTTCATCGGACCGAAAAGTCTTTCTTCCAAATGACTCTTTGAGTTGTCCAAACAGGTGGAAATCTCTTGGAGCTAGGTCTGGCAAGTACAGGGAACGTGGTACAAACTGAGAGTGGAGGTCTTCGACGGTTTCAACCGTTACACGGGCAGTATGGTGTCAAGCATTGTCATATTCCAAAAGGGCATGTTTACTCAGAAGTCCACGTCATTTTGATTTGATTGCGGGTCGAAAATGATTCCTGAGAAGATATATATAGATATCACTGGTGACAGTTTTCCCTCTTGGTATGTAGTGCTCTAAAATAACGCCTTGTTCATCCTAAAAGAGATTCAGCATAACCTTACCTGTACATGGTTGCGTGCAAAACTTCTTTGGTTTTGGTGAGGAGGGAAGTCCCATTTCTTCGCTCTCTTTGATTCTGGCTCTTGGTAGTGAACCCAGGTTTCATCTCCAGTATCAATTCTTTATAGGAAACCATGAGCTTCTGATTCAAAGCACTGTAAAAGCTCTTGATATGCATCAATGCGTCATTGTTTCATTTCTGGAGTAAAAAGCCATGACACCCACCTTGCAGACACTTTGCGGTACTGTAGCATATCAACAATTGCAATTGACTCATGGATCACTACTCTGTCACAGAAGTCATGCCGCTTTGAAACTTCCTACTCCACTCATACACTTGCTGGACTGACAGGCATGCAGCACCATACTAGACCTTCATTTGCCAACAAATTTCTATAGGTTTCACCCCTTCACTGATCAAAAAACAGATAACAGAATGCTGCTCCGCTTTGGTGCATGTCAAAAGTGGGATGGCCATCTTTAAACTGTCCTTGTGATGTCACTGTGTTTGTCTGCACTGTGATGTCATGTGCTGAACACTCTTGACATCCTTAACAACAATATTGACAGGTTACAAGACAATGGCATGGTTATTATAATTGCTATCACACTTTTAAGGTTTTCATTCGAAGCCCACTTATATATATATCACGAATTGATATACAAAATATAATAACCACAACCCAAAAGAATTGTGAAAATCACAACTTATATCTTAAGATAGCAAAAACAAAGATAATGCATACAGGTAAAACTACTATGGAGAAAGAAATATATGTTAATGAAGAAAGATTTGAGGTGGTGGAAAGTTTTGAATATCTTGAGTCATTGATTACCAACAATGGTGACACAAAGAAAGAAATTAAAAGACGAATATCTATTGCTCTTAAAACAATTGAATAAATTGTGGAGAGGGACAGGTAGACTTACAAAAATTATATTTTTAAGAGCATGCTTCTTTCCCTAGCAACAATTGCCTGTGAGACCTTGAGACCTAGATACTTACTAAACTGAATAGTGCATAAATGCCTTTGAATATAAATGTTAAGACGGGTTATAAGAATATCTTAGATACAGAAAAGAACAAATGCATCCATACAACAAGAGAAGGTTGGCTACTAAAGACAATAAAACAAAGAAAATTGAAATATTTTGGTCACTTGAAATGTTATGAAAGTTTGAAGGGAACAGTAATGGAGGGGTATATGCCCGGCAAGAGAGGAAGAGGAAGGCCAAAGAGAAGATGGGTGCAGGATGTGGCAGATGATCTCCAGACGAATATATCAGACACTGGACATCTTATGACCGAGAAGTTTTCCGGAAGGTTGTTATGGGAGCGAGGTTCTGCAAAGAACGTGCTACTGAATGAATGAATTCTCATTCATTGGCACCTTGCCATTTTGACAGGCGTTAGTTTATTACATTGTGCTTCAAAAAGGCATAATAATAACAACCCATGGCGGTAGCGAATGTGACTGATCAGACCAATTCGCACTGTTAATGTTCGTCCACAATGGATGCATGTGAACACATGGTCATTTTCATCATCTCGCACCATCCTACGTCGTCTCATGTGCTCAGTGTGTGACCTATCTGCAATCATTTTCTCCTTTGTCTTTATTCCATTTCTGATATTTGCCCTCCATATGCTCCCGTGTGCATTATCAATGCCTGTATCACTCATGTCCCGCTCATACACATCTCTGTAATGTAATAGAGGCCGACCTCGGGATCTCCTACCCATCTGTAATTCACCAAAAAAGATGTCCTTTGGTATTCTACCATCATCCATTCTCCTAGCATGTCCTATCTAAATCTACAAAAACTGAGCAAGGAACAAACCATGACACAACCTGACCTTTCCAATACTGCAGTATTTGTGATTTTGTCTTGCCAATTAATACCAAGAATTCTTCGCAGACACCGCATATGAAAGCTGTTTAAACGTTTCTCTTGGTGTGAGTAAGTTGTCCAGGTTTCACTGCCATAAAGAAGAGTACTAAGAACACAGGCTTGATAGGCAAGGACTTTTGTTTTGGCAGGAAGCTTCCTGTTCTCTTAGACTCTTTTTGCTAACATGTTCATTGTTGTTGCTGCCTTACCAGTCCTGATATTGATTTCCTGATCTAGGGATGATTTGCTATTTACCTCTGATCCTAGATATGTAAAATGATCTCCTATCTCCAGTTCGGCGTCGTCAATAAAGATTGATGGTACCCTGTGTGCACCTTGTGACATAATCTGTGTCTTCTTTTTGCTAATTGTTAAACCAAATTCAGGACAAGCATTTGAGAATGCAGATAGTAGAGTTGTAATTCTTTCTCAGAGTGGGTCGTAATTACAGCATCTGCAAACAGCAACTCTCTGATTAGTACCCTCCTAATTTTGGTCTTGGCCTTCAATCTCTGAGTATTGTAGAGGCTGCCATCTGAGCGTGAGTGAATGAATGAATGAATATATATATATATAGTTGTAATAATTGGTCAGTTGCATTATCTTCATGATCTGTGCAATCTCTCCACAGCTGAATTCTGATCTTGTTGGTGATATCCTGATGTTTGCAGACATGTACTTGCTTCCAGGACTCAAGAGGTTGTGTGGGGCATCAATGATTCATTATGTGGACTTGTCCAATGTGGTGTCTATGATCAGAACTTCCAGGCTGTTCAGCTTGCCAAGACTGGAAACTCACTGTGCTGAGTTTATTGCCAATAATTTGACCAAGGTCAGTAGATGGTCCACAGAATATAAATGAACTCAAAATCCAGTCATGAGTATACCATGGTGGCAGCATCAATACTTTGTGAAGGGTAAATGTGGTACTTTCACCACTTAGTGAAGGGTAAATGTAGTATGTTCAACACTTAGTGAAGGGTGAACTTAATACTTTCGGTAAACCTAGTACTTTCAACACTTGTTGAAGGGTAAATGTGGTACTTTCAATGCCTAAAGAAGGGTGAACTTAGTACTTTCAACACTTGTTGAAGGGTAAATGTGGTACTTTCAACGCCTAAAGAAGGGTGAACTTAGTACTTTCAACACTTGTTGAAGGGTAAATGTGGTACTTTCAACGCTTAAAGAAGGGTAAACATAGTACTTTCAACACTAGGTGAAGGGTAAACATGGTACTTTCAACACTAGGTGAAGGGTAAACATGGTACTTTCAGGAACTGTAGATCTACCTGACATTGCTCATCTCCTCTCAAAGCTGTACAGGTGAAGGACTATTTTCCATGCCTTGAGGTATATTGAATATATGGTGCTAGCCTCATATTTGCATAGACCCAGTGGAACTCGGGTGGTGTGGTCAGTACCATGCTGTCCACCTTTACTTCCCCAAATATCTCCAGGTATGCTTTTTTTGTCAGGTCGGCCTGGGAGCCCACGTCAATGTTTTTTTTAAATCCCTGTCCCAGATGGGATTCAGACACATGAACACCATGGTCAGCGGGCTGGCTACTGCGCAACCACGGCTTCTCCTCTCTAAATATACCATGAATACTTTTATATGAATGAAATATACAAAATTGCAGGTTCGTTGTCAGTAATTTGGTAGACAATTTTATGTTCAGTAGTTTGCCATTGCTTTCTGAACAAGAAGTCAGCAGTTAAGTTAAGCTAACAGGCACGTAGAATGAACACACTTAGTCACCATCAGAAGAGAAAGTTTAAGCATGTTAAACTTCTCATCCATGCCAACTTCCATTCGTGTTTTGTGAGTAGATATTCTATTTTTTTAATTGGACTATACAGTAATCTGTTCAGGCTACCCTTTGTGTTTTCAAACTGTTGAAGGATATTTAGCATGCACAATGAGCTCATGAAACCTGTGTTTTTTCTTTACGCCACATCCTAGAGGGTTTGATGTCTGACCAGCAGTCCAATCTCTAGATATCTACTTCTCATTTATTTAATATTGTTTGTCGAGTTTATTTCATGTTTGCATTTTAACTCCAACGCATCAAAATGATGCACTATGCAGAATAAGAAGCAGTCACACAAATATATAAAAAACAATACATAAGAGGACTGGCCCCCAAAACAATGATAGCTAAAGGTATTGGCCAAACCGTCTTTATGGAAATTCTTCACATGACATCCAATAACAGCAGACATGAGCCAGTGCCAACCTCATGGTCTAGTTTTCAACAGAATTCAAACTCGTAACTTCTAAGCATGAGGTGGACACTGCAACCTCTCATCGCCACCTCTGCTAACTGAGATTATGAATATTCAGGTGATAAGATGATGTGGAATTTGTACTTTTCATGTAAAAAGTGCCAGTACTAGGTACATGAAGGTCAAGAGAAATATGCTTCAAAGGATAAAAAGTACCGTTCTATTAATAAAAGCAAATTTCAGACTATATTGTAATGGATACACTACTAGATTCATAAAGCTCAGCTGCCATCCACCAAAACCAACCTCCACCGAAACATCAGTCCCCAGACAAGGTTATTCAACTAACCTTTCAAGTGGATGACAAAATGCCACGTCTACAGGACGACTCATAACAGTGATTGGCCAAACATTTTATGCTGCAGCTCCGGGTAGATACCAAATCAGCGCAGTCCCCACCCCGGCATTGATAGAATCTGTTCCTGCTGATGCCAAATCTAATTTCTTATATCGGTTTCATTGTAGGTGCTGTTCTATGTACATTTGCAGAACAGAGAGTTATAAAGTTAGTTGCACATCCTTTACAGGACGTAGCAGTCCACTCCATCATTTTGGGCTGTTTGTGATTCCTGGTGATGGAGTGAGATGGCAGAACATGACCGCCCTTGCTTATCGGCATGGCACATAAGGGATGGGATTCCTGGACAAGTTTATGTTCTTCCTCGACAAGTTCACATTCAGTAATTTGCCATTGCTTTCTGAGCGGCCAGCACTCATACCGTTGTATGTAAACCATCTCAAGGCGGTCTGCTTCAAAATCGCCCGCAGCTGTGTTTCAAACACAGTATGTGGGATTACGAAGTACATTCGTAACCCATCCGCCATAGAGCCGGCAGAAAACAAACTAACTTTATTTTCAAAGGGTCACAAATTGGGCACGCAGGCCTGTCTTACATTTGGCCCTTCAATCACTCATCTTTCATTCCTCATTGTGCATGTTACATTCACATAGGGAAAAAAAAAACATTGTCAAATGAATGTTGTAAACATTAGCAATGCATGTTACTATGTTATGAGACAGGCAGCCAGCAGACACACATTCATAAACACATACATACAATCCTGCATACATACTTACATCATTTGCCCAAACTCTCACAGTTGAACAGAGAGGCAGTTGAATAATAGGGTGGTAGAACACACTGCTAACTGGACAGACAGAAAATGCAAGAAGATTCTAGTAACCAATTAAAGCATACAGATAAACTACCCACTTCCAATTAGTAGTAGTAGTAGTAGGCCTCTTTCAGTCCTGAAGGACTATAGAGTTGTGCCGCTTGGGAGGTGCCTGGCAGCACCGCTGGTGACTGTATAGTCCAATTCGAGAATGACAATCTCTGTCACAGTTTCCGCATCTGTGAGACGAGGCAAGTCCCGCAGTAAGTGACTGCTCTTTGAGCCTGTGCCGTCTCTCCTCAGTTTTTTGGATCTGATTGCGCTCAAAGAGCACCAGTCCGTTTCGTACATCTCTTCTCCAGGAGCATCTGTCTGTTGCAACTCTCTCCCACGTGTCTGGATCTATTCCAATGGTTTTCATATCTTGTTTACACACATCCCTATATCGCATGTGGGGTCTTCCGGTTGGCCTCTTTCCTGTGGCTAGTTCTCCGTAAAGGAGATCTTTGGGAATACGTTCGTCCTCCATTCGAGATACGTGGCCCAACCACCGGAGGCGTCTCTGCTTGAGGAGGGTCTGCACTGTGGTAATATCTGCTCTTTCAAGCACCTGTTTGTTTGTTATGTGGTCTTTCCATGTTATGCCCAGGATACGTCTCAGACATCTTATGTGGAAGGAATGCAACTTCCTTTCCTGTCTTGAGTACAGGGTCCAGGATTCAGACCCGTAGAGTAGTGTGCTAACAACACAAGCTTTATATACTTGAGCTTTTGTACGCTCTGTTAGTCTATTATTCTCCCAAACTCTTTTAGCTAGCCTGGAAAATGTTGTGGCTGCCTTTCCAATGCGTCTGTCGATTTCTGTCTCTAATGAAAGATTATCTGATATTGTCGATCCCAGATACACAAAATCGTGGACGACTTTCAATTCATAATTAGAGATTTTGATTGACGGAGGCGCATCAGCATCTTGTTCCATCACCTGTGTTTTATTTAGGCTAATGGTGAGCCCAAAGTCTTTGCAGGCAGCTGCAAAACGATCTATGAGCCTTTGGAGATCTTCTGCTGTATGAGTAGTCAGTGCTGCATCATCTGCAAAAAGTAGTTCTCTTACGCATCTTGGTCTTATTTTGGTCTTTGCCTTGAGTCTTGATGGGTTAAAAAGTTTGCCATCAGATCTTGTGTGGAGGTATATGCCTTCAGTGGCAGTCCCAAATGCTTGCCTTAAGAGAACAGCAAAGAAGATACCAAAGAGTGTAGGAGCAAGCACGCATCCCTGCTTTACTCCGCTGCTGATGCTGAATGACTGGGATGTTGAGCCGTCAAATAAAATGGTCCCCTGCATGTTTTCGTGGAATGATTTCACGAGACTAAGAAGGGTGGGTGGACATCCAACCTTTTCAAGGACCTTAAAAAGGCCGCTTCTGCTCACGAGGTCAAATGCCTTTGTGAGGTCGATGAAGGCTATATATAATGGCTTCCTCTGTTCTCTGCACTTCTCTTGGAGCTGCCGGAGTGAGAAAATCATATCGATGGTGGACCTGTTGGGTCTAAATCCGCACTGCGATTCGGGGTAGATTCTTTCAGCAAGAATGTGTAATCTTTTAAGGATTACTCTGGCAAAATTCTTGCCTGTAATGCTGAGAAGGGAAATGCCGCGATAGTTGTTGCAGTCGCTTCTGTCGCCTTTGTTTTTATAAAGGGTAACGATGTTTGCGTCTTTCATATCTTGTGGTATTGATTTTTCTCTCCAGCAGAGCTGTAATATTGCATACAGTTCTGGGATGATTGTTTCTTTGCTACATTTTAAAATTTCAGGTGGAATACTATCTTTTCCAGGTGCCTTGCCGGATTTGAGAGAGTCTAGTGCTTCGCTGATTTCTGTGAGGCAAGGTTCGTTATCCAAGGCATGCATGGCGGACTGTTGATCGATGGCTTCCAGAGCTTCTTCGCTGACAGTGTTATCCACTGAGTATAGCTCTGAGTAGTGTTCTACCCAGCGATCCATTTGTTTCGCTCGATCTTTTATGATTACCCCCTCAGTTGATCGTAAAGGGGCCATCTTATTTTTTGATGGACCGACAGCTTGCTTGATGCCCTCATACATTCCTCTTATATTTCCAGTGTCTGCACAAGTTTGAATTTGAGCAGAGAGCTGTAGCCAGTACCTGTTCGCACATCTTCTTGCCATCTGTTGTACTCTATTTCTGGCCGTTCGCAATGCCTGCAGTGTTTTCTCTGAAGGTGATGTTTTATACATCGAGAATGCATGTCTCTTTATCTCCAGGACTGGGAGCATCTCTTCAGAGTGTGCTTCAAACCAGTCGGTTGACTTAGTTTGCTTCTTGCCAAATGTTGATAGTGCTGTATTGTAGATGGTGTCGCGAAAATGACTCCATCTCTCGGTGGAATCTCCGTCTGTGGGGCCGGGCAGAGTATCCGCTAGAGCCTGCATGAATTTGTTGACCTTCTCTTTATTTTGGGTGCCACTGGTGTCAATGCGTGGTCTTCCTTCTGTTCGGCTTCTGTAGATTCTCTTGGGCTTTATCTTCACCTTGCTGGAGACGAGTGAATGGTCGGTGTCGCAGTCAGCACCATGATAGCTGCGAGTCATCCGTACATTGCGGAGGTTGCTGCGTTTAGTGAGCACCAGGTCGAGTTGGTGCCAGTTCTTTGATCTGGGGTGCCTCCATGACACCTTGTGTTGAGGTTTCGTGTCAAAGAAGGTGTTGGTCACGCACAGATTATGGTGGCTGCAGAATTCCAAGAGACGTTGTCCATTGTCATTGATCTTTCCAACGCCAAACTGTCCTAGACATGAAGGCCAAGATTCGTGGTCAGAGCCAACCCTGGCATTGAAATCCCCCAGGATAAAAAGATGTTGTTTCTCTGGTGTTTCACTGACTTCTTTGCTAAGGTCGTCATAGAACTTGTCTTTAGATTCTGATGCTGCAGTTAGTGTTGGGGCGTAAACGCTTATAATACTAACTGGGCCTGCCTCTGTCTGGAGTTGGAGCTTCAATATTCTTTCAGTGCCATCACTTGGTGGTATGATGGAATTGAGCAGCTTGTTTCTGATAGCGAAGCCAACTCCATGCTCCCTGGTCTCTCCGCACGGCTTGCCATGCCAGTAGAAAGTGAAGTCCCTCTCCTTGATGCTTCCAGATTCTTGGAGTCTGGTCTCTTGCAGGGCGACAATGTCTATCCCCAGTCTTAGCAGTTCGTTGTTTATCACTGCAGTTTTGCGGGCATCCACAATCTCATTTAGATCGTCTGAGATGCCAGGGGTCATGGTTCTTACGTTCCATGTTCCCAGCCTTAGGGCCGGTTGTTTTGTTTTTTTCTTGCTGTTAGGTGTATAGATTGCGGTCCATGTGTCAGGATTTCCCCCTAAGCTCCACACACCCTCAGGAGCAGATGAACCGTGGCGAGACAACACCTTATTGACTGGGGGCTGCCCAGCTTAGGCGGGCGGTAGCTGTCTAGTGAGATACGATGATCTCTCCCACCGTCGGAAGTAGCCCCTGGCGCCTTGCTCTACGCCAATCGAGCATTAAGACTTATAACCGGCAAATGCTACTTCCCGTGTTGTGTCACCGCTTTACGCGGTGCTGAAGTGACCTCTTCAGGGCACAAGCCTGGGCAATGGAAATCGGAGAACCAGCTGTTGCCCAGTAGCAGGTTCCCCCTCTCCACGTCGCCGATGTTGACCAAGGGAAAGGCAGTAGCCAATGCAACTTGGCATCGGTGCCGTCGCAGGAGTTGCCAGAACTATGTTGTTTACAACATGGAACTGCCTTAGGGACTCCATCTCCGGATTTGTCCTCAGGGTTTACTCCCGAAGCCTTTCCCATATGGGTATACCCGCAAGGCAGCGGAGGTTTGAGATTTAGAGTTCCCTCTCTTAGAAGAGATACCAACCAAGGCTAACGAGCCTCCTCTGCCCGGGAATCAATAAGGAGGGAAGTCTACCATTCTTCCTTCCTGGCAGTGACCACACTGATCGGATGACCGTAGCCATTGTCTCTACTGAGAGATCCTCTGCCCACCGTCACTGACTTGAAACCATAACCAACAACTATCTGTCGGCTGCTCCCAAGTCCAATCCACCACCTGCTCCCATGGCTTCACGTTACCCTGTTGGGTAACTTCCAATATAGCAAGCCAAAATGGACAAATGTTGAGATATCCTGAAGCAGTTGCGATTTACATCAGTCTTTGCTATTTAAACAAAACAATATGATAGTCAGTGTACATTACTATGGGAATATGTGTGCTGTTTATTTCAGCCTTAAGAATTCATTGATTATTTTGTTTTATGTTGACTTATTTCTGCATTATACAGAAAATATGCTAGACGATAAATTGTGTATCCAATTGTTTGTGTCTTCATGTTTCATATTCACCACAGGACAACAATGTTTAGAAAAACAGATTTCACCAGATATTGTTTACTGACAGAGCTCTGAAATTTCACCAAATATTGTTTACTGGCAAGAGTTCTGATATTTCACCAAATAATTTTTACTGGCAGAGCTCTGATATTTCACCAAATATTTGTTACTGACAGAGCTCTGATATTTCACAAAATGTTGTTTACTGACAGAGCTCTGATATTTCACCAAATATTTTTTACTGACAGTGCTCTGATATTTCACCAAATATTGTTTACTGACAGAGCTCTGATATTTCACCAAATATTGTTTACTGACAGTGCTGTGATATTTCCTGGCAGATGGTTGAAAGTGAGGACTTCAAGGAGCTTGTGCTGGAGGATGCCAGAAATGTCAAGGGCAGAGAAGAGACAGACACAATTGACATTGTGGATGAGATTCGGTACCATATCTCCAGTTTTGTTCTGACCTACAGTGATATGGAGGAGGCCAATGAGAAGTTGCGGGTGATTGATGATCTACTAGAGGAGTTAGATATTGAAGGTTAAATACATGCATGCTGTGTGTATGTGTTTTTTACAGTTATATATGTGAAGACTGTATGTATGTGTGTGTGTGTGTGTGTTTTTTTTTTAAGGTTAAATACATGAAGACAGTGTCTGTGTGTGAGAGAGAGAGAGAGAGATATTTAAAGTTAAATACATTTATATGGTATGTTTGATATTAAAATTAAATATATGAATATAGTTTGTGTGTGTGTATACGTGCACAGTGTGAGAGAGAGAGAGCTATTGAAGGTTACCTACATGAACACTGTGTTTGTGTGATATTGAAGATTACCTACATGAACACTTGTGTGTGATTGTGCATGCGTGTGAGAGAGAGAGATATTGAAAGTTAAATACATGAAAACTGCATGTGTGATTGTGCATGCATGTGTGAGAGAGAGATATTGAAGATTACATACATGAACACTGTGTGTGTGATTGTGCATGCGTGTGAGAGAGAGAGAGAGATATTGAAAGTTAAATACATGAAAACTGCATGTGTGATTGTGCGTGCATGTGTGAGAGAGAGATATTGAAGATTACCTACATGAACAGTGTGTGTGATTGTGCATGCGTGTATGAGAGAGAGAGAGATATTGAAAGTTAAATACATGAAAACTGCATGTGTGATTGTGCGTGCATGTGTGAGAGAGAGATATTGAAGATTGCATACATGAACACTGTGTGTGTGATTGTCCATGCGTGTGTGAGAGAGATAGAGAGATATTGAAAGTTAAATACATGAAAACTGCATGTGTGATTGTGCGTGCATGTGTGAGAGAGAGATATTGAAGATTACATACATGAACACAGTGTGTGTGATTATGCATGCGTGTGAGAGAGAGATATTGAAAGTTAAATACATGAAAACTGCATGTGTGATTGTGCGTGCATGTGTGAGAGAGAGATATTGAAGATTACATACATGAACACAGTGTGTGTGATTATGCATGCGTGTGAGAGAAAGAGAGAGATATTAAAGGTTAAATACATGAACGCTCTGTGTGTGATTTTGCGTGAGTAAGAGGGAGAGAGATTGTTAAATACATGAAAATTATTTGTTTTAGTTGGAAAAAAACAACAGATTTTTGAATTGCCAAAGATGATATGCCATCAATAAAATTGATACCATGTTAGATTTCTTTAGTATTCTGTACCCAAATGTAAGTAGTATAATCAGACATGACATGTTGATTGTTACACATGAAGAATAGCTAGTCACACATGATTGTTTGGTTGTCTGTCTTGGCTGCTTGTATTCAATGTCAAAGTGACATGAAGCAACACATTGATTCTCAGCAGTGGGTTATGCCAAATGTCTAAGTCACACATGATTGTTTGGTTGTCTGTCTTGGCTGCTTGTATTCAATGTCAAAGTGACATGAAGCAACACATTGATTCTCAGCAGTGGGTTATGCCAAATGTCTAAGTCACACATGATTGTTTGGTTGTCTGTCTTGGCTGCTTGTATTCAATGTCAAAGTGACATGAAGCAACACATTGATTCTCAGCAGTGGGTTATGCCAAATGTCTAAGTCACACATGATTGTTTGGTTGTCTGTCTTGGCTGCTTGTATTCAATGTCAAAGTGACATGAAGCAACACATTGATTCTCAGCAGTGGGTTATGCCAAATGTCTAAGTCACACATGATTGTTTGGTTGTCTGTCTTGGCTGCTTGTATTCAATGTCAAAGTGACATGAAGCAACACATTGATTCTCAGCAGTGGATTATGCCAAATGTCTAAGTCACACATGATTGTTTGGTTGTCTGTCTTGGCTGCTTGTATTCAATGTCAAAGTGACATGAAGCAACACATTGATTCTCAGCAGTGGGTTATGCCAAATGTCTAAGTCACACATGATTGTTTGGTTGTCTGTCTTGGCTGCTTGTATTTGGGTTATGCCAAATGTCTATGACATGTGTGACATATTAGCAGTTTGTTAGTGTTGCTTTGACAGTGTCATGTGAGGTTTGGTAAGAAAAGAGAGCATATATTTGTTGTCAAGTTGGTTGCTAGGGTAAATGTTGTTGAGGTGAATATATCAAAGTTGATGCTGTCAAGATGAATATATGACAGTTGATATGTGAATTATGTGTGTGTCAGGGTCAGTGAGGAGTAGAAAGGAAGTAGGGATATTTGCAGAAAATTTGGCAAAAGTAGTTTGCCACTGTTATTATTGGTTAGATAGCAAACCAGTAGGGGTATGGTGTTTCCACTTGTCCTGGCAAGAATAGTTTTTATAGGCCAACTGTCAGAAGCTTCATACATATTTCATTGATCTAGCCTGTATAATAAAAATGTGTTTTTTTAATATTCATTATATTAAAAATTATATGTGCAGTTGTTATTGCAAATTAACTTCACCTGCTGGTTTCAGCAAGTTGTTGTTTTATCAACATAGCATCATTCTCTAGAAAAAGCCAGTAGCCAGTAGTTCCTTCTTTCACATTCTGTTTCTTTACATCTCCTCCTTTCCTTCCCTCCCTATCTCTTTCCTCTCTCCTTCTCTCTTCATATTCTCTCTTTCTCTCCTCCGCACTTTCCTTCCTCTCCCTGTTTTCCCCTCCCCCTTCAGCTGGTAGTATTATATTGCCCTGGTATTAACCATATTATAAGATGTACATATTTAAATCTACAAACTATGTGTAGACATGCATGTGTACCAGTCAGTCTGTCATCTTTGTCCATGTATGTATCTGTCGATGTGGTTGCTTGGGTCTATGTGTGTTATGTATGTGTCTTGTCTTTGTATATGATTGTGAGTTTGTGCATGCATGCATGTGAGTGAGTCAGTGAGTGTGTGTGTTTATGCATGAGTATGGATAGGTGTGTGGTAGAGAATGTAGAGAATGTATGTGTCTTTGTGGTATAGTGTGTGAGTATATGAGGGTGTGAGTGAGTGTATGTCTATGTGAGTGTATGAGTTTTTGAATGTGTGAGTGTATGTGTGTGTGTGTATTCATGTATGTCTCATAACATCTTTAGTACATAATTTTTATATGCTCAGCATTCATATTACTATGTCTTTTCTACATGAAAATAACATGCATAATTAAAACATAACATAAAGAAGATGTGTGAAGAATGAGTGGTTGAAGGGCTGAGTGTAGGATAGGCCTGTGTACCAAATTTGTGACCTTTTGAAAATCAGGCTCAGTTGTTTGTTCCTTCCCTCTGCCTGCTGGGCGAAGACATTGGGACACCTCACATGGGATAGATATCCCACGTTGTCCTTGCAGACAGCATGCGTGTTACCTTTCTCTCACAATTACCTGTATGCCACATGCAAATTATACATATGCTAACATTATCATATCTGTGTTATGTATGTATGTACGCATAAGTAAACTTTTGTTAGTGAGTTTGTGATTGTGAGAAAGTATATGTGTATGCAAGGGAGTGTGTATTTGTGTGTTATCGGGTGGGTGCATAACTGTGAGAGTTTGGTAAATGATGTAAGTATGGATGCAGGATTGTATGTGTGTTTGTGAACCTGTGTCTGCCTGCCTGCCTGTCTCATAACATGGTAAAATGCATTGCCTTTGTTTACAATATTCATCTAAGGTTGTTTTTTTCTATGTGAATGTAACATGCACAATGATGAATGAAAGATGAGCGATTGGAACTGCCGAATGTAAGACGGGTCTGCGTGCCCAATATGTGACCCTTTGAAAGTAAAGTTCATTTGTTCGTTCCCAAGCAATGAATGAATCAATGAAAAATTAGTAGTAGAATAGGTCAGCTTTACTAGAACACAATGACAAGTGACAAAATGGGCGTTGTGGCTGAAATTGTCATCAGCACACAAACATCAAACATACACTGATACAACATGAAAACATCAACAGGAACATATATATAAGGCTACTCATCTGTAGTGAAGATGTCCTTGTTATGGACTCGACATGTGTGAAGCATAAACTTCATTTGTAGGTAGGAGAGAACATAGGTACATTAAATGCCTTTATGTTCATTTATAAATGATTTTTGTATGTTTTTAATAATTTGATGAAATGTTTTTCCAAGCTGTGATGACTTGTGTTGATAAGAAATACAGTTACTCTATACATTTGTTGATGCTATATTGTTATACCATGTAACATTTTTATTGTGTAATGTTTTTCTAGGGTCCTACACTCTCCCATATAACATGAAGATTTCACATTATTTCCCTTTCCCCTAATCTACAGCAGAATGGGGTCTCCGTGGTTGAATGGTTAAGCCACCTGCCTCATGCTTCTTAGCTCGTAGGTACATTTTTGGACTCTGCTATTTGGTTCATGGGTGCAACTTTTTTGGAGACCCTTGGGGGTCATCGCTGGAGCTATAGAGTTTGTTCTCTGTGTGATGCTTTCAGCAGGCGCTCTGCAGAAAGAGGCAGAGAGAAAATGGGATAAAACGTGGTGCAATAGATTCAATACTCTTGCCTTTAAACCTGTTCTTTTAACCTAGAGCTGAGGTTCGATTATGTAAATTAATTGGGATTTGTATGTGTATTTCAGAATTGTATTGTTTATATAATTATTATACAGAGGCTTAGTACCATAGTCTTAGTATCTTATAGCAGAGTGAGGGACGTTTCAAATACTTTTTCTCATTTAAATGGTACTTCTTCTTCTTCTTCTGTTCATCCGAAGACTTTTTTCGGACATGATTGCATTGTGCCTGTGTTCTTGCGCCTTTAGGCCGACACATCCGACTTATGTGGGCATTTGTTGACCGGGTTAACCTTCCCGGGAGTTAAATGGTACCATAGTCTTCGTATCTTATAACAGAGTGAGGGGTAACTAACATTTTTGTCTCAGTGAAATGGTACCACAGTGTTGGTATCTATATAGTATCTTATAACAGTGTCAGGGGTGGTTTGAAACACTTCACTTCTGTCTCAGTGAAATGGGTGATGCGTTCTTTAAAGTTTGAGAAGTTTAAGAATATCTCATATAGAGTATAAATTGTATTGCCATAGTCACCCACATTATATGAAATCTGGCAAGATCTGTAGAGACCAGACAACATCACAACAGAAGTGATCAATGCCTTTGAAGAATGTGGGATAAACAAGTTCAACAGTCTGTTGAACACAATATATGATACCTCCTGACTAAAGTAAATTTATGTTTATTGCAGTCCCAAAGAAATCAGCAGCCTTAGAATATGATCAACATCAAACAACTAGCATAATGAGTTACGTGACAAAGATTTTACTAAGAAATGTAATGAGTTAGGCAGTATGTACAACCAGAAATAGAGGAAGAACAATGTGGGTTTGTAAAAGGCAAGGATGCATTCAATGCTTTGTGAAATCGCTGATTACATTAATAGAAAGTTTGATAAAGATAATCAAAGACCTACATCTTTGTTTCATTGACTAAACAAAGGCTTTTGATAAGAGTAAGACACATCAATATGATTAAAATGCTTTCACATATCCAATTTGACTGGAAATACCTGAGACTTGTAAAGAACATATATTGGAAGCAACAAGCAGCTAGCTGCATAGATTGCTAATAATTAAGTATGCAAATGCCAGCTAATCAAGAGAGGTGTGCAGCGGGGATGTGTAATGTCTCCAGACGACATTTTTCTATTGTGAAAATATGAGAAATTCAGAAGATATGAGGGGAATCACTATATGAAGACATAATATCATTAATACAAGATGTGCTGATGATTGCAGACAATGAACAGGATATGCAGCTTTTAGTGGATGTGGTTACTGTGTACATTGAGCAACTAGGGTTAGATTTAAATAGTAAGAAACAAGTTATGGTCATCTCCAAAATGAAAGAAATAGCACAACGTAACATCAAAGTCAATGGGAAAATTCCTAAACAGGTGAATTGGCACAGCAGAACGGTCAACATCTAATGGAAGATATCTTGTAGAGCATAGAACAAGAATCGCCTTGACAAAGGTAGACTTTTACAAAGTGGAAAAATACCAATAAAAAGCTTCCGATTACATTGAGAAAAAGTGTTGTATAGAATCTATTCTGTTACATGCATGTGAAGCATGAACAATAAGCAGATAATTTGAGAAACGTAATTGCAGTGGAATTGTGGTTTCTGAGGAAAGTACAAGTACTAACTTAGATGGACAGAAAAACTAATGAGAAAGTTCATCATGGAAAGAATTAAAATCACAAATCTATTAGAAAAATTAGGCATAGACATCAAGATTTTTTGGGGCACAGTATGAGGAGAAATAAACATGACAGCTTAGTGACAAATGGGAAAAGAACAAGGGGGAGGCAAAGAAATAACTATCTGCATGTCTTGGCCATGTCGTAATTTTACAAGAACACAGGCCTGATATAAAACTGGTGATCATGTGAGATGGCAAAACAATAACCCCCTTATCAGAATGACATATGAAGATGACAATGAGCCATCAACTGAAGTTTATACAAGAGCCAAAACTATAGATAAAGACATTCAATTTCAAGCGAACAAAAGAATAAGAGCCATCAACTTTCTCACATACAGACTATGCAAAACATCTGCCAAATGAGACTGACAGATCTTCAGTTGTGCAAGCAATCAAGACACAACTTTTGTGTAATGATGTATTGTGACAGACCACAATTCTCAGACTAAAAGAACATAAAATACAAACTGGAACTTGTGCTACATGTTATGTGAATGTGTTAGACATGTATACATCCAGTGGGCAGTAGGGGTGTTAGCATCCATACACTTCCACATATGCTGATGGAGACTACATTCTGGAGCATGTCCCGAGTGATGGGATATTGCTTCTGTTAAGCCAGCTCTGTGGCAAAGGGGTTGTGGACGTAATTCCTAATCCTGCATAACGTATTCAAAACACAGCGATGGGCGATTTGGCAGCAGACCAGCCTGCTTTGGTTTTTATAAAATGGTATGAATGCTGATCGTTAAGAAAGCAATGGTAAACTAATGAACGTAAGCTTGCCAAGAAACACAAACAGAAAAAAATTGTTGGGGTTGACTGCGAAGTCCTGTAAAGGATATGCAACTAACCTTATTTACATTTCAGTATTACCAGAACATGTTACCATTATTGTTTTGGCTCCCTCGGAAGCTCAGACAGAAGCTACAACCTCAGTGTGAAACCAGTCTAAAAATAATCATAAACACTCGATAATACTGTACGGAAGAATTTTGTGTTGGATACCGATGCTACTAGTACTTCTACATATAGCAGTATAACCTATCCTTTTATCTTTGTGGCTGAATCAGTCTGCAGTTGAATAAATATTACTTCACATATTCTTGAATGTTTATTTTTATTGCTGTATTAGTAATCAGATATCTTATGCAAGTGCAAGCATGTTCATAAAGCTGACATTTGCCATATTGTATTTTTAGGAGAGAGGAGGGGAGATGTGATTGCAAGGTTTCAATGTTCACTTCAAGCACAGGCGAGCTTGCGTGTGTTCAAATATGTCTGCATATAAACCTGAAATATTTTTTATACCAGAAAGTGAGCATAGTATGATAACTCATAGGAATATGCCTGAATATAAGGTGCTGCTGTCAGCTTTATTTTCCAAAGGATAACAATTAGATGGGTTTGAATAAAGAAGACACAAACAATAGATTGCACGATTTATTGCCTGGCATATTACGCTGCATCTCGTCAGGTACATACTGCAGAATTCACAAAACGTAAAGTAAATTAACTAGATAAATCCATCAAGCTGAAATATACACATGTTCGCACAGTAATGTCAATTGTCTACCACGGTAATTTTAAGCTGACTAATATGTCTTTCTGTTTGCATAAATCTGGCTTGCGTTGATTGATCATTATTGCTTCTGCAAACTTTAACAAGCAAGTATTTTGTGTGTTAACACGCGAAAGGCAATGTCTCTGTCAATCACATGGTCGCTTTCGAGAATGTGCCTAGCAATTGATGACGCTGGAGGCTTCCGGTGTGTCGGCCCCACTAGGCTCGCATCGCCTGTGTGTCGCATCTTGTCGATCCATTGAGGTATGTGTTCTGACACTCTTTTGTTCAGCTGTCTCTCTGTTCTACCGATGTAGAAGGCCTGGCAACTACATGTGAATTGGTAAATACAATTGTTTTTTGGCGTACAAAGGAACAGGCTCTTTCACTGCTGGTGTGTGAATCGGTGTGGTTCTATACCTAAAGACCGGAGTTACAGCACAGAATGTTCGGCCTACTGCTGCAGTAAACCGGTCTTGTAGACGTTGCATTATGTTATCCCCTCAAAAGGTTAGCTGGATGAATACCTTGAGTTTAGGGACTGTAGTTTCGTCTGGTTTTGGTTTGGGCTGTTGGCAGTGGCGCTTTATAAATCCTGTGGAGTACTCATTCAGGTTTAAGACATTCTTCAGTTTCAAATTCCTCTGTCAGTGTGTCCTGGGTGCATATCTTTCTAGCACGGTCAAACAGGGTCCGTACTAAGCCCCATTTGTACTGGACAGGTGTGAAGCTCTGAAAATTTAGGTATTGGCTAGTCCATGTCTCTTTGCGGTACACCGATCTTTGAATTGTGCAGTCTGCTCTACGTCTCATTAGAATATCTAGGAACGGCAACGTTTCGTTGTGTTCGTGTTCCATAGATAGAGAGATGTTTTTATGCGTCATGTTCATTATGGCCTGGAACGATGTTGCTTGTAGCTCGTCTGTGGTGATAATTAGTATATCATCCACATAACGACGGTAGAAGACCAAGTTGTTAATGTCTGAGGATCTCTTTTCTTCTAAATGTGCCATGAAGATGTCTGCTAGAATAGGACCAAGAGGACTCCCCATGGTCACTCCGTCAATTTGGCGGTATGACTTTGTTAGAAAACAAAGTTGTTTTCTTTGTTGTTTGTTCTATAACTCGCTTGCTTTTCATTGAGCAGTGTTTTTTTTTTTTTTTTTTTTTTTTTGTGTGTGTGTGCATATCCCTTACAGGATGTTGCAGTCAACCCCAGCATTTTCGACACAGGAATACAAACTAAAGACAAGGTAGTTATTATCTATGAACTAAGAAAGATTTGTTTGCATTGTTAAATGTTACAAGTCAGGCACCTCGCATCAGCGAATCAGTTTTTTAAAATACTCTCGTCAGGTAACGTGATGACGGTTCAAATCAGCAGTGGTTCGAATCGCATCGGTAACTTACAGGGTATGTGAGCCGGCCGCTCAGAAAGCAATGGCAAACTACTGAGCGTAATCTTGCCAAGAAATCAACATACAGCTGAAAGATGCTGGTGTTGACAGCTAAGTCCTGTAAAAAGGATATGCTAAAAAAAAAAAAAAAAAAAAAAAAAAAAAAAAATATAAATGTGGTGTCTGGAAATAATAAGTGGATTCTGGAAATATGGATAGTGAAAATGATGTTGAAGGGGGAACATGCAAAAAGACAAGTTTAGATGGGAAAAAAAAAATATTAATCCTGAAGCAGGAACCTACTGGGTCTGTGATGTGCTTGGACACTCATTTTGTGTGCCTGAGTGCATGAAGGACTAGATGGCCTGTCTTCCGCTCCTGTTACGAGCGATGAGCCCAGGAATCGAACCCTTGTCTGACCACGCTCGTGCCATTGTCAGTGCAACTTCCTGATATTTACACCAACACGCCCGCCTTTACTTGGGACGATAACATCAACAGATGAAATGGAGAGGGGATGTTAGACAGCACCATCATGGAGATCTTTTGCTGTAGACTTCTGGTGTCACAAAGGCAACTGATCTGAGCTATTATTGCTCTAGTTTATCTCATGGATTTTCTCTTAGTATGAATCTCTCTCTCCCTCCTCTCTCACAGAAATAATTATTTCTCTTTCTTACACAAATAATTAGTTCTCTCTCAGAAATAATTTCTCTCTCTCTCTCTCTCTGTCTCTCTCTCTCTCTCTCTCTCTCTCACACACACACACACACATAATTATCTCTCTCTCTCTGGGTTTTTTTTTTGTAATGTCCTTTGCAGAACATTGTGATCAAATCAACCCTAGTGTGATTTTCTAGTCAATTGTACGTTCAGTAGTTTGCCATTGGCATCTGAACAAGAAGTCTAGAGTGAAACATGCATGCTAACCATTCAGACACCAGCTCCTCTGAAAGAAGAGAACAAATAAAGCTAGAACAGAAGATAATGTACAGTGTTTATTTTTACCAACAACCGAGTTGGGGAGGTAACTGCCAAGCAACATTTTCTTGACTAACAAATACACCAGTCATGTACATATCACAATCAGAAGAATGATCTTTCCCCCAAAACAAAAGTCGGTCAGATCATCAGATAACAGATTCAGCTCCTTCAACAAAAGAGTTGCTCAGGCAGCAAAACCACACAGTTTTTCTTGAAAACTAGTCACCATGTATGCAATCTATGGAGCATGCAACTGTATGTTTGCTCAAGACATGCTGTTCTCCCTTATAATCTCTGTTGATTTCTAGTCTTATGCCAGCATACAACAAGAATATGCATACTTTCTACCAGCTCATTTCCTGTTCACATAGCCAAGTCCTCACTGCTCCTCATCTTCAATCTTCTTTATGTGCAGATCATCCTTCGGTGGTCTAATGAGATACACATTGGAACACACTGCCAGACAGATAAATTATCGGTCTGCAACTAGTAACTTAGTATTGGGACTCTTCGCTGGCTGTTGTTAATTATGTTGGAGTACGTGTGGGAATGTGCTGTGGTGTGGGTTCTTGACCTAACACTGCTGACGCCGAGGTAAGGGGTTCATCCCCTACACCCGGACACTTGGACTAAAATGTTGACCTCTCGTCCTTGACTTGGGGACGTAAATTACAAGTACCTCCGACATTGAAGTGGGTTCGCCTGATGGCGAGGGACACTTAATAGGGAAAACTAATCCACATGAAAAATTCAGTCCAGCACTACTAGAAGTAGTATGTATGGACTACGCTTGAGTTCAAAGTGAGCAAGCGTGCGCGCACGCGCACACACACACACACACACACACACAGAGAGAGAGAGAGAGAGAGTTATGAGTAATACATGGCAAAAGTGCAATGCCAAAAAGACAATAATTTATAAAAGGACGACTGCACTCTAGTCTTCTTCTGCCCATTATCCTGGGTTGGAACACAGGCCCTCAATCAACTCCCACCAAGCCAGTTTGCTATACCCTGAAGCTCTGCCCATGTCCTCCCCAATATTATTCATCTCTCTCTAGTTCTCTTATCCGTGTGTTTTATGTCTCTCTCTATATCATCTGCCTAATGGGTTCTTGAGGAGGGATTTTTCTAGTTATACTATTATCAGGTTGTCTCAATGGTGTCCTATCCAGTACCAGCGCTTTTCCTCCCCACTTCATTTGCTGGAATGTCTAATTCTCTCCCTGAGCTCCACATCAGTGATTCTGTCATACCATTTTAGACTTACTGTTCTGCGCAGGCCCCAGTCAATGAATGAATCAGCAATTCCTGGTTACATTACCATATGTTCATGACATTCTACTGTATCTGTTGGGAGGTGAACAATCATCACTATTTTTCTTTCTGAGAATTGCATTCTGACTTTACATTAGAACAATGATGATGAAATCAGTTACTCTCCATCTACTTCATGCTAAAATGATACATAATAAAGCAGTATTTAAATTAGACATATCCTATGAAAATAAATATGCTAGTGGTGATTTGGAGAGGAAACGAACACAATTAAATGTTGACAAGCACATCAAGAATGGTATGGTATGGCAAGTAGATTAGGTTCATATTAACACAGCAACACAAGAATTTCTTTTTTGAGGACTACCAAAATTCAAACCCTCAAACAATATATAAAAAGTATGGCTGCAGACAGTAATCCTATATTAGAGATGTGAAATGAGCGGAGCCATCCTGTAGTAGATGATCGGCTGCCTGGGGCACCAATCCACATGTGTACATGGCTGATTTTCCAATCTTAAACAGTTTATACATGTGGCTGCATAATCGTTTGTGTTCTGTTCTGAAGCAGAACGACCAGTTCCCTCCCTTGCTACCTCCTCTTCCAAAACAGACATCTGTAATACCCATCTTACAAACTGGGTTATCCTTGGTCGTGGTTAAGATAAACCAGAATAAACCTCTATGCTATCATGGCTATGTGTGTGAAACATCCCCTAGAGGTTTCTCTGCATACAGCCCACCCCCTAGAGCAGTGGTTCTCAACCTTTTTTGGCCCGTGCCCCCCTTCACCATATTTCAGAACGTCATTCCCTCCTTTCGTATTTCCACCCTAAAAATCCTCCCTCCCCCCCCCCACACACAGTATACATAATAATGGAAGCTAAATTTAATAGCACATACTATAAAAAGTCTAGACGTCTACATAAAACTTGATTTGCGGGTCTACTTACGTTATAAAATGAATTTCAGACTGGTGGGACGTACAGAACCATAAAGTATGAAGGGAAAAACAATATCAAGTAATCAGTTCTTGTATTAACGTGATCTTGAAATAATCTTAATTCCCCCCCTGGAAACCCTAAAATTTCCCCCCCCCCCTGCCTACAGCCCACCCCCTAGAGTTTCTCTGCCTACAGCCCACCCTCTAGAGTTTCTCTGCCTACAGCCCATCCCCTAGAGTTTCTCTGCCTACAGCCCACCCCCTAGAGTTTCTCTGCCTACAGCCCATCCCCTAGAGTTTCTCTGCCTACAGCCCACCCCCTATAGTTTCTCTGCCTACAGCCCACCCCCTATAGTTTCTTTGCATACAGCCCATCCCCTAGAGTTTCTCTGCCTACAGCCCATCCCCTAGAGTTTCTCTGCCTACAGCCCATCCCCTAGAGTTTCTCTGCCTACAGCCCACCCTCTAGAGTTTCTCTGCCTACAGCCCATCCCCTAGAGTTTCTCTGCCTACAGCCCATCCCCTAGAGTTTCTCTGCCTACAGCCCACCCTCTAGAGTTTCTCTGCCTACAGCCCATCCCCTAGAGTTTCTCTGCCTACAGCCCACCCTCTAGAGTTTCTCTGCCTACAGCCCATCCCCTAGAGTTTCTCTGCCTACAGCCCACCCCCTAGAGTTTCTCTGCCTACAGCCCATCCCCTAGAGTTTCTCTGCCTACAGCCCACCCCCTATAGTTTCTCTGCCTACAGCCCACCCCCTATAGTTTCTTTGCATACAGCCCATCCCCTAGAGTTTCTCTGCCTACAGCCCATCCCCTAGAGTTTCTCTGCCTACAGCCCACCCCCTAGAGTTTCTCTGCCTACAGCCCACCCTCTAGAGTTTCTCTGCCTACAGCCCATCCCCTAGAGTTTCTCTGCCTACAGCCCACCCCCTAGAGTTTCTCTGCCTACAGCCCATCCCCTAGAGTTTCTCTGCCTACAGCCCACCCCCTATAGTTTCTCTGCCTACAGCCCACCCTCTAGAGTTTCTCTGCCTACAGCCCATCCCCTAGAGTTTCTCTGCCTACAGCCCACCCCCTATAGTTTCTCTGCCTACAGCCCACCCCCTATAGTTTCTCTGCCTACAGCCCACCCTCTAGAGTTTCTCTGCCTACAGCCCACCCCCTAGAGTTTCTCTGCCTACAGCCCACCCCCTATAGTTTCTCTGCCTACAGCCCACCCCCTATAGTTTCTTTGCATACAGCCCATCCCCTAGAGTTTCTCTGCCTACAGCCCATCCCCTAGAGTTTCTCTGCCTACAGCCCATCCCCTAGAGTTTCTCTGCCTACAGCCCACCCCCTAGAGTTTCTCTGCCTACAGCCCATCCCCTAGAGTTTCTCTGCCTACAGCCCACCCCCTATAGTTTCTCTGCCTACAGCCCACCCTCTAGAGTTTCTCTGCCTACAGCCCACCCTCTAGAGTTTCTCTGCCTACAGCCCACCCCCTAGAGTTTCTCTGCCTACAGCCCACCCCCTATAGTTTCTCTGCCTACAGCCCACCCTCTAGAGTTTCTCTGCCTACAGCCCATCCCCTAGAGTTTCTCTGCCTACAGCCCACCCCCTAGAGTTTCTCTGCCTACAGCCCATCCCCTAGTGTTTCTCTGCCTACAGCCCACCCCCTATAGTTTCTCTGCCTACAGCCCACCCTCTATAGTTTCTTTGCATACAGCTCATCCCCTAGAGTTTCTCTGCCTACAGCCCATCCCTTAGAATTTCTCTGCCTACAGCCCACCCCCTAGAGTTTCTCTGCCTACAGCCCACCCCCTATAGTTTCTCTGCCTACAGCCCATCCCCTAGAGTTTCTCTGCCTACTGCCCATCCCCTATAGTTTCTCTGCCTACAGCCCATCCCCTAGAGTTTCTCTGCCTACAGCCCATCCCCTATAGTTTCTCTGCCTACAGCCCATCCCCTAGAGTTTCTCTGCCTACAGCCCACCCTCTAGAGTTTCTCTGCCTACAGCCTGGTGAGCCAAGAAGATGAGGTTTTTATACAAGCTAAGTATCTGAAGTACCCTGAAGTTGGTTGTATATTGCACTGGCTTTGGCAAGCATCGCAGAAAATAAATACAATGAGTTAAAACAAGCGTTTGTTCTGCACTATTTTGTTCCGTACCAAACATGTCATGATACACAATGCCACTTTACAGTTATTTCTGACATAGATTTCATATAATTAAACTGGTAATCCGGTTGCTTGGTTAAGTTTTTAAACACTTAAAAAAATTATATGTAACATTTATTCTGTAGTATTCACAACTTTTCACAACATCAACTGCTACATAAGTATAGAAACTTCCTCTTGCAATTCTTTTTACACCTGTTCTACCAAGCCATTGGGTTTTTGTTCCATTAATTGTGCATTGTGTTCTTTGTTCGTCTTTAGATGATGTGGAATATTTTATTATCAGTGGTGTTTACCTTTCAGTCTTCTCAGCCATCGTTGGATTTTTCCATTTTGGGAATTTAACTCCCCTTGGTTGTTTTTTATTCCTTTCATGGGAAACGATCGCAGCCTCCATTTTCTTTGTATTCATCAGCTATTTACCTTAGGTTGAGTTGGTTGTCCTCCACCTTTTTGGTTATATTGTTAACCTTCTAGTTTTGTTTTCTTCACGTTAGCTGATTCCTCCAATTGTTTTGTGGCCTTAATAAACTTCTCATTGCTTGTGTTAATCCTTCCTGATTTTTGGTCCTAATGTTGTCCTTTCCCTTTCCTTTTGTTTGATCCTTGCTTACGACTTTTGCTTTAGGCTCGATATTTTGGACTAAAATTTTTATCTATGATTGCGTTTCCGGGATGTTTTTTTATTCTAGCCTCATAGGTGTTTTTCCCTCCTGGTCATTTGTGTCTGTCTAAACTCTGGACATCCTTTGTACCATGTGATCTGGTTGCCATTACAGTTGGCACAAGTTCCTTTCCTGTTGTATTTTCTGTACAGTTGTTGTCACTCCTGGCCTTACACTCCTGTATCCAATGCTGTTCTCCTCAGCACTTGCAGGTTGGTTTATCTTCTCTACAGAAGGCCGGTTATGTCTAAATTGTTGGCACTGACCACACTTTGTGACAATTGGAACATTTCTCACAATATTTCTGTTTCTCTTTATGAATGATGTGGCTAGGTGCAGCTTTTCCTGCACACTTAATTATTATAATTGGCATGGGATGCCCACTCTGGCATGGGCTCCCTACTTCTATTGATAAGACATTCCCCTCCTTTATTTCTATATGACGGTCTTCTTTTTTTTTTTTTTTTAAGATCCTCTTGGATCTCCTTATGTGGGTTGATCCTTTTAACCACTATTGTGTTGATAGGTTTGGCTGTGTTAACTGTAACTTTAGTTTTGTGTGGCAGTGGGATTACCTTAGTTTGGCTATTTTAACTGTAACTTTAGTTTTATGTGGCAGTGGGATTACCTTGGGTTGCTCTGATTGGTTCAGGTATTTGGTATCTCCAGCATTTTCAGTTTTGTTTGGTGTAATACAAATTATGCCCTGTGGGATTTTGGTAAGCTTACCTATAACTCTATGTGTCCTTGAGAGTTTTCAAGCAGTGATGATTTTATTCCTTTCCAGCAGCTTGATTACTAATTCTCCGCCTTCTATCTGGGTCACTTCCATCTCCAGAGTTGTCAATTTGCCTGGTTGGTTGTCTAATTACCTTATTTTGGTCACTTATTGTTGTTCTATCAGCTGTTTCTTTCTTAAACCCTTCTGGTAATTGGCGCCATGTAAACGAATGACTAACAAATTTCCTACATTCACCAATGCCACGCCTCCTCTTTTGTTTGGAAACCTTGTTAATTGTATTGTGTATGCTGATTATATAACAGTAAAAAGTTGTAGTATTATGAAAGCAAGAATTCAATTAACTTAAAATAAGTATTATACTTGCAAATTGCCTTCACTAATTCAAACGAGATCAATAGTCGATGACCGGCATGAGATTCTAAGGAGGGCTGAAAAACACCTGGCACCAGTTCTTATAAGGCTGGTCGGAAAACATAATCCTACCTCTGGTAGGGATTGAACCCCGACCAATGTCTTGGCAGTCATATACATTAACCATTATTCCCCATGGCTGTGAATTGTCTTTGCTCCGTGACAAAGGGGTTACAGACGCTTTGCGTTGGGTTTTTAATAAAATGGTATGGGTGCTGATCGTTCAGAAAGCAATACTACTGAATGTAAACTTGCCAATAGATCACAAACAGCCAAAAAATGCTGGGGTTGACTGTGATGTCCTGTAAAGGATATGCAACTAACTAACATGTTAATGACCACAAAACTAATCTACCTATACAAAATTTATTACATTTAATAAAAATGTTTGAGGGAGTTTTCTTACTGTACACCGAATCCTATTCAGCCTTGAGGTCAGAATTAAAATCTAACAGTTATTGCATACTTACAGCTGTGAAGTAAATATATTAAATTAAATAGTAACAACATTATACATGTACAAAATATGGCCTATTGAGTGTCACTGAAATAAACAAGATGTGATATGTGATCTTTATCATGAGTCACTTGTTTGATACATATTACAGAGATCTAATATTCCTTAGGCTAACAATAACATTTACCTTTGAGTCTGGATTAGACATGAGGAAGAATGCAAGATTAGTGAAATTTTTATCTTCAAGCTGGCGTGCACACACGCATGCAGGCACGCATATACATACATAAAATATATAAATATCACACAGCTTCAGCTCACTCAACTTGAATCATACCATGTTTGTTTCCCAATTGTGCTCCATGAGGATAACATGAATTCCATTGAAACATTGTAAAAGTTAACATTTTGTTTCCTTGTGAGTATATAGACCAGATTTTATCATACATATGAATGAAACAAATGTTTAGATGAAAATTTCTAACTGCTAATCTCTGGATAAGTCATGACCAGAACTTAGATGTAGACAAGCTAGATTTTTTGGGCATGTTATACAAACTAGAAAACTTAGTGACAACTGGCAAAATTGATGTGAACAGAGCAAAGGGAAGGCAGAGAGGTTAATACCTGGATGGAACTGATAATATGGCATAACTGAGACAAGAATGTAGACATGACCTTCCGAGACTGGTGATTGTGTAAGATAGCGAACCATGACTGCTCACACTTATCAACATGACAAATGATGATGATGATGATGATAAATCTCTGGATTATGAATAATTGTCTACAAAGAATTCATTTTGTAATTGCTAATCTCTGTACTGCTAATCTCTGGATGATTAATACTGTCTACAATGAATTCACTTTGAGAAGACGAAAGACCTTTTTTTTAGACATCTTGTACTTCTTCTTCTGCTGTGTTCATCCGGAGAGTTTTTTCGGACGTGATTGCGTTGTGCCTGTTTACGGCAGAGCTGAGTTCTTGCGCCGTTAGGCCAACACATCCGACTTCTGTGGGCATTTGTTGTTGACCGGGTTAACCTTCCCGGGGAGACATCTTGTACAACAAAGGACATATACTACAAACTTTAAACCATACTAATATCCATTCTACATTTCACCACTACCATGATAAAAAGAATATTAACAATATTATTTTAACTAATAAACAACAGAATATGTATCACAGATAATTGTCTTAAACATTTACATGTAATGTTACGGCAAGAGATCTGTCAAGGTGACTGACAAATTAAAATACCGGTTAATAATAAACTAATCTGAAGGATTAATCTTCTTTTTTTTTTTTATGAATCACTTGCATTTCTTAAAACTAGATTTGTATCCACTAGACTAAATTATCTGTTCTTAAGCTAGTAGATCTGAACTGTTTCAGCAGAAGCTGATTATTTTCTGTAGTGTTTGTTTTTAAATATGCAGATTAGATCACATCATCACAAATAAATATATCTTTAGTTCAAGGCTCTCTATAAGCTTTAGTGTTTCTATCCCAATATAGAAAGAAAACATGCACTCTGTGGTGAAGGGTTCTTACAATGTGTGTGATAATGGTAACTCTGGTACTAATGTATGGTGGCTGGCATTAATGTGGTTATGGTGACTGGCAGTAATGTGGTTATGGTGAATCTGGTAGTAATGTAGTTTCAGTGATTCTAAATTATAAAATGCTGTTATGGTGACTATTTCTACAGATACTGATGTGGTTCAATTTATGACTGGCTCACAAGCAGTTATTCTACATCTATTCCCTTCACACAATATCTACATGTATCCAAGTGGTTTCTTTCTAACTGCTTTTCAGACATGGACATCTGGAGACATTCTTACATCTATAAAAAATATGTACCAAATTTGATATGCTAAACACTGTCACTAATCACCATGCTAAATTAAACAGGTTATGGGGAAACCAAACGTTCTGGCAGTCACTTTCTTTCAACAAATAAAATATATATTTATATACTTTCTACCGCTCTCTTAAGCAAGTCACCAACAATCTGCTGCGGCTTCCGTTTCTCCATTAGTCTCTCTGACACAGCTGTTAATTTGTAACTATTACGTCGTGCGTACATTTGGGCGTCCAGCTGCATTTGTGACATTTTATCAGGTCGAATTTCATCGAGATAAAATTCTTCTGATAAGTACGGGTTGAAACGAAAATATGTACGAGCTGGAAGTAGATCTTGTAGAGTATGATGGACAGCTGTAGTTAAAAGAAGAAAATAAATGCACGGTTATAATTTATGACATGAATTTAGTTGATATAAAGTAGGCAGTTTCAAAACATGTTTTAGAAAAACCAAATTAAAGACTTTTTTAAACTTAATTTTCAAACTAGCATATAAATTTACTTCAGATGAAAATAAATGAACTTTACAGTACAAATAAAATTAACCAAAGGCATGTAGTTTAGTTCTTCCATGTTGTTTTGTTAGGTAATGAAAACTGTAGCCCCAAAGTTCATTTATGTCCTTTTGTGGTGACTCCTTGAACAGCTTAACTTGTTCTGTCGGAAGCAATGCACAGCAATAGCCCCGCACACAAGCCTATCAGCTTGTTCACTTCCTCTTACAAGTGATCTGGCACAAAAATGAAGCCGATTTTTGTCAGCTTTGATCTCCTCAGCATCATCAAGCCCAGCCCATCTCGATCTACATGAGCACACTCATTGGGTTAGTGGAACCCTGTATTAACCTTAACATGCATTTAATGTCTTCAGATTTGGCTGTGATTATAAAATGAATAACCTACCTTCTGTATCTGTGGCACTGTCTATGATAGTAGAGACACGCCTCTTCAAGGAAACCCGCGTTGACACCTCTTTGACATTCTCAAACCTGCCTGTACCAAGTGACACCACACAATGGAAGTTTTCGTTGGGCCATAGTAATCTGCTCTCATGGACTGCTAGGGCTGTTGGATTGTTTGATAAGATACCACCATCCTGCAGTAAACAAAGTCCATACAGTTAACTACAAGAGAAGGCTAACCATGTTATTTAACTAACTGCGAGTTAGAAAAGCAAAGGGAATGTTAAAGTGTACAGGCTGGTAGAATACATAGGAAAGATGACTGCAGCAGGATATGACAATGTATTATTGAAACAAAAAGGTATGTTAGGATCTGAAGAGACACACATGCACACACATATGTCTTGCAAGGATCTCAGACCAGGTCAACAGAAATCAAAGTGTGGATACATAATATATTAACAAATCAGAAAAGTAATAATAATAAGTAATAATAAATATGTTAAAACATGTCAAGCATGTTGGTTATAACATTGACTTTTGTCAAGAACAACACAAAGATTAATAAGAAAATTATTATAAAATATAATACACAATATAAGAACAATAAACAAAGCCAGATATTTAAAAGGGGAATGGTGAAGGACAGGTGTGTGATTTTCTCGTATGGTAATAGTATTAAGTAAAAATGACTATGTCTTTTTATTTTACATAATAGCAATAATAAACAAAAAAGACATGATAGTGTCTTTCAAACTACTACGGTGACAGTGAAACATACGACAATGTATTTTGTGTATTTTGTGCACTAGATTTTATTAGAAAGCATCAATTCAAATGGTTTGGCCATGCAAGTAGGTTACAAGTCAACAGCATACCACAACAAGCAATGATGTACAGACCAGATGGAAGCAGAGGAAGAGGCCGACCACGTAAACGTTGGACGGAGGGAATAGCAGAGTCCATGGGAATATCGATATATGAAGCCCATAATCGGGCACTCTCATGATGTTTATACTTCACCTCGACACTGCAAGGTACAAGAGGAACATGATGAGATGAGATGAGATGTGTATTTCAGCTAAAAGGGTTTATTTAGTAGTGGCACCTTGCTGTATTTACAGACAAAAGTATGTGGACTGGATCTAAAACTCCATCGCACAATGCCTGAGCTGGATTCAGAGAAAATGTGTTGCCCGTGCTGCATGACCCCTCTCTCGGCCTGCCTTGTTTTCTCCAGAGGAAAGGATGATCAGTACGTCTGGAACAAGGTAGGCTAGGCTGCCGATGCTGCCAGCTCAACATCACACCTCCAAGCAGCAGAAGGTGAATAACATTCAGGGCCTCACATCCAGAGGCTTTTGACTTAGATGAGTTCAGTCATATCCCTCAGCTGAGAGCCATAGACCAAGTAAAGGGTTTATTTAACGTTGCTGTAATATATGTTGAACTAACCCTGTAGAATGCAACTGATGAGATACAGTGAAAAATGCCAGACAATAGATTGTATCTTTATCGTTCTACTTCACAACAGGAAAACATTATTTTGAAATTGTTTATTGTTTAAAACTTAAATCTAACATGGGGCAAACTACTAAGCTGGTAAAGAGAAATAAACACAAATATCTTAATTCTGTCATTTTTAAACTAAAATAGATCAGTATCTTGTGTCATGTATCATTGTGAATTTACCATGAATACTGTGTAATGTTGGGTGTTGAGATAGCCAAGTCAATGGAGTGTTAGATTTGTGTGGTCACTATTACCATTTCAGGACCAAGTTATGGTGTGTTAATTGATAACATAGGTATCTGACTTTGCTCTGAATTGAGGAAAATAGGATAAGGAAGGCAACTGGTCACCCCATCATATAGCCTAGTGTATGAAAAGAGTGTTGAGGTGCTACATAGAGCCTGTACTTTTGTATGAATGTAAAGCATGGACAATTAGCAGTCAAGCTGAAAAACATCTCATGGCTATGGAAATGTGGTTTCTGAGGAGAATGTAAAGAATACCACTGACATACAGAAAAATCAATGACCAAGTACTACAAGAAACAAATGAAAATCGTAAACTGATTAGAGAAATTAGACATACAGTCAAAATTGTTGGGCATGTTATGGGAAGAAATAAATTGGAGAACAACTGGCAAGATCAAAGGGAAGAGAACAAGGGGGAGACAGAGAAGTAAATACCTGGCCATGTGGCATGGTTGAGACAAGAACACTGAGCTGATCAACGACTCTGGTGATGGAGTGAACTGGTGAATCATGACCTCCCACACTTATTGGCATGACACACATCATGATGATGATGATGATGATGATGATGATGATGATGATGATGATGATGATGATAACATGCCCATGCCTGTCTGGGTTCAATTCTCAGCAGCATTATTTTGTCTTACGTATGCAATAAGTCACTATCACTGAATGTAAGAAAGAGAGTGCTGAAATGTTACATAGAACCTGTCTGCTGTATGGCAGTGTATCTTGGAATGTAAATGAACAAATTAAGAAGAACTTGGAAGCAACAGAGATGTAGTTCCTGAGACGAATGTTGCAAATTCCTTGGACTGCCAGAGTAACTAAAAATATGATTGTCTGAAAGAGGATAATGAAACTAGAACAGTATATACAACAATAAGGAAGAGACAAAGTTTTCTTTGGTCATCTGATGAGAAGAGAGGCATTGGAGAACATCATTACAACTGGAAAAATCATTGAAAAAAGAGGCAGACAAAGAGAAATGGAGGAATATCATCAACAGAGTTTATCCAGAACATCAAAGACCAAAATCTGTGGAGAGACATGAAAACCTATACCTGCTGGTAGGGCACATGATGATGTCTTTAATTCTCTTCTCCATGTGTTTGTTTAGATCCCCTCAATTTTCATTGGCTCTGTGAGTTATAGACGAGAGACTTTCTAGTTAAACAATTATCAGGGTTTCTCATGTGTCCTACCCAGGACTAGTGTTTTTTCCTTCTTTTTATTATCATCCACAAAATTACATTGACCTTGTACCGACAGCTAAGAAAAGTACAAAGATGTGCCACTGACATCAAACATTTCAATTTACCTCATGAACCTGGTCATCCCGAACAAAAGATTCAAAATAGCCTGGAGCAGCAGAGGAGGCCCTGATCACTTCCCAGATCCGGTATTTACAGCTTCCTGGGTACTGTGAGCTGACACCTGGAGGGTGGTTGTAGGTACGAAACATAAATGCTGTCATGCGTGGGGCACTGACCAGTGCAGACACTGCTGCCATCTTGGGGAGTTCTGGCTCTCTGGAGAACTCCACAAACATCCTCTCTCCTATCTCCTTCCTGAGAAATAGTCAGGAGACTATTTATCACATGTACTTCAAACAAATTGTGCTAAACATTTAATAAGTGGTGAGTAGAGGTGCATATTTCCTATTGCAGCATATGCCTGTGAGACCTGGACACTTACTAAACAAGCTGAACAGCGCATAAATGCCTTTGAATATAAATGTTATAGACGAGTTCTAAGAATATCTTGGATAAAGAAAAAAACAAATGCATCCATACTTCAAGAGCTGAATACTGAAGAAGATTGGCTATTAAAGACAACAAAACAAAGAAATTTGAAATATTTTGGTCACTTGAAACGTCACAAAAGTTTGGAGAGAAGAATAACGGAGGGGTATATGCCTGGGAAGAGAGGAAGAGGAAGGCCAAAGAGAAGATGGGTGCAGGATGTGGCGGATTATCTCCAGATGGGGTATCAGATGTGGGACATCTTGCTTGTGATCGAGAAGTTTTGTGGAAGGTTGGTATGGGAGTGAGGTTCTGCAAAGAACATGCTACTGAATGAATGAATGAATGAATGAGTGAATGAATGAATGAATGAATGAAGGAATGAATGAATGAATATAGGTCGTAGTTTTTATTTTTTTTTTATTTGTTCGTTCGTTCGCTTGCTTTGAACTCCAGCAGTCCATGCTGCACATATTTTTGCATGTGGGTTAGCTTTCCTTACTTCCAGTGTCCCTCGTCATTAGGCGAATCCACTTTGATTTCTGAGGTACTTGTAATTTATGTCCCTAAGTCAAGGATGGAAGTCAATATTTTAGTTCAACTAAGGTTGAATCCGCTGCCTCACTATCAGCACACCAGAAGTTTAAGAGCGGGCACTCTTATCCATTCGGCCAAGCTGACCTCAGGGTGGTGGTAGTGACCCAGAAGTGTGATTGATGTACAGCTATATTTCAATAGGTACTAGGTTCGAACACTGATCAGACCAGTTGTGCTGTATGGCTCTGAAACCTGGAGTACAACGAAAGGAGACGAAGCCTTGTTACAAACCTTTGAGAACAAAATTTTAAGACGCATCTTTGGACCCATTAGGGATACACAAAGTGGAGAGTGGAAAAGAAGAAGTAACAAAGACATTTATGATCTGTTTAAGTCCCCGCTAATCACTGGTATCATGAAGGCTAATAGACTACAATGGCTGGGGCATATAGAAAGAATGGAAGATAATAGGGAAACAAAACTCGCTTACACTCAGGAAATAAATTACCGTAGACCCCGAGGTAGACCAAGAAGGCGGTGGAGAGATAATACATGTACAGACCTACAAGCACTTGGAATCAACGACTGGCAAGAGAAGGTCCACCAGAGAGACGAATGGAGACGGATTGTATTTGCAGCAAAGAACCTCAATGGCTCGGAACGCTGAAGAAGAAGAAGAAGAGACTAAGTTCGAACCCTTCAAATGGATGGAGCGATATCTCAAGCACAAATTGTTTCTAATAATGCGTCACTTGACTTATCTCACATAAGGATAAGAAAAAAGGAGGCCTTCTGTGCATGTAGATAATAAAAATAATCCAACTATATAACCACTGCTCTGGAAAAATGGTTAACAACTTAAAAAATGTACCCATCACAAAAATTATTTACTGAATGTGTGATTTTAATGTAGCACATGAGCACACTCACACATGGGGATCCTCACCTGTGCTACACGTTTGTGCACTAAGGTACTTCCTTGTGTGATAGACAGGAAAAGGCTAGCATTTAACAACTTATCCGTGCGCAATGTTGACAGTCCATAAAAATCACATGAAAACAAATCAGTTATAACTTAAAATCTGATCTGTGTGTGATGATGATGACAGTGCTTGAGAACCACATCAAACCAGTTGTATTTTAACCTATCCGTGTGATGATTATGACAGTCTTTGAGAACCACATCAAACCAGTTGTATCTTAACCTATCTGTGTGATAATGATGACAGTCTTTGAGAACCACATCAAACCAGTTGTATCTTAACCTATCTGTGTGATAATGATGACAGTCTTTGAGAACCACATCAAACCAGTTGTATCTTAACTCATCTGTGTTATGAAGATGATGACAGTCCTTGAGAACCACATCAAACCAGTTGTATCTTAACTCATCTGTGTTATGAAGATGATGACAGTCCTTGAGAACCACATCAAACCAGTTGTATCTTAACTCATCTGTGTTATGAAGATGACAGTCCTTGAGAACCACATCAAACCAGTTGTATCTTAACTCATCTGTGTTATGAAGATGATGACAGTCCTTGAGAACCACATCAAACCAGGTATATCTTAACCTACCTTCATGATGATAATGATGGTACTTGAAAACTTTACCAAACCAAACCAGTTATAACTTACTAACTTATCTGCACACAAAACTAAACCAGTTAAAACTTAATGACTCATCTTTATGAGATGAAAAATGCTTGAAAAACAAACCAGTTATAATTTAATAACTCATCTTTGTGAGATGATAGATCCTTGATAACCATACCAAACCAGTTATAACTGTGTGTGATGAAAATTCCTTGAAAACTAAACCAAACCAGTTATAGCTTAATAACTCATTTATGTGTGATGACATGTCTTTAAAAACAATACCAAACCAAACCAGTTATCACTTATCTGTGTGAAATGAGTGTCCTTGAAAACCACATCCGTTATAACTTAATAACTCATCTGTGTGATAACATTCTTTGAAAATCACACCAAACCAGTTATAACATATCTGTGTGAGATAGCGTCCTTGAAAATCACACAAAACCAAACCAGCTGTGTGCAATGACAAACCGTTTCTGTTCAACTAGGAAAACCTCAAAGACCTAAAAACTCATGGAGAAAAGGACTAGAGACTCATATAAATAATATGGATATTTCATGGAGCAAGCTGCAGGAGACAACAAAAAATAAGGTGACTTGGTGTGAAATGGTTGAGGACTTATGCTCAATCACGGAATAACTGTGTTATTTTCCAAACAACGATCTCATTTTGTTATAGTAAAAGAAGTTTTTTTGTTTTTTTGTAACTTGCTTTGAGCAAGCGGAGTCCATAAATGCAGCTTATAGTAGCACTGGTCTGAATTTTGCACGTGGATTAGCTTTCCCTATTACCAGTGTCCCTCACCATCAGGCGAATCCACTCCGACTTCAGAGGTACTAATTCACGTCCCCAAGTCAAGGACGAGAAGTCAACATTTTAGCCCAAGTGGTCGGTGTAGGGGTTGAACCCCCTACATCAGCATCAGCACACCGGATGTTTGTAAGAACAAGAGCTCTTACCCATTCGGCCTTGCTGACCTCTAGTAACAGAAGTGTTCAGGATGCACTTACTTCAGAATCTCCTCCCAGGAATGTGAATCGTAGAAACCATGATTCCACATCAGCTTGGTGGTGCCAACAACTCTGTTTCTTGTGAACATGCGAGTAGCACAGTCCTTGTACAGATCTTCACAGCGATCAAGGGGTATTTTGTACAGACACACCATGGCTGCTAACAGAGCCCCTGTGCTCACACCACAAACATAGTCAAATAACTCATGGATTCTGCTCTGAGTCTGTTTTTCTAATGCTTTCAAGAACTCAATGGCCACAAGACCTCTGAAAAAGATAAGTTTTACAGATGTTTTAGCACAAATGATTGTAAGCCTAAGCAAGTTTTAGTAATCTTTTGTTATATTTCAGCAAAAAAAAAAACATTGAACAAGCAACTAGAAAGTCGAATAGAGGTCCTGGAGATGTGGATATACAGAAGAATATGTCATATATCATGGAAACAAAACCAATCAAATACAGAGGTTCTAGAAAAACTGGGAATGAAAAGAGAGTTGATGAAAGAAATAAAAAAGAGGCAAGTGAAATATTTTGACCACGTTAAAAGACATAATACTCTTAAGAAAACCATACTGGATGGCAAGGTTGAGGGAAAGCAAGCAAGAGGTAGACAACAATACAAGTGGGAAGATAACATCAAGAGATGGACGAACATCAGCCTGACAGGATGTACAGTCAAGGCGACAGTCAGTCAGTTTTGGAAATCCATTGTGGCCAACCTTCATCGTGGAGACAGCACCTGATTGACTGAACAAACATCAGTATAGTTACTATCAACATAGGTAATATTTTAATCACACTACGCTAAACTAACAATACAATCATTGCGTGTCCTTTGCTGGATGTTGCGATCAATATTTCCAGGCAAATTTGTATTCAATAGTTTGCCATCGCTTTCTGAATGAGGCATCAATGTTTAAGTCCACCTGACTGGTGTAGGCAATAAACCCACTACCCTGTCATTTGTGCACTGGATGTTTAGAAGTGTACCCTTTCAGACACACTGACCACTATTAAATCTCCATTTACCACTGAATAATACACATATAAAAGGATATGCTAGCACAGCATGTAGTGTACTGCCTTGACAAATTAGCAATCCAGGTTCATCTTCAGTTGAGAAAGAATTGTTCAACTTTGATCGTACGCGTGCAGACCCAGCCTCATAAACAGGCACAGGAGATGATTAATGAGAAGGTAAAGGCCTGTTAAACTTCTTCTTCTGTGCTTCAGGAGATGATTGATGAGAAGGTAAAGGCCTGTTAAACTTCTTCTTCTGTGCTTCAGGAGATGATTGATGAGAAGGTAAAGGCCTGTTAAACTTCTTCTTCTGTGCTTCAGGAGATGATTGATGAGAAGGTAAAGGCCTGTTAAACTTCTTCTTCTGTGCTTCAGGAGATGATTGATGAGAAGGTAAAGGCCTGTTAAACTTCTTCTTCTGTGCTTCAGGAGATGATTGATGAGAAGGTAAAGGCCTGTTAAACTTCTTCTTCTGTGCTTCAGGAGATGATTGATGAGAAGGTAAAGGCCTGTTAAACTTCTTCTTCTGTGCTTCATTTCTTACTGGAGCATAAGTCCTCAACCAACTCACACCAGCAGGGAATGGCCAGAGGATTTGACCGACACTCAAAACTCTGAGAACAGGCCAGACTGTCACACAATCAGACTGCTGCTAGTAACATTAGCATTGGGACTCTTCGCTGACTGTTGCAGATAAGAATATGAGCACTTATGGGAATGTCCCGAGGGCTCTGATGTCAGTTCTTGACTCACTCAACTCAAATGAACCCAACTTACAACAAACCTTCAGTAGACTTGTTTATGATTGGTTAGATTCTGCAGCGAAGGTTTTCTATAGGTTGAAGTAGTCAGTCTCACACAAATCTATCTTTGTTACCTTTTACAAGATGCATGGTAAGTTACAGTGTTACTATTCTTTGTTTCCTTTGTAGGCCCCAGTAACATGCTGGCATCTGTATTTCTATTTGCTTGATAATGTTATGAACTAGAATTTTCTGAAGCTTCACCACTTGCAACCTTTGGTAGTACGTCATCTACTACCTTTACCTTTTATTAACACTGATCAATGCCACTTCTATTATTACCTTTACCTTTTATTAACACTGATCAATGCCACTTCTATTATCTATTATTACCTTTACCTTTTATTAACACTGATCAATGCTACTTCTATTATTACCTTTACCTTTTATTAGCACTTATCAATGCTGCTTCTATTATCTATTATTACCTTTACCTTTTATTAACACTGATCAATGCTACTTCTATTATTACCTTTACCTTTTATTAACACTGATCAATGCTACTTCTATTATTACCTTTACCTTTTATTAACACTGATCAATTCTGCTTCTATTATCAAAGTCCAGGTGTTACACTACACTAGGCACATACATTTTCACACCTCCATGTCGTATTGAAACATAGGCCAAAAAGTCATGCCAGACTGGACAGGGGTTCCAATCCCTGTCAAATATGAGGATCTTCTTCTCCTCATGAAATGAAATGTATGACTGCGTATGTAGGTATGTACATATGTTTTTATACACGTGAGTGTCTGTATGTGCATCTGCCTGCTCGCTTATCTCATAACATGGTAATATGCACCGTTCATGTTCACAGCATTCACTTGACAATGTGTTTTCTGAATGTAACATGCTCAATAGATGATGTACAAAATATGAGTGATTGGAAGGGCTGAATGTAAGATAGACCTGCATGCTCAATTTGTGACCCTTTGAACATAAATTTTGTTTTTTCTCCTCTATCTATCCTTTTCCTCTTTGAGTTGCAGCATGAGAAAGTAAACAGAGTTCTGGAACCACTCTGATATTCACCTGATACAATGTGGTTTTTGTTATTCACCAGATGCAATGTGATGTTTGTTATTCACCTGATACAATGTGGTGTTTGTTATTCACCTGATACAATGTGGAGTTTGTTATTCACCTGATACAATGTGGTGTTTGTTATTCACCTGATACAATGTGGAGTTTGTTATTCACCTGATACAATGTGGTGTTTGTTATTCACCTGATACAATGTGGAGTTTGTTATTCACCTGATACAATGTGGAGTTTGTTATTCACCTGATACAATGTGGAGTTTGTTATTCACCTGATACAATGTGGTGTTTGTTATTCACCTGATATAATGTGGTGTTTGTTATTCACCTGATATAATGTGGTGTTTGTTATTCACCTGATATAATGTGGTGTTTGTTATTCACCCTATAAAATGTGATGTTTGTTATTCACCTGATACAATGTGATCTTTTGTTATTCACCTTTCACAGTGTGGTGTTTGTTACTTCCGATTTAATGATTTTTAATGAGGATAACCTTTTGTTATACTTCCAGTTATCTGACATGATATTGCTTTTTTGGAGAATTGTCTGTCTGTCATGAAATGTGGCCAAACCATTTTACTTGCTGTCTTTTTATTTAGACTATCACTGGTATTACAGCAACTTATTTCTAAGTATCATCATTTCTCATTCTGTCTCTCTTTATCTTGTTTAGCATCCTGCGCAATAATTTCATCTCCATTCCTACGAATTTTCTTTCTTTTATTTTTCTGTCAATGTCCCAGTCTGACACTGATAACATAGGTAAGGAAGAAACTGTGTTAAACTATGAAATTTATATAAATATATTTGAATCACCTTGTACCTCCTCCATCAATGGATAAGATTCTGACACCTGGAGACTTCAAAGGTTTACAGTACCCAAGAAGAGACAATGCTTCAAATGCAAGCCCTCGTAAAAACTTGTCTGGAGAGTAAGTCAATGACCGCAGACATGGGACTACTTTCTCCTGTGGAATTAAACATCTTTTACTCAATTTTATAAGCACAAATACATATATATATAAATTAAAGACAACACAATTTAGACAAAACCGGCTTTTGTAACCTGGCATTCTTTACACTTGTTTGTTTAGTTTCCAAGTTCTTAATCTTCTTTGCCTTCACAACAAATTTATTTACTTCATGGATTATTATTTCTGAAATGTTCTTTTGTTTCCAAGAGACATTATGGGAGTCTCAGTGGTAAAGTGGTTACACTGTCTACCTCGCGTTCAAAAGGTTGCAAGTTCGATTCAGAACTACAACATTCAGCTCCTGTCGGAGTTTGTGCTCTGTGCAACACTTTTGGCAGGTCACCCTGCAGAAAGAGACCGAGCCAAATGGTGTAAAACCTGGTGTAATGAAGCTGATCTTTAAGAGATATTATCTTAGGTAGGTAGGTGTGTGTGTGTGCTGTAGTTTTTTTTTAAATTTGGTTACATGTTTTTCATTGTAGCTTTTATCTATGCTGTTTCTCTGTTCAATTCTTCTACTGCTGTTGCTGCTGCAGTCAGTTTCCTATCCTCAGCAGTCCAAACAAAGAGAAGGGTCTCCGTGGCCAAAGGCTTGCGAACGCGGTCCATGAGCCGCTTACCAAGCGTTCGAAACGCAGCCGTGACCGATTTGTGCCGCAGACCGTGTCGCGTTGTGTTATAACGTGTTGGTATGGGAGCCAGTCATTCAGAAAGCAATGGCAAACTACTGAACGTAGAAACTTGCCTAGTACATCAACAGCAGCTGAAAAATGCTGGTGTTGACTGCAACATCCTGCAAGGGGTATGCATCATTTTTAAAAAAAAAACTGGATTCAATACCACCATAGGATAATGTTTTTCTCTCAAGAACTGTTATTTCTAATGATGTCACACACCACTTGATTGCCTTTACTGGTCAGAAATATCAGGCTTTATGTGCATCTAGTTCTCTGTAAATCTCCACGAACATCCTTTCTCCTGTCTCCTTTCTGAAAGACGCTGACGAGACCAGTTATCAAATTTGCTTAAAACAGTGCTATACATTGTAATAAGCTGGAGGTGCTGGAGAGGTTGTGGTAGTGACTTAGGCACAATAGTGTGACAAACATCTATATTTGAATAGGTAATGGATTAAATCTTTCCGAATGGATGGAGTTTTTTTTTTTCTCAAGAACCAATTGTTTCTAATGATGACACACTCCGTCTGATCTCCTGTAAGGGTAAGAAACAGGAGACCTAATATTCTCAGAAGTCAGATAAAGAGATGAACTGTCCACAGGAATCCAGTTTTAAGCACGAGGTGATTACATGCATGTGTCCCGCAGTGTTTCTTCCACTTGTCTCATGGGGCCTGATTTCTCTCGATAAGTTCCTTAGCTTCTTTCAGTAAGATCTTAATCATAACTGCTGTAATGAAAATTGTTTAACCAAAACTATTTTATAATATGTACACTTTTAAATAGACATCAACGTGGTCGAAAGGATAAAAGCGCTCGCTCTTAAACTTCTGGTTTGCTGATGGCGAGGTAGGTGTTTCAACCCATACACTGGCATTAGATTGGACAAAACTGCTGATTGTTCTTTCAGAAAGCAATGGCAAACTACTACTGAATAGCCTAGAAATTCAACCTGCGATTAATTGAAACGTTCTACAAAGGACATGGAACATTTATTTTACACTTTACACAGGGACCCATAGTACTTTGCTGGTGGTCAGGTGCTCAAATCCCCATTGAGGTAAATGTTATCAAACTGACTTGGGCCGCCAGGTCGACTCAGCCTTATATGGGTCAAATGTCCAGAGAGAACAGGGCAGCTGCTGTGACACTGAACACATCACACACTGGGTGGCCATTGGCTTATAAAAGTATGAGGCTAGCACCATATACCCATACGCCTCAAGGTTTGTAATAGGGTCTCTCACTTTACACTTTATACACACATACACACATACACACATACATATAAGTCAAAGACAGATTACTTAAGTCATAACCAGCCAGCGATTACCGTGATCTTAGTAAGAGGACAGTGAAAAGTGCATATGCACCTGGAAAAAAGTTATAGAAGTAGGTAAAGAAGACAGAGAGAAAAATGGTACATTCATTTCATCTAGAAACATTAAGAGAGATTAAATCTGGATAAAGTAAACAATGAAAGTTAAATAGAATCAGATGGACAGCAATTAGTGCAAAATTATGTTCTGCAGATAAAGCATAAATAAAGGTCCACAATCTTCTTCTTCTTCTTTGCGTTCATCCGGAGTGATTTTTTCAGATGTGATTGCGGTGTGTCTGGTTAGGCACCCTCGGGTCGAAACCCTCAGGCCAACACATCCGACTTTTAGCGTGCATTTTTGACCAGGTTAGCAATCCTGGGAGACTCTCACTTTTGTGGTACCGTCCACATCTCAGCTGGTCTAGTTGGAACAGTCGAAGACTACACGGTCATCCCTCAAGTGAAGGCAGGGACAGTCCATAGCATTTTCCGCCATCCTGGGTGGCTTCCATAATTGCAGAGCCGGCACATAACGCTCTGGTGCTGGGTTTACCGAGGGAATCGTCACGTCCTGCTCATGGCTGTTTTAATTCCTCACTTCAATATATTGGGCATTTCGCTCGCCCTGGGCCGTTCCTGCACAAACCAGTCAGCTCTGCGGTTGGTTTCCACTAAGCGAGTTTTCGGACATGTGCTTGTCCCTGTACCCATCAGAGCTGTTCCAGGCACGGCGGACATTCGGAAAGCTACCTAGTCAGAGCTGTTCCGAACAAGAGCGGCATTCGGAAACTAGGTAGTCAGAGCTGTTCCTAGCACGAGAGACTATCGGGCGAGACATTTCACTCGGACGTAGTTGCGTAGTGTCAATTTTTAGTTTGCCACCCGTAGGCCGACACTTCCGACTTCCGGCGGGCATTTTTTAGTGAGGTTAGCCTTCCTCTGGTTTCGAGACACGTTAGACTGTTGTAATGTCACCCACATCTCAGCTGGTCAAGATAGAACGATCAACGATATCGTGGTCTGCCCTCAGGGGAAGGCAGGGGCAGACCATGGGCATTATCTCGCTATCCAAGGAGGCTTCCATAATTGCAGAGCCGGCACATATTGCTCTGAGACTGGGCTCACCCAAGGAGTTTCCACGTCCTGCTCATGGCTGCTTTAGTTCCTCACTTCCATGTGTTGGGTATCCCACTTGCCACTGATCGCTCAATCACACACCAGGAGCGGTCAGACTGCGAGTGACATCCACTCGGTAAGCTTTTGCTTGTGACTTCAGACCACGCAATAGGTTCGCTCGCCGTGCGTTCCATCTTGCGTTGATGAGACATTATTCCACTTTTGTCTACACTCTCTATGGATACAGACAGTTTCCGTAACCCTTCGACTGGGGCACTTTTCTGACTTTTTTGTACTCGCTCACGAGGTAGGCTACATGTGCTGCCGGCTCAGCACCTTACCTTCGTGCAGCAGTGAACGGGAAACGGCCAGGCCCCTTCATCCGGGAAACTCTCATATCCCCCAGCTGGGAGCCTTCGTACATGTATCAGACCTGAGCATGTAGCTTGCTCAGTATCATGTTTCTATTTTCCGGTAGACGGGTATCAGCCTGGCTCTAAGATCCGAGGGTTTGTGGCTTAGAGGCGTTCAGCCACAGCCCTCGACAGGGAGCCTTAAGAGTTTTGTCCGGACCAAGAAATTCTGCCTTCGTGCACCTCATTTAAATTTTGACTGCTATCCTCAGTCTATGCCTGCAGAGCAGCAGGTTGTGTCTCTCTTAGTCTGGTCCCTATCCCATAAGCTGTCCGATATGTAATTTTTCACCCATCGGCAAGCAAATGGGGTCTATTGGACACGCAAGCTCCCCCACCACGTCAAGGTGGAGACACATCGGGGGAGGGTCCACAATCTGAAACCAAAGAAAGCAAGTTGTCATAGAAAAATTACTTGTATGTCCTTTACAGGACACAGGATGGCACAATCTGATACCATAGAAAGCATGTTGTCAAAGAAAAGTTATTTGTATGCCCATTACAGGACACAGGATGACACAATCAACCCCAGTATTAACTGTTTATGATTTTCAATCAAATTTCATATTCAGTAGTTTTCCATTGCTTTCTGAACAGCCGACACTCATACAACTGTGAAAATCATTGCAAGCAATTTACTCCCAAATCGCCTGCGGCCGACTTGACTCTGGTGGCGGGAAGTGTGAAATTACCTTCACTACCACCAAGTCACTGACACTAGCTGTCAAAGAAGCTAAAGCAAAAATCTCATAGTTCAATGATCTCATTAAGAGAAACTATTTGTTTTTCATGCAACATACAATATGTACACTCACGCGAGAAGCCTCCCACACACATTCTGGGTGAGATATAAGATGATCACACAATTCTTCTGTTCTGGTAATTTTGGACATCAGAGAATGTGCAGTTTTCAGAGACTGTACTAAAGCTCTTGTGCGGGATTCCAGTGACAACCTGGATATCTTTTCTGCTCGCCGAGCCTCTGCCTTTTTCTTCTCAGCTTCAGTGTTGTAAATCACAGGGAAAAGAGGTCCAATGGCACGTGGGGTGTCTCCTGGAGTCTGATCATCTTCTTGACAATCAGATGCACCTTTTGAATAACTTGACAGCTTTGATGGTAATACACTTTGGGAAGACTGAGTTTTCCGAGCATAAGAAGTGTCGTAAAAAGAAACAATACTTTGATTAATTTGGGTTACAGTCTTCTCCAAGGAATAAGCTGACTGGCATTCGTGAACTTTGTTGTTATTTGTAGAGTTGGATTTGTTACCTAGGTTTATGTACTGTGAAGCCAAGATTTTCTTGGATGTAAGAGTCAAATATTTATTCAGCTCGGCAATTTTCAAAGGAATCATATCACTAAATGAAGAAAAGTTGATACTTGTCTTTTGTTTCTTTTCAGGTGTTGCTGTAGCATGCACAGAAGGGGAGGACAGAGCCTCAACAGAGCTGGCTTGTTTTGTGGATTTGTCTGCTTCATCAGTAAAAAAGCGCCTGGATGAAGCTGTTTGAAATGTCCCATTACGGCTGGTGTTCTGTGGATGACTGGTGAAATTATCTGTAGACACTGTTTTGGTGCCTCCAAGGTATGAGCAGGGCATATGACGGCTAGGACTTATGCTATGTAAGGATGGCTGTAGCTTCAAGACGGACATGTTTGCTGGTTAGTTGTTGTGTCGTTGTATACTGGTTCCCTTACTTAAAGTGCTGAATGATTTCAATAATATCATTAATATTAGTAATAACAAATTACAAAGGGTCTATCACAGAGTGCTTTAACTTTAACTATTCTTAGTCTTAGTCATGTATACACTTACTTTATATATAATATAGTGTTAGTATTCATAGCTAGCTCATTATTGTATTATTATTTTTAAAGAATTAAAGACTTTCCTTTCTGGCATAATTGAAAACTACATTTAGTGTTATAAGATATAAATAACTTCCTTTGTTGGCTTGTAATAATTAATAATATTGATATTTATTATTTCAGATAGTTTAATAAATACAAATAAAATAAGACATTAAATATCAATTATATATAGTATTTAGGCAGGCTGTCAGATGTTCATTAAAATTAACTACAGTAGATTGTTGGTTGAAAATGATGAAACGCTGCTCCTAATCTCTGCTAACACTCGTTATGATTATCCGTATATTATAATTGATTTGGAATGTTTCTTAGAAACTGACGAACTCTCCCTATCGATCGCTGACATGATCTTTCTTTATTCTTTATCTGGTCACCGAAAACTGAAACATCCCGAGCCAGTCAGCCAAAACAAACAACAACACAATCAAACAATATACACCCGCTTGTGGTCACAGTCCTGAAGATTTCATCGTACATATACAGGATTACAGGCACGAAATTCGCTACTAACGTTGCTGGAGAACTTCTTGATTATTCTAGGCAAATGATGACATCCCTGAAAATCCGCACTTCTGCTGTGAACTGTGATGTGGGAATCGCCGAAATGAGTCTGTACTGTGGCGTGATCTTCTCCTCCATGAAACGCCCGATTTTATTGGCTACCTTCTGGTCTTATTCTCGATGACGTTTGGCCCACTCCACTACTTTTTCTCTGACGCCGTGTCAACTCATCCGCATCGTGTATACCTCAAAGTAAATTGCATTGTTTTTAATATCGGTTGGGTTTGTTTCGTGAGTGCACGCACGGTGTCCGAAAGGTAAGAAGACTGTTGTTATCTGGTCTCGGCGGTAGATTGATATCAGGCCACAGTTTACGCCCTCAATGTTAGCCAATCGCTGTGGGAGATAGTCGCACGCCTTCATTTCTAACCAATCGCGAGCCGCGTACATTGTTTACAGTAATTTATATTTGGCTTTGAGACCTGGCAATCTTTACACGTCCTTCATCTATTTAAAGTATTTTCATTCTTCTTCTTCTTCTTTTTCTTCTTCTTCTTCCACTTCAGCCCCCTATTTTTCGTCTTCTTCTTATGCCCCCCTCTTCTTCTACTTCTTCTTATTGAAATCTGGTAATCTTTTCACGTTATTCTCCTCCTCCTCCTGTCCCCCTCCTCCTTTCCCCCTCCTCCCCCTTTCCTCCTCCTCCTCCCCCTTTCCTCCCCCCTCCCTTTCTTCTTCTTCTTCTTCTTCTTGAAATCGGTTAATCTTTTCACGTCCTCATTTATTTTCATTCTTCTTCTTCTTCTTCTTCTTCTTCTTCTTCTTCTTCTTCTTCTTCTTCTTCTTCTTCTTCTTCTTCTCCTTCTTCTTTTCTTCTTCCTCCTCCTAAATTTCTTCTTCTTCATCTTCCTCATCCTAAATTTCTTCTTCTTCTTTCTCCTCCCCCTTCCCCTCCTCTTCTTAAAATCTGGTAATCTTATTGCGTGCTTCATTAATTTTGATTCTTCTTCTTCTTCTTCTTCTTCTTCTTCTTCTTCTTCTTCTTCTTCTTCTTCTTCTTCTTCTTCTTCTTCTTCTTCTCCTCCTCCTCCTCCTCTAGGTTCCCTATTATGAATCTCCAATCCTCCTTATTATTTAATATTTTGATGAAGTTGATGTTCTTCATGTAATGGTAACCTACTTGCATGGCCAAACTATTAGAAAACAGCAAGTCAAATGGTTTGGCCATGCAAGTAGGTTACCATTCAACAACATACCACAACAAGCAATGATGTACAGATCAGATGGAAACAGAGGAAGAGACCGACCACGTAAACGTTGGATGGAGGGAATAGCAGAGAATATCGATACATGAAGCCCATAATCGGGCACTCTCACGATGTTTATACTTCACATCGACACCGCAAGGTACAAGAGGAACATGATGAGATGAGATTAGATGAGATGAGATGAGATGAGATGGTGGTCTTCATACGAGTATTTTTATTTGTTACCCAGCTGTTTACAATATGAAGTAGTAAGCGTATGCATACATAAATATTCACTAAACAAATTAACAATTGACACTATATATCCCTATTAAAACCCAGAAGTGTTGAACTTGAAATCGCTGGTATAAATGCAATAAAATTATCGTGTACATGAGGGGGGGGGGGGGTGTCGTCGGTCCAGATAATCAAGCTCTCTGTCAGTCTCCATTAAGTTCAATTTACGATTATAGCTATTATTATTATTGTCTTCGTCATCCAATTTATGCCGGTCTCTCTGGCCGAGGTGTTAAACGACTTTCTCCGTAATCCCGTTTATCCACGTAGTAGCCTACGTAGGGTATCGCAGCGCGAGATAATTGGTAGCGGTTCTCTAGAAACTACAGAGGCGTAATATTGCCAAGAAATAAAATGCTGGTGTTGACAGCGATGTCCTGTAAAGGATATGCGGAAAAAAATCCAATTTATAGTTAGAAAGAATACATAGAGTACATGCGCTACCGACGGCATAGCTCTTGGGGTCATTGAAACACGCAAGTCCTCTACCACTGTAAGATGGATATACAGCTGAAGGGATGCCCTCCTCCCTGGCCTAGGCATTAGCGTCTTTCTCTGTAATCCTGTATACTCTCGTAAGTGACGTGATGTGCGCGAGAATTGGTAGCGGTTCTCCCCCACGTCGGTAATTTCCGGGGTATGTGAGCCGGCCGCTCAGAAAGCAATGGCAAACTACTGGGCGTAATCTTGCCTAGTACACCAACAGCAGCTGAAAAATGCTGGTGTTGACTGCAACGGCCTGCAACAACAACACAATTTTAACCTGCACTTCCCTTTATTTGGCAGCTACGATCCTCTCACGTCTGCTGGTTGTCTTCATTCTACCTCACTCTGCTGGATACGGTGTACATAACTTAATCGATTGCCTTTTTTTACATTGATTTTAATAGCGTCTGCACGTCATGAATGGCACAGGCTGAGAGTACAGACAAGGTGTGTGAAATAGGGAGAATAGCGAGTGGAGAAGAATGGGTCATGATGTTTCCTGACAATGAAGCATTGCATATTTTTAGTTAATTAGATCGAAGGTGATGAGAATGAGTGCTGTAGACATATCCGTGTATCAGCTGATTTATGACATCTCACACTCCGGCGATGTAATTTTATATTAGGAAAAAATATGGTGGAGTTTTATTGCCAGAGCAAATACACATTGTTTTAAAATAGAGAGTTTGACATATGCTACATAAAATCTGGTTTGAGAATGGAAGCTGAAGCGGTGACGGCAGGATTCAGATGGTTGGAGGCTGCAGAGCCTGATAATAATTAATATGTTGTTTGCTTCGGAAAGTGGAACCTAGCATGCTCCAAGTGGAGGGGCTATCATAACTGATAACTCGACAGGACGGAGATTGTGAGCATATCATGTAATCATGTAATCATGTAATCATGTAATCGTGTATTTTTTGCTCAGAGCATTCAGCTGTGCTGGACATTGAACAGGCTGATAGATTATATGCTATTGTAACTTTGAGCAGAGAGTTACTTTATGATAAAGGTATGTGGCAAATGCTTTCTGAAATTCTAAAATATGACGAGAGCAGGCTATCTTCAGTTCAGCTGTACAACAGTGATGGGAAAGACTGGCTCAGAAGGGAGTCGTCATCATCATCTTCCACTTCTGCCGTCAAGTGTCGAGGGGAGGAATAATTTGCTTTCCAGCGCCCGGTGGGCGGCACTGGCTAGTGTCATTCCGTGTGGTTGTACAATGTCTTTGATGTCGTCAATCCATTTTCTTCTTGGACGTCCTCTTGGTCTCGTCGCAGACGATCTTTGATGTAAGGCCAGTGATGGTAGTTGTTGGTGCTGCCTTCTAACGACATGGCCAAACCACTTGATCTTCTGCCTTTCAATAAATGTGGCACAAGGTGTTGATCCCACTGTCTGTATGATAACAATAACAGCATTTCTTATTCGGTCTCGGATTGTTAAGTTGGCAGCTCTCCTCGAGCATCTCATCTCGCAGGTGTTGATTTTGCGAAAGTGTGATTTGGATAAGAAGGGAGTGAGTAGAGGATATTGACGATACTCAAAGTGTAGAGAGAGAGAGAGAGAGAGAGAGAGAGAGAGAGAGAGAGAGAGAGAGAGAGAGAGAGAGAGAGAGAGAGAGAGAGATAAAGTCAAGCGATCTTTTAATAAAAAAACTACTGAAGTAATCAGCATGGGAACTTTTCAGTGGCTTGTGATGAGGGTCGATTATCTATCATTCATGTGTAGGAATGTCCCGAGTGCAGTGATGTCGATTATTAAGTACTTTAAGGGACACAAATGTCAAGTTTTCAGTTGTCATCAACAGAGTGACGCCCCATCGTAATCAGCCGATGATCATTATGTTTTGTAAACTGAGATCACTGGATCATCCACTCCAGTGGGTGTACAGCTTCATAACGCAGCAGATTAATCTCTTATGTATAGTATTTTAATAAAAGTAAGGAAAATTATAAGGCCATCATTTTGTAATAGATTGTGAAAAAATGTAACGATTTAGTGACGACTCATTCATTCTAACAGCTGATGTGTAATAAATTTAAATTATAATAAATCATTAAATCTATATTTCTATTAATACTATTATAAATAAGTATACTGTATCCAGACCCAGAGGGCAGAGTGGGGTGGATGAATTGGGACAAGCACCCTAACCAACTATCAAAGATAAAGCTACTACTTTCAGGTGCTCATTGACATTGTTTCATAGTAAGTATTAGTAAGGTTTCTTTCTTGTGTTTATTAAATGACTATGTGTGATTTATTTACGAAGATATTATTATTAGATAATCAGAATCACCACCCAATATTTTGCTCTACTACTCTAGCGGGTTCCATCATGATTTTAAAATTGAGTATTTACTAATGAGACCACCACAGATAGACTGGTCTTGAAAAACCAAATCCAATGGTACCTCAATGATGCCTGTATGTCAATTCTAAGCGGAGATATTCACATATGAGTGTCCGTAAATCCATATAAAAATTTGATATGATTGCCCTAATTTCAGGAAAATAAGTGTGTCCATTTATCCCCACTTCCGGTCCGTGTGAAGATTGTCTCAAACGGGTCATTGACGGATATGAAATCTGACTTCATCAATATGTTCCATCATGTTAAATTATAACAAAATAGTACAAGTATACAAATAAATTATTAATAATCTTTAAACTTGTATTTTCATTAACTTTAGTAGTTCAAATTGCATGTTTTAACCCGGTCCGATTGATTAATTGCACCATCTTGAATTTCCATTCACAAAGATAAAACATGTCAACATAAATAATTTTTTTAACCACAGGTGGAATACGGTTAGCGATGAAACTCTCCAAATATATGTAAAATTGGGTGCAGAATTTGAAAATCCATTTAAAAATCAATACAGATTAATGTATACAAGCTGTAGAAAATAAAATTACTTTGCGTGTGTCAAATAAAGGTATTTATTTAAAAGCCAAGATAATTTCAACCAATCGCAAGGCATAGAATATTAGCCGGACCCATCCCGCAGAAACTAAGATGGCGTCTGTTATTGTCACATGATATTTGAATGAATGAATGATGTCAGAAGCATGCATAGTCTTTACAGCAGCCATGTTTTTGGAGGACACACTGGATCATTGTGGTATGGCGCGGTATATCACTTCCGTTTTCAGTTCAGGTTGCGGCACAGTCAAACCTGCAGTTGACTGCAATGTCTTGTAATGGATATGCAACTAACTTAACAAGATAGTTTCATAGAGATTCAATTTGGCAAGTCCCTAAATGTTGTAAAACAATAATATCAGGCTCAAGTCCTCCAAATCAAGACGTATCTAGGTCTATGCCAATGGGTTTCTCAGTTATGTATATATAACTCATTCACCAGTATCATCAGTCATCTACTGTAAAAGAAAAGTTTATCTTGCTATTTCGCTGGCTCCATGATGAAAGGGTTACAGTCGTAGTTTGTAATCCCGCATACCCGTGTTCGTAACACAGCTGCAGCCTTGCATTGGATTTTAACGAAATGGTTGGGTGCTGGTTGTTCAGAAAGCAATGGCAAACTACTGAACATAAACTTGCCAAGAAATCACAACAGTAAAAAAAGGCTGGTATTGACTGCGATGTCCTGTAAAGGTTATGAAACCAACTTTAACTTTTTTATTATTTCGCTACCTCTTCTTTTAGTAAATTCCTTTGATCATCAGTGGTTTGGTGAAGACACTAATAGAGATATTTCTTACATTAATATGCAAATCAATATCCAATCTAATAAATTTTACTGACAATAAATATAGCCTACCGCTTCAAAGCATGTATGTGTCAAAGTTTTGAATGATCACACCTAAATGAATCATACCAGCAAAAATAATGCACGAAAGTTGTGTGGGAAACAATGACCTTAACTAGTAGGGCTCTATACAAGTTTCATTAACATTAAATGAAATCCGTAATAAACAATTTTTATACTCACATATTCTTATAGTAAAATTGCTTTACTTCATTGTCTACTATATATATTTCAATATTTTTTTAAGTAAACAGGTAGGTAATTATTAGAAGATGAGTTATAACAGTCATCTTTTAAACATTTGTAAGCCCACATCTCACTTGCTGGATACCCCAGACCAACTAATCACATACAGTACAGTAGGCACGGCTTCTGACACAAGTTGGTCAGCTAGCAATTGAGCTAATTTGACTATACATCAACTGTAAAACTTGAGGACACAATTAATTCACCAAACAATGGCATCTCCGCTGATATTTGATGTGAGGATTTGAGTGCGGTACTGTTGGATTTAATATTGTCAACTCTGTCCATCTTGGTTTATCATAATTTTGTATAAGTTGTAGATATTTAATTATAATAGCTACTATATACATTTGTTCATTTCTCCTTCTTCTTGCATTTGCTTGAAATGTGTCTATATTTGCAGTGTTGTCTCTTTTATGAACTTCACTATTGTTTTGTTTTAGTTCACTCAGTGGTCCACAGAATCTTCCACTGTTGTTTCTCTAGGCCAAATGATATGTTGTAGTTTGGGCAGTCTTGACGTATGTGATCTGCTGCCTGCGGTGCCAGTCCACATGAACACATGGCTGATTTGCCAATCTTGAATTTTGTATACTTGTGGTTGCGTAATCTATTGTGTCCTGTTCTGAGGTGCAGAAATTTGTTCATTTCAAATATGCTGAACTTGTTGAAGCAAATTATACTAATGCTTATTTACAAACTGATTGGCCATTCTCACAGTTCTTGAGTACTATATTATGCGTGGCCCAGTTACAGCAAATGTCTAAAACAATTTTGTATTATCGTTCCCCCAAATAAGTCATGCATTAAAACCAACCAAACAAAAACAAAGCATGAACATTAAAAGAAGACAGACTACATTCTTTGAACATGTCTTGAAATGGGGAAAGTTGGATTATGTTGTCATAATGGGGAAGCTGGATATGAGGAGAGAGGAGGTGGGGGGGGGGGGGGGAGACCAAGAGAGAAGTTGTTGGACAATTTGACTTTATGGCATGGAGGAGCATCAGAAATTATTGACAGAAGGCTGTGGATAGACATAATAACCAATGCCACACCGCATGGGCTATTGATTGATTGATTGATTTAAGAACCGACATCACAGCATTCGGGGCATTCCCATAAGCGCTGCGTTCCCATCCTCAGCAGCCAGCGAAGAGTTCCAACACCAATAGTGCCAGTAGCAATCTAATTATATGTCCGTCTCGCCTTTCCTCTAAGCGCCGAGCATCGGCCAGAACCCCTCGTCACTCCTCGCTGCCTCATTCTTGCCAGACCATGGTGATCCATTTGCTCCTCCGAGGTGTGCACGTGCTCCCACAAGGCCGCAACCACGTCTACCTTGTCATGCATCAGTGTTCCACCAAGTTTTGCAGAGCCAGCCAATCTGTCCACCTGTTCATTCTCCAGCACACCATATGCTCCGGAGAAAAGATCCAGGCTATGCTTGCCACCCGTGTCCTCCGAAGCGAAGGAAGCCACTCTGAACAAAGCATGCCTGTCCTCACCTTCCTCAGCATGCTTTCTGAGTCAGTTACAATCACGATGTGTGTGTGTACAGTATTGTCCATCCAGTGGAGAGCTGCAGTGACCGCCTCCACCTCCATTCTTAAGCTGGATGTTGTGGTGTCATATGCCAGGCTCTCCTGCACCAAACGTTGACGATTAGCTTTTGCTACGAAGCCCCAGACACTTCTCCTACCTCTTGACACCGAACCATCTGTGTAGATAATCACATCACCCGGGCGAGCATTATCCTGAATTAGTTGCTGAATTTCCACTTCCATGGCCCCTGCTGGCCACTCCCGGCTCAATGTGATTATGACTCTGCACAAGTCTGACCACTCCGCTGGCGCTCTGACCCACTCCTCTCCTCGCCTAATGTTCTCCAAGATGCACACGTGTCTGATTGTATCCTCCGCCTGAGCCATCCATAATTTTCCTCTTATCAGTCGCTGACCCTTAACTGCTTCCAGTGCCTCATACAAAGGGTGATCTGTGTCTGCAGCTACTCTGAGGTATGTCTTTGCTTGCATCACCTTGAGCCTACCTGCAACAGTCGGCAAACCAAGGATGTAACGCATACACACTACTGGGGTGTCTCTGGTGCATCCCAGAATGACCCGCATAGCTTCGTTTTGCATATGCGCTCTAGCTTCACCAGCTGACTCACAGAGACAGCAGTCCTAGTCCATAATCAATCACTGAGAGGATCAAGTGCTGGTATAGTGTGTAGAGCATTCTCTGCTCTGTGTCCATTGCAGCCATAGTTTTAAGTGCATTGAGTCCCTTTTGAGATCTTGTCACAACCGTCTCCACATGGTCCTTGAAGGATAGGCTCCTGTCAAATGTGATTCCCAGATACTTCAGTTTGTTCTCTCTATTGACATTTCTACCATCTATCGTGAGGCTTGGGACATCAGCTCTCAAAATCCTGTTGTCCAGAGAGCACCGCAAAACAGCCGCCTTTTCCGGGTGGATGACAGCACTCATTTCTGTGCGCCAGTCAATCACTTTGTCTACTGTCGCCTGTAGCTCCTGGGTTGTTTGCTCCCTATCTCTCCCCTTACCCATGACCATCCACTTCCTCAGCACGCTGGTCACCTTGAACTTGGGGGTTTATATTTGGAGTTGTCCGTCTCCTAGATGGACTGCTGTTCAAAGCTAACAGGTTCCACCTACTGGGGGGGGGGGGGGGTGTTGTTAAAGTGCCCCTGAGAATAAGAAAAGAAAGTGCAGCTGATAAGTTATTATGGTAATGTTTAAACATCAGTATGTAAGTGGAACAAGGGAGCTACGATAGTACAGTGGCTAGTATGCTTACCTTAAACTTAACCTTGCCATTACCCTTTTTGGACAACAATCACCTTCACACCAATATCCTCTGTGGGTAAAACCTCTATCAGCCACTAGCTGTGGCGGATTCATTCACAGGTTTATTCATGTTAGCAGGGATGGGCCCTAATATAACTTTTTGAGGTTGAGTGGGGTCAGGGTAATGATATAACTGAGTATAATTTGCCATAAATTGGGTGGGGGGGGGGGGGGGGGGAATAATGTGTTCGATTTTCACTCTGGACATGGATTTTTTTAAAATGTACCTAAGCTCTCAGGTTGACCCAGCCTAATACAGGTCCAGGAAATGTTCTGGAAAGTGAAAGTGGCCGGCATGATATTCACATCATCACCCATCGAATGCTGATTGTTCAATCATTATAAATATATGGCATGCATTATATACCAAATACACCTTCAGGTGGGCAAAATTATCCTTTACCTTTACTTTTTTTAAATGTTACCTCAGTGGCATGTTTCCCAAAAGTATTACTTCTATTTTGTGTGTGACACAAATGGACGTATAAAAACATACTTTTGCAATTTGGCAATCAGAAATTTAATTTTTTCTCTATTTTAATAAAGTTGAAGGAACAATTTATTCACACACACATAAAATAAATAGCTCAGCTTGTAATAATCATATAAACTTGAATGAGGCAATGTTGGATTTTGTTTTGTCACCTCTAGCCGGTTCAGATTTTGTTCATAGTTTTTGAAAAATTTAAGGAATTTCATTGCAGTACTTACATACTGGAGATATTAATTTTAACCTAGTCTCTGTTGGTGGTTAGCTTCTGCTAGTAGCATTTTTTCCAATCTGTATGGAATTAATGTTGCAAATACCTTAGATGGCCAGGGTAATTAATATTGATTGCCTAGAAGAAGTTAATGAAAGTGGAACATTATACACAACTATAAGACAGATACAATATTCTTTGGTCATATAATGAGAAGAGAAACATTGGGGAACATCGTGATGACTGGAAAGTTCAGTAACAGAAGACAGTCCAATGGAAATGTGGTCTAATATGATGGCATAGAGGAATATCATAGGTAAAATTGATTCAGGTCACTAAATCTGTGGAGAGACTTGAACACCTACGCCACTTTGTAAAGCATGTGATGATGATAGTGTGGCACTTGGGTAAACCCAGCTTCAGAAACATTAAAGATTTGTGCATTGAAGAACAAATGGTGAGGATGGAAGCTGGTCACCTTAAAAAAGAAAATGAAAACAAAATGAATAATTAACTGATATTGAGCTGGACATTTAGGGTGTTTGTTGAGAGCATGATTCTTCAGGGGGAAAAAGCTTCAGTTTTCAAGAGTGGCGATATCTTTCAATATGAACTAGATTTGAATATTATGATCAGGACATCAGACACCTGATGGTGATTTTGTTGTTGTTCTTCTTCTGCATTTCATCTCCCTGGTGCATAGGTCCTCAACTAACTCACGCCAAGCCTTTTGTTAACTTGTTCTTGATTGGCGAAAGTTTTTTACAGGATGAAGTAGCCAGTCTCACACTAGTCCTCCGTTGTCGCTACTTACGACATGTATGGAAAGTTACTCTTTACATCCCACATGGGCCTCGGTAACACATCGACACAAAATATGACTAGGAAACACGACAAAAGAAGGGGAAAAAAAGCACACAGATACAGGTGATCATTTCAACCAAAGTCTTTATCTTTAGACATTACTAACAAAAACACAGCAAAAAAAAGAATACTCAACTGGCGATCTGAAGAATATAATCTAATCAACATCTCATCTCATCTCATCTTGTTCCTCTTGTACCTTGCGGTGTCGAGGTGAAGTATAAACAGCAGGAGAGTGCCTGCTTATGGGCTTCATGTATTGATATTTTTATGGACTCTGTTATTCCCTCTGTCCATCGTTTACATGGCCAGCCTCTTCCTCTGCTTCCCTCTGATCTGTACATCATAGCATTGTTTTATACTGTAAGTTGGTAACCCACTTGCATGGCCAAACCATTTGACTTGCAGCCTTCTAATAAAATCTATCGCTGCAATAACCCCCACTTTTGTCCTAATTTCTTAATTTCTTATTTTATCTTTTCTTGATACATTAAGTACTCTTCTCAGGAATCTCATTTCTCTTGTTGAGAATTTTTTTTTTCTCTTTTTTTGTCATTGTCCAGGTTTGGCATTGGTAGCATATGGACATATTTTGTGTGATATTCATAATCATATCTTGTGGGGTTTTTTTTTTTTTGGACTCCAGCATTAGCTCAACAACAGTCAACCTCCTTTTTCAGTACCAAGGTGGGACAGTTATGTCTCTTTTAATATTTGTTGTTCTTAGAAGCTGTTGTATTATAACTTCTACATTATCTCATTTCAGGTAGTTGAATTGTAGTTCTTTTAGTTTCAATCATTGGTTCCCAAACTTGGAATGCCACCCCCTTGACTTCTGGACCACACCTTTAGTGTCTCCAAACGTTTAGACATGCACACACAAGTTTGTTTTACTACATTAAGTCTTCTGTAAATTCAAAACCTCTCGGTCAACACACCCTTGTAAAATGGGCACTAGACAATTTTCTGAATATTCTGAAAATTGTCTGGAATGGAAATGCTGCTGGCAGGGGAACTGGTCACCATTTTTTATTATACATTGACCTAATTTATGTGACAGCCTATGCAGCATCTGCCATGGGATTACTTTTGTCTATCTGAATAAGTTAAACCTTAATCACAATGTTTGTTCCCTTTCTTCTAATGTTGTGTGCTAATTTTTTTTATTTCAATAAGGTCTGTGATGTTCATTTCAGCTATGGCGACTGAAGTACATGGCCTATTCACTGACTCAGAATTCAACCTGATATTAAACCAGGTGGACGTGCCTGATATTGAAGGATGGGAATATTTTGTTGAGTCACATGGCATGACTATTTATAGATTATATAATGAGGTATTTTGAAATATTTTAAATTAAGTAGCTAGAATTATGAAGACATGTATTTCTTTTATGAATGTTCGATTACTGTAAACATCATTTGAGATCCTGTGAAATATAATATCTTGCAACTGTTTCTTTTCCAGGTAGTTATCGTAATTCATTCTATATTCTAAAAATGTACAATTTAATGTCTCTGAAGGGGTCAAATAATAATACCATGAAACAGAAGGAGCTGAAATGAAAATTCAGGGTAGGATAGGTTAATGTGATAGCTAAGTATCATGTGCCCTTTCAATGAGGCTCTACCAGCCTCAGGTTCCTGCTGGTCAGAAAATGTTAATCCTATCTCTGATTAGGATTGAACCTGGATCACTTTCCACTGTTTGTGTAAGTAAATGCACTAACCACCATGCTACCACGTATGGATTAACAAGTATTTTAAGTCATCAGCATATGTCCTGCTGATAAGTGTGGATTCGAACATGGCATTTTTCAAGTTAAGAGATAGCTGGTGCTATACTTCATAGTTCCCTGTATCAAGAAACAAAAGGTGTACATCATACAAATTAGAAGCTATGATCCATCTGCCAGGAAACAAGAGGTGTGCATCATACAAATTAGAAGCTATGATCCATCTGCCAGGAAACAAGAGGTGTACATCATACAAATTAGAAGCTATGATCCATCTGCCAGGAAACAAGAGGTGTACATCATACAAATTAGAAGCTATGATCCATCTGCCAGGAAACAAGAGGTGTACATCATACAAATTAGAAGCTATGATCCATCTGCCAGGAAACAAGAGGTGTACATCATACAAATTAGAAGCTATGATCCATCTGCCAGGAAACAAGAGGTGTACATCATACAAATTAGAAGCTATGATCCATCTGCCAGGAAACAAGAGGTGTACATCATACAAATTAGAAGCTATGATCCATCTGCCAGGAAACAAGAGGTGTGTGCTATACAGCTATGTAACTGTAACCTCAGTATCATAAAACAAGAGATCTACTCCATATCTCTGAAACTATGACCCCTCTATCATGAAACAAGAGATGTAATTATACCTGTTAGAAACTATGGACCCTCTATCATGAAACAAGAGATGTAATTATACCTGTTAGAAACTATGGCCCCTCTATCATGAAACAAGAGATGTAATTATACCTGTTAGAAACTATGGACCCTCTATCATGAAACAAGAGATGTAATTATACCTGTTAGAAACTATGGCCCCTCTATCATGAAACAAATGGTGTAATTATAACTTTAAGAAATTATGAACCCTCTTTCATAAAACAAGAGGTATAATCATACCTGTAAAAACTATGACCCGTTCTATCACACAACAAGAGTTGTACATCAAACCTATGACCTCTCTAGCATGAAACAACAAGTGTACATCAAACCTGTAAGATACTATGACCCCCTCTTTCACAAAACAAAAAGTGTATGCCATACCTCTATAACTGTGACATCCTATCGAGAAACAAAACAAAAAAGGAAACTGACATTGAGGAACATGTTTTGCAAGCAAAGTTAGTTAAAAGTAATTATAGAAGTAATGAGGCAAAAGTAATGTATTATTTTTTTTTTATGTAAAGAAAGAAACTGTATATGTGAAATAAAGCAGGTTAAAATATGTGTTTATCTGAAGCAGAAAACAATGTGCTTGGGTGTGAGATCTTGTGATGATAAAGAACAGCCATCTTGTGATGAATGAAGAAAGAAATGCTACAAAGATCATTCTAAAGTGTGAGAACAGAAAGGAAATGGGTCGTGATATTTTTTGCGCTCGCTCGCTTTGAACTCAAGCGTAGCCCATACACGTGATACTACCTCTAGTAGTTGCCACAACTGGGGAGTGCACTGGACTGGTGTTTGCACATGGAATAGCTTTCCTAATTACCAGTGTCCCTTGACATCTGGTGAATCCACGCCCACTTCTGAGGTACTTGTAATTTATGTCCCCAAGTCCAGCTGACAGGTGTAGGAGTTGAACCCACTACCTCAGCATCAGCACACCAGAAGTTTAAGAGCAAACACTCTTATTTATTCGGCCATATCGACATATAGGTCATGATGAAAATAGTGTGGAATCAGATTTATATGCACATACATTAGTCCACACATGTAGAACTGATAGAAATAATAAAAAAAGGCAAAATAAACATTAACAAAATACACGTAGCTCTAAGTAAAGATTACATTAAAAACAGCAGTTAAAACAAGGAGAATCATCGCTGAATGAAAGCTTGAAAGGAAGACACAGATTGTTGAATCCTCCAACAAGAACATGTTAGGTAATAAATGAACTTGAAATTCCGTGCAATAAAAAATTACTGAGGCTACAACTTGGAATGGCTTTTTTTTTAGCTATAAAAGAAGGCAGTAGTACTGAATGTCAGAAGCATAATAATAAACATTATATACAGGACTGCAAGTAATTTGAACTCCAAGTTATATCACTAATTGAATATATGATCCACTGCAATAAACCCATGACAATGAAAAATATATTAACGACATTAAAGCCAAACAATAAATAATTACTCAAATACATCGAGTAGAACAGCAAGAAAGGGCAAGACACGGTGTGGGAATAGTCATCGAACCACAGCTAGCAAGAGCAATACTAGAAATAAAATATATATCAGAAAGAATCATAACAGTGAGAATAAAAGAACAAACAATCACAACATATGTACAGATATACGCACCATGTAATGCAAACAATAATGAGCAAGAATGTGAGGACTTCTACGAAGACATACATGATGTGCTAAATAAAATAGATAAGCAGGACAACATCATAGTTATGGGAGACTTCAATGCAAGACTAGGACATAACAGAGGGGGCATAGAAACACACCTGGGAGCATTTGGAGATCAGCAAAATGAAAGGAATGATAACGGAAGTAGACTGATAGAGCTTTGCAGCCAACACGATCTCTATATAACAAACACATTCTATAAACATAAAGATTCGCAAGTATACACCTGGTATAAATGGAACAATCTAGATACTAAAAGCCAAATTGATTTTATATTAACAAGAAATAACAGAAAGAGAAATATATTAGATGCAAGAGCAGTGCCCAATTTCAGTATAAACACAGATCATAAAGCAGTCGTTGCCACAATAAGAACCATTAGAAGAAGAAAACAAAAAGCAGGAAAATACATGCCATGCGAATCAGTAAACTTAAAAAACCTTAAAGACGAGGCAGTAAGGGAAAATTATGAGAAAGAACTAACTGAACTCTTTGTAAAATTACCTACGGAAAGAAAAACAGTGGAAGAAGAATGGGAGACGTTCAAATCAAGCGTTTTAAATACTGCAAAAATAACATGCGGAACCACGAAAAAATGCAAAACACGGATAAAGAAAATAACAAGTTGGTGGAACGCAGAAGTAAAGAAAGCGGTAAAAGAAAAAAAGGAAAAATATAAAAAGTGGTTGAAGAGCAAACAGGAATGTGATCTCATAGAATACAGAATATCGAGAAGACATGTGAGTAGAATAGTAAAGAGGGAAAAACAGAAAGACTGGGAAGAGTATGGAGAAACCCTAAATAAAAACTACAAGGAGGCAACCAGAAACTTCTACAAAAAGATAAGTGCAATGCGAACCAGAGGAGTACCCTTTGACCCAACTGAAATAATTAACAGCGAAAATGGAGAACCAATAAGTGAACAAAAACACATCCTAATAAGATGGAAGCAGTATTTCGAACAACTTCTCAACATCCCATCAGATGTCACAGGAATTCAAGAGACCTACACAGATGTCACCGAGGAACTAGAACCAGACATACTAAAAGAAGAAATTATAGAAGCCATCAGATTAGCCCCATTGAACAAATCACCAGGACAGGATGAAATACCAAATGAACTAATTAAAGCAGCAAGGGAAGTAGGAACAGCTTGGCTACATAGACTATTCAACCATGTTTGGGTAGAACAACAGACACCACGAGACTGGGGAAACGCCATAATTATCCCAATTTGGAAAAACAAAGGCAGCAAAAGAGATTGCACACAATACAGAGGCATTTCACTGTTGAGTCATACTGGGAAAATATTTTGCAAAATTCTTGAAAAAAGATTACGAACTACTTTAGAACCCCAGCTAAGCGAAACGCAGCTTGGATTTAGGAAAAACAAAGGATGCACAGACGCCATTTTTGCTCTTAGACAACTTATAGAAAAATCAATTGAATTCAATGAAACACTCTACTTAGCCTTTGTTGACCAAGAAAAGGCATTTGATAGGGTAGATAGAAACAAGCTGTGGGAAATCCTTAAACAATATGGAGTGAGTACACATCTAACAAACCTATGTAGAAGTTTATACGACAACAGTGAATGCATAGTGAGAGCAACTGGAGGACACTCAGAACCCTTCACCATAAGATCTGGAGTACGACAAGGTTGTGTCCTGTCCCCTCTCTTGTTCATAACATATATAGACAACATATGTAAAGAAACCAGCCAAGCAGAGACAGCAAGAATACCGCATGACGAGAACACAGAAGAAGAACCATCTGCAAATCTAACCATTAGAGAACTCCTGTTTGCGGACGACCAAGCACTAATAGCAAAATCAGAAGCTGAATTACAAGACCACATGAATAGTCTAAACGAAATGTGTAGGGAACATAACATGAAAATTAGCACGGGCAAAACAGAGGTAATGACTATAACTAAAGAAGAACAAACAGCAACAATTCACCTAAACGAACATCCCTTGAAACAAGTAAAGAGCTTCAAGTACCTAGGAAGTATAATATCATCAAATGGCAGATCAGAAGACGAGATCGAAAATAGGTGCAATAAGGCAAATCAACTCATTGGACAAATGGCACCAATACTAAAGAACAAACATGTATCAATAACTACTAAGAAAGCACTTTACAACACAATCTTCCTACCAACTCTGTGCTACCAATGCCAAACCTGGACAATGACAGAAAAAGAGAAAAGAAAAATCACAACAACAGAAATGAGGTTCCTGAGAAGAATACTCAACGTATCAAGAAGAGATAAGATCAGAAATGAAGAAATCAGGACTAAAGTGGGGGTTAAAGCTGCTCTAGATTTTATTAGAAAGCAGCAAGTCAAATGGTTTGGCCATGCAAGTAGGCTACCAGTCAACAGCATGCCACAACAGGCAATGACGTACAGACCAGATGGAAACAGAGGAAGAGGCCGACCACGTAAACGCTGGACGGAGGGAATAACAGAATCCATGGGAATGTCGATATACGAAGCCCATAACCGGGCACTCTCACGAAGTTTATACTTCACCTCGACACCGCAAGGTACAAGAGGAACATGATGAGATGAGATGAGACATTGAGACAACAGCAGTTAGACATCTAAAACCAGGGTTGTGCTGACAGACAGATTTCACTGTTATTCGGTGTTTACCATGGTGTTAACAATGCTTCACATTCAAACAGTATCACAGACTATTGTGTTATATATTTCAGCCAAAATATGTTTCATCCATTCAGTTCATATGATATGACGCAGCGAGATGCAGCAAAATATGTCAGGCAATAAATTGTAAATAAACCTATTGTTCGTGGCTTGTGTGCTTAAATTCAGTATTTAATGCTGTATATGCTTTCAGAGCTCTGGCTTATACCAGTATAAAGTGTATGGAAGTTTAGATGATGTCCTGCCAGACATTTGTGCTAACGTGTACATGGATTTACAGTATCGCAAAAAATGGGATACCTATGCTAAAGGTATGAGGTATGGCTACAGTCAAATATCCTTTGGTGATTCATCCAGATCATTAATGTGGTACATCCTTGTTGATTGTGTTTTTTCATGTTGTATTATGTTAGGATATATGGAAAAATTGGAGGCGGTGGAAAAGTTTGAATATCTTGAGTTATTAATTACCAACAAAGGTAATGCAACAATGGTGACACCATGAAAGAAATTAAAATACGAATATCTGTTGCTCTTCAAAGACTAAAACAACTGAATAAATTATGGAGTGGGTCAAATAGAACAACAAAAATTAGATTTTTAAGAGGTGGAAAAGTTTGAATATCTTGGAGTTATTAATTACCAACAATGGTAATGCAACAATGGTGACACAATGAAAGAAATTAAAATATGAATATCTATTGCTCTTCAAAGACTAAACCAAGTGAATAAATTATGGAGTGGGACAAATAGAACAACAAAAATTAGATTTTTAAGAGCATGCATCTTCCCCATTGCAACATACATTTGTGAGACCTGAACACTTACTAAACAAGCTGAACAGTGCATAAATGCCTTTGAATATAAATGTTGCAGACAGATACTAAGAATATCTTGGATAAAGAAAAGAACAAATGCATCCATACTTCAAGAGCTGAATATTGAAGTAGGTTGGCTATTAAAGACGATAAAACAAAGAAAATTGAAATATTTTCGTCACTTGAAACGTCATGAAAGTTTAGAGAGAACAATAATGGAGGTGTATATGCTTGGAAAAAGAGGAAGAGGAAGGCCAAAGAGAAGATGGATGCAGGATGTGGCGGATGATCTCCAGTTGGATGTGTCAGACGCGGGACATCTTGCTTATGATCGAGAAGTTTTCCGGAAGGTTGTTTTGGGAGCGAGGTTCTGCAAAGGACTGAAGGACTGCAGATGAATGAATTATGTTAGGAATTATAGAAAATCATAGATACTGTGGTTGTATAAAGTGGAAAAAATAGGCCTCAGTTTGAATAATAGGGATACAGAAGTTATAGTAATGTAAAAGAAACACAAAATGTACAATTAAAGTTAACTGTATTAATCTGAGGCAGGTGTACAGTAACAGGAACTTGACCTTGGAAGCAATGTAGATGTGCTTCCTGATACGAATGTTGCAATTCCTTGGACTGCCAGAGTAACAACTATCAACGATTGTCTGAAAGAAGCTAATGCAGCTAGAACATTATATACAACAATAAGAAAGAGACAAATGCCTTTCTTTGGTCATGTAATGAGAAGAGAGGGATTAGAGAACGTTGTGATAACTGGAAAGATCGAGGGGAAGAGAGGCAGACCAAGAGAAATGATGTTGCATATATTGAGACAGTGGCATGTAGGAATATCATCAGCAGAGTTGATCCAGAACACCAACCGAAATCTGTGGAGAAACATGAACCAGAAGGTATGGCCAGTTTCAAAAATCCCTCTACAGATAGTCAAAGTAATGATAGTCATTATTCTTGTACAATGCAATTAGAGAAATTAGACGTAGACAGTCCAAATATTTTGGACATGTTATGAGAAGAAATGGATTGGAGAACTTAGTGACAACTGGCAAGAACGAAGGGAACAGACCAAGAGGAAGACCGAGAGATACCAGCATGGCTTGGCCACATGGCATGGACGTAGAACACTGAGCTGATCCACGACTCTGGTGATCGAGTGAAATGGCGAGTCATGACCGCCCACGCTTTCCGGCATGGCACATGATTGATTGATTGAATGCAATTAGATAATATATATTTACTTTACATAATGAGAGCACAGCATTGATAAATTCATATTTATTTATGTTCTTTTCAAGGGCAAAAATAAACACTTTTTTTAATTAAGAGCTCATCAGTTATCTAGCTAAATTATTTCTGTTTTTATCGTAATTGTTTATCCCGGTCATATCTAGTACAGGAAATTTGATGTTTTTAAAAAGACTGTGTTCAGTGGTAAAAAATGTTAACAATAAAAATAAATACATCCGAAGTGTGATTAGTTTTTAGAAAAAAACAAGTCTCATAGCAGGAAGTTGCTGTGGATATGTGAAGTGTTAGGACCATCAAATTCTTTAGGCCTGAATGCACAGAGGAATGGGTGGCCAGTCTTTCCCTTCCATAGCAAACAACGAGAGTTGGCATCGAACCCTTGTCCGACCATACTGATTCCATTGTCGGTGTGATGTCTAAGCATTACACTATCACCCCTACTTGTGGTTAGTAAGGAATAAACTGTCTGTCATCAGTCATCTACTGCCTGTAGTACTTTGCAGTGTAGGGCAGGGTGGGTCTTGTGCCTGAGGAATTAAGGCCGCCTGCTAGTGCAGTTGTCGCGAACTGTGAAGGTTAGGATTTTCTTTTTGCCCTTGACAGAAAAAAAATCCACTCCTTGCAGAGGATTTGAACCTGGGTCTCCCAAAGGAGGACCTGGCATTAGTAGCAACTCGGCAAGCTGCTTCCCAAGGAAAAAGCTAATTCTTGTAATTACCATGCAATTTAATATGAATGAATGAGATAAACTAAAGAAGATATGGTTAAAGTAAAACACAGAATTATATATTTGGTTTCATTATATACAGATTCCTACATAAGTGCTAAAGTCTTCTCTCATAGATGTTGCATGTCCTTTGCAGAACATTGCGGTCAACCCCAGGTTGATTCTCTAGGTAATTTTACTTTTATAAGTAGTAGTTTGTGTTATGGAGAGGTGTATCTCCATTTTGTAAGCTATTGTCTGTCAAGACGGCAAGGTGCCAATCGATTGGAGTGATAGAGAATGGGAATTGTAGATTGCCCAGACCAGCTGGGAAGGCACGTGATGACAATGATGATATTGATATGATTTAATATTTTCTTGTGTTTAAGAAACATCTTGGTACAATGTATGTTGGTTTTTAAGAAACATTGCTGTGCAGTGTATGTTGATTTTTTATTTGGTACATTGAAAAAAATGACAATTTTGACAAACTGATTTTTCCAGAGTTAGAGATAAGAGAATGCGATGGACATAATCTAATATACTGGGAGGTCAACTTTCCATTTCCATTGTGGAACAGAGATGTATCCTTTAGATTTGTGTGCATTTTGGTTTCAAGAGTGTGCTAGTTAAAAGGTGCATGATGGGTAAGGGAGATATTTTAAAGATTACATTATCTATGAATGATTGCTAAGTGATGACAAAGTAACATGTGAAACACCCTATTTAAGTGAAGAAAATAATGTGCTGGATAGGACAATAGTTTATAAATTGGGGTCATATCTCTCCATAGCACAGAGACGGCTGAATTTAGAGAACATGTGTTGCCCATGCAGCATGGTCCCTCTCTCAGCCTGTCTAGTTTACTCCAGAGGAAAGGTAACACCAATATGTCTGGAACAAGCTGTCAGATGAGCAAAACAATGTTCTGCTTTCTGCCTGTTGGAGCTTCCATCCTTGACCAGTTACCAACCAAAGCTTAGGGTCTGGTCTGCCCTGCCATGACATTTAGTCTTTAGGTTGATTTCCTCGCTTTACATTAAGACTTGTACCCTCCCAATTGCACTCCTTTGTCCCGAAGCCATTGGTACAGTATGGGGTGTTGGGTTTGGTGAGTGCCGCCCACAATTTGGTGCCGACAGAAAGCAGGTAGTGCGCTCACTTTGAATTCAAGCATTGTCCATCCATGTACTAGTACTTCTAGTGCACTTGACTTATTTTTGCGGGTGGAACCCCATTCTTATATCTAGCCCCATTCTTATATCTAGCCCCATTCTTATATCTACCCCATTCTTATATCTACCCCCATTCTTATATCTACCCCCATTCTTATATCTACCTATATTCTTATATACCCCCATTCTTATATCTACTCCCATTCTTTTATCTACCTCTATTCTTATATCTACCTATACTCTTATATCTAACCCCATTCTTATATCTAACCCCATTCTTATATATACCCCATTCTTATATCTACCCCCATTCTTATATCTACCTATATTATTATTTACCTCCATTCTTATATCTACCCCCATTCTTATATCTACCTATATTCTTATATACCCCCATTCTAATATCTACCCCCATTCTTATATCTACCCCCATTCTTATATACCCCCATTCTTATATCTACCCCCATTCTTATATCTACCCCCATTCTTATATCTACCCCCGTTCTTATATCTAGTTATTCTTATAAACATTCAGATCCTCTGTAGCTGCACCAGAGACCCATAGAATGAATTATTATCTCTGATTAAATCAAGTGTATCATGTAATGTTTTATGCTTCAAATGCTGTGTTAACTTTCCTTATTACAAGTGTTAGTATGTCTACGGTAGAGAATGTCGGGTGATGGAGAAAAATGGACAACAAGTGTGGGTCATTCTGGCCAAATCTATGGCCTCACCATCTATACCAGAGCATAGAGGCATTATCCGAGTGGACGACTACTTACAAAGTGTTGCTATGTGGTCAGATGGGAAATCTGGGACTAAAGGTTGTATGTTTGTACATTGATTACCAGGAGCTGTGGTAACCTAGTGGCTAGAGGCTTGTCCATTGACCTGCTGGCCATTGGTTCAAATCTGCATCAGAACTAACTTTTAAATTTGACCTGGTCAACCTTTCCTGGCACCCATTTTAGGCTGGGTCAACCTGAGAGCTCAGGTCAATTTTGAAAACCTGATGTGGATTTGAACCTAGGACTACCAGGCTGGCAGACAAGCATCTAACCACTACACTACTGCAGCCTCATATATATATATATTGCTGGTTGTGACATCATTATCTATGTTCATCATCATCATCACCATCATCATCAAGTGCCTTGCCAGCTGGCATAGGCATTCATGTCTCTCCACAGATTGTGGTCTTTTGTGTTCTGGATCGACTGGATGAGAGCTGTAACTACCGATGATTTCATTTGATGCCTTAGCAATAAACATGAAACAGACAGGATTTGTCAACAGAGTGAGTTCCATGCTAAGAAACATGTAAAGAGATGTCATGTATTTATAATGAGGTGTATATCAAATCGTTTTTCTTGTTTCTCATTACAAGATCCCTCCTCCCCACTCAGAGGGAGAAGTAGCTTCAAGTTACAATGCCCTTCTCTAACTTAAGCAGACCTACTTTGATTAACAGTGTGCACGGCACAGTTTTTACAAGATAAGAAAAAGATTATATACTCTCTGATCTGGGGTAGTGGACAGTTAGTTTTTCTTTCTCAGACAAAGGGCCAATATCTAGGAGGATCCATGTGAATGTTGCACATCTTAACAATCCCTCAGCAGTTTAAAATGTAAAATATCTGGCCATGTTCAGTTTTAAAATTAGAAAGCATACCCAATATCAATATCCAGAAAACAGTAAAATGGTTATATTAAAGACAACGGTGACTGCTCACATGTGACATAACAATAGATAAGAAAATGCTTAAACAAGTGAATAATTTTAAATACCTAGGGGCAATTATGCGGTCTCTCTAGCCGAGGGGTTACACCACTTTCTCCGTAATCCTGTTTATCACGCAGAGTCTCGTAGCGGGCGAGAACTGGGAGCAGTTCGTCCCCCGCTGGTGACTTGCGGGATAACTGAGCCGGCAGCTCAGAAAACAATGGCAAACTACTGAGCGTAATCTTGCCAAGAAATCAACAGACAGCTGAAAGATGCTGCTGTTGACAGCGATGTCCTGTAAAAGGATATGCGAATTTTTAAAAAAAAGGGGCAATTATATTATCAGATGGAAGATGTACAACAGATTAAGAACAGTACAGGGTAAGCAAAAGTTGCATTTCAAAAAATGAAAAGTATCTTATGCAATAAGTCACTATCAAGAAGTAGTGCTGCTATGGAGAACCTGTTTTGCTGTATGGCAGTGAATCTCAGAAAGTAAATTAACAAATTAGGAAGAACTTGGAAGCAACATAGATGTGGTTCCTGAGACAAATGTTGCGAATTCCTTGGACTGCCATAGTAACTAACAACGATTGCCTGAAAAGGCTGATGAAACTAGAGCATTATATGCAACAATAAGAAAGAGATAAACAGCTTTTTTGGTCACGTGATGAGAAGAGATGCCCTAAATATCGGTGGTCATGATATACCAGAGATTCGATATGCTGATGATACAGTATTGCTATCCACAACACAGAATGGAATAGAAAACCTAATAGCTTCAACCCAATTGAATAGTGAAAATGACAAGTTATATCTTAACATAGCAAAAACAAAGATAATGCATACAGATAAAACTACCATGGAGAAAGAAATATATGTTAATGAGGAAAAATTGGAGGTGGTGAAAAATTTTTGAATATCTTGGGTCATTGATTGCCAACAACGGTGACACAATGAAAAAAATTAAACGACGACTATCAATTGCTCTTCAAAGACTAAAACAACTAAATAAATTATGGTGTGGGACAGACAGAACAACAAAAATTAGATTTTTAAGAGATGCATCTTTCCTATTGCAACATACGCCTGTGAGACCTGGACACTTACTAAACAAGCTGAACAGCGCGTAAATGCCTTTGAATATAAATGTTGTAGACGAGTTCTAAGAATATCTTAGGTAAAGAAAAGAACAAATGCGTCCATACTTTAAGAGCTGAATATTGAAGAAGGTTGGTTATTAAAGATGATAAAACAAAGAAAATTGAAATATTTTGGTCAATTGAAACGTCATGAAATTTTGGAGAGAACAATAATGGAGGGGTATATGCCTAGGAAGAGAGGAAGAAGAAGGTTAAAGAGAAGATGGGTGCAGGATGTGGCGGATGATCTCCAGATGGGTGTATCGGACACAGGACATCTTGCTTATGATCGAGAGGTTTTCCGGAAGGTTGTTATGGGAGCGAGGTTCTGTAAAGGACATGCTACTAAATGAAATGAAATGATGAGAAGAGTGGCATTGGAGAACATCATGACAACAGGAAAAATCAGGGAGAAGAGAGATGGGGGCAGACCAAGAGAAATTATGTTGTATGGACTGAGATGGTGGCTTGTAGGAATATCATCCAGTTCACTCAGAACACAAAAGACCACAATCTGTGGAGAGACATGAATGCCAATGCCAGCTGGCAAGGCACTTGATGATGATGATGATGAGGAGAATGAACACGTGATTCTGGTATACACAAATGTGGGTACTTGCAGGTGCTATGGAGTGTGTGCACTGTGCTTGTGTGTGCACTGTGCTTGTGTAATCTGTGGGAGAAGATTGCAGTAAAGATCCCCTCAAACAGTAAAGTGTTTTTTTTTAAAGTTTAATGGTGAGGGCCTTAATGTCATTGCATCACTATGATCCCATCTGGCTTGGTCTCTCTCAGCAAAACGTATTGATAGCATCACACAAAGCATGAACTCTGTAGCTTCAGCAACGATCCCCAATTTCACTCATAGTCTGAATGACACAGTCCAAAATTGAACCCACTACCTTTGAGTTTGAGGCATACACCTTAAAGACTACACTGTGGAGACCCCCCACCATAGTGAAGTTTAACTGACAAGGCAGGTTTCAGGAACCCTTTATTATTTCACTAGCAGTAAATTCAGTTAGAGTTAGAATTAAATTGTAAGAAGACAGAGATTGTGGTCGTCTCTAAGAAGAAAGAAACACAACAATGTAATATACAGGTAAATGGGAATATTCTTAAACAAGTGACTCAGTACAACTGTTTTGCAACAGTCATAAAGTCTGATGGGAGATGTCTTGAAGAGATTAGAACAAGAATTGCCATGGCGAAGGTAGCCTTTTGCAAGATGAAAAACATACTGACCAATAAAAAGATATCAATTGAAACGAGAAAAAGAGTGTTGAAGTGCTACATAGAACCTGTACTTTTATATGGATGTGAAGCGTGGACAATGAACAGACAAGCTGAAAAACATCTACTGGCAGTGGAAATGTGGTTTCTGAGGAAAATGCAAAGAATACCATGGACAGACAAAAAAACCAATGAGCAAGTCCTACAAGAAGCAAATGGAAACCGTAAACTGATTCGAGAAATTGTTTTTGGGGCAAGTTATGAGAAGAAATAAACTAAAAAACTTGCTGAAAACTGGCAAGATTGAGGGGAATAGAACAACGGGAAAGCAGAGAAGTAAATATTTGGATTGCTTGGCTACAGGATATGGTCGAGACAGGAGCACAGAGCTGATCGACAACTCTGGTGATCGAGTAAGATGGCGAAGCATGACCGCCCACGCTTATCGTCATGGCACATGATGATATTGATGATGAGTCATTGCACAAGATCACATTCATCAAAACCATAAACAATGGACAAATGACATTTATGGGCATATCAACAGAAGAGGTGGAGAGAAACTAAACTTCACGGACTGACTGGCACCTGGCCGTCTTGACAGACGATAGTTTGTAAAATGGAGTTATACCTCTCCATAACACAAAGCCTGGGCTAAGTTTAGGGACCATGCGGCATGGTCTCTCTCTCGGCCTGTCTAGTTTACTTCCAGAGAAAAGGTAACACCAATACATCTGGAACAAGGCCAGCTGCTGAAGCTGCCAGATTAGCAAAACAATGCTCTATCTGTCCGCCCATTGTAGCTTCCATCCTAGACCAGTTCGACCAAAACTTAGGGCCTGGTCTGTCCTGACATAATATTTAGTCTTTAGGTTGCATTTCCTCACACTAGGGTCAGGCTCGTACCCTTCCAATTATGCTCGTCCGCCTGAAGCCGTTGCCACAGTGTGGTGTGTCGGGTTTGGTAAGCGCCGCCCAACATTCAGCGCCAACAGAAAGCAGGTAGTACCATCTACTGTTAGACAGTAACGCAGTCATATCTAATCTTATGTATGGAGAAAATACTAAACAAGAGAGATAGATGAAGATAGAGAAAGATGCATGTGAAAAGCTGAAAATAAACAGCTGGGTAAACAAGTATAATGATACAAGCAAAACCAACTTCATCAAAATATCAAGTGACATATTGTGATCATGCAAACAGAGGGAATAAGAGAGTGCATGTGAATCTCTATATATGAAGCTCATAAATGAGCACTCTCCTGCTGTTTATGCTTCACCTTGACACCGCAAGTTACAAGAAGAACGAGATGAGATGAGGTGATGAGACATTGTGATCAGAGAGTCATGAAAGGTTACATCAGGGGGTGGTTAGGGAGATAGATAAGTGGATGGGAAGGTGGATCGATGGATGAAGGACAAATGAATAATCTGTTAATTTGATGTGTCATGGGCTTCCCAATATTATTTTTTATTATCTTATTGGTTTCTTCCCCACAGTTTTTATGAAATACTATGATAATCCGAAAGGCAACATTCCTAAATGGCTCATTAACTGGGGTGCCAAGGTAAGTTGTAAACAGTAATTCCACCTTTCTTAACTCTTTCACATGTCACATTTTTCATACTATAAAACATACTATTAGATTGTGCATTTCAAATTTCGCCACCCAAAATTTAGTGCTAACAGAAAGCAGGTAGTACCGACTACTATATACTCAGTCATATCTGGCAAAAAACCTGACTTGAGATAACTTAATATATTGTAAACAAAACTGAAGTAAAACATTAGACAGAATATTTAAATAATACTTTTAGTGATTACTTGTCTAAAAAGAAGTGTGACAAGAAAATAAGTAATCAAACTGAAATACCCTCAGACACCTTGTGTATTAAGACATACATAAAGAGTCAGAAATCTTGAGATCGTGTGATGTCACAGATATATGAGTACGTTAGTCTTTCATCCCAGACAGTTGTTACTCTGTTTCTGTCTTATGAAGTTATACATTAAAGTGATCAATATTAGAATATGAAGGATTTCCAGTAGTTAACATAGAAGGTAAGCATGGCTGAATGGTTAAGAGCACTCATTCTTAAACATCCGGTGTGCTGATGCTGAGGTAGGGGGTTAAACCCCTACACCGGTCACTTGAACTAAAAATATTAACTTCTCGTCATTGATTTGGGGACGTAAATTACAAGTACCTTTGAAGTCATAGTGGGTTCACCTGATGGCGAGGGACATTGGTAGTAGGGAACCTAATCTGCATGCAAAATTTAGTTCAATGCTACTATGGTCTACTCTTGAGTTCAAAGTAAGCAAGCGCACACACCCAAAAAATAGTAACATGAGACATCATTATATAACTGGCTGGTGCTATGACCGTGATTCAGACAACTCAAGGTTAACATACAAGAATGAACGGCAAGTCAATTGATATTTCCTTTGGCTCAAAAGAACAATCCAACAGTTAATTAGTAACAAACGAGAGCTGAACTCGAATGAAGGATCACGCAGACTCTTAGTCCAGAGTTAACATCGTTCCTGCTTTATTTTACAATCGATGCACAGTTAAGTGTCACAAATGTTTATATTCAAAACCTATCTGGCTTGTACCGCCAAGCCGGCGACAGGAATATTTTACAGAATATACAACGACAAATGTACACACCCGTATGTCTCAGACATTAGTCGCATTTCTCCTTCTACCTTCGTCTGTTCCTCTGTCCATCGCTTGTGATGCTGTTTGATCAGTGATCAGTCTAGGTTATGGCTGCCCACGGGGTTGTCAGTCGATGGTGACATTCTAATATATCATCAAGGCTTCCTTCCTTTATCTATCTGTATCCTCCATCTTCTGATATCAAGCCAAACAACTGTGAACCATGTCACTTTCTCGAACGTTTACTGTTTCACGTCTTGCCATTACAACCTCCATCAGTCCTCTGTTGTTGTTATCTCACGTCACTGTCACGTTTGTGCTGTTTACCGACAGTCTCTTAGTTTCTTGTGGGGTTTTCCCTATCTGATTTTCTACCGCATTTTCCGATGACGTCATTCTATGTGGCAGCTGGTGTGTTATTGACCCCATCACCCCTCAAGCGCTGATTGGTCTATACAGTTATGAGTTTAGTGCCAAATGCCCTGTACACTTTAAAGCATGAAAAATTGGTCCTTTAAAGTTGTTAAGCTTCAAATCATCATGTGCTAAGTCCTTTGTGGAATCATAACTTTCTTCACAGCCCAGTGAAAGAACCTTCATCCTGGGCCAGTTGCCCTGCTGCATACATTTTCATCCTGAAGATTTCTGCAGCGTCCATCTTCGTGATGATCGACCTCTTCCAGAAATCATGTCTTCCGTCAGGGTTCTTTCCACAACACTGTCACATTTAATATGATATCATCATCATCATCATCATCAAGTGCCCTGCCAGTTGGCATTAGCATTCATGACTTTCTACAGATCTTGGTCTTTGGTTTTCTGGATCAACTCTGCTGATGATATTTCTCCATGCCATCATCTCAATCCATCCAGCATCATTTCTCTTGGTCTGTGTCTGCCTGCACAATATGGCAAAAGTAGTTCTTCTTCTTCTGTGTTCATCCGAAGAGTTTTTTCCGACATGGTTGCGATGTGCCTGTTTACACCAGAGTTACATTCTTGCGTCGTTAGGCCGCCACATCTGACTTCTGCATTTGTTCACAGGGTTAACCTTCCCAGGCCAAAGTATTTTATTTCTTATTTACTTAATACAATATGGCCAAAGTATTTTATTTCTTATTTACTTCAAGCAATATGGCCAAAGTATTTTATTTATTATTTACTTCAAGCAATATGGTCAAAGTATTTTATTTCTTATTTCAATCAATCAATCATGTGCCATGCCGGAAAGCGTGGGCGGTCATGACTCGCCATTTCACTCGATCACCAGTGTCGTGGATCAGCTCAGTGTTCCTGTCTCGTCCATGCCATGTGGCCAAGCCATCCAGGTATTTTCCTCTCGGTCTTCCTCTTGGTCTGTTCCCCTCGATCTTGCCAGTTTTCACTAAGTTCTCCAATCCATTTCTTCTCATAACATGTCCAAAACATTTTGACTGTCTACGTCTAATTTCTCTAATCAGTTTACGATGTTCATTTGTCTCCTGTAGTACTTGGTCATTGGTTTTTCTGTCTGTCCATGGTATTCTTTGCATTTTCCTCAGAAACCACATTTCTGCAGCCATCAGATGCTTTTCAGCTTGACTGCTCATTGTCCAAGTTTCACATCCATACAAAAGAACAGGCTCTATGTATCCCCTCAACACTCTTTTTCTCGTTTCAATTGACATCGTCTTATTGGTCAGAATGTTTTTCATCTTGCTAAAGGCTACTTTCGCCATGGCGATTCTTGTTCTAATCTCTTCAAGGCATCTCCCATCAGATGTTATAACTGTTCCAAGATAATTGTACCGATTCACTTGTTGAAGAATATTTCCATTTACTTGTATATTACATTGTGGCACTTCTTCCTTCCTACTAACGACCATAACGTGAGTCTTTTTACAATTTAATTCTAACCCCAGTTGCTCACTGTGTACAACAACCGCATCTACTAATTGTTGCAGGTCCTGCTCATTGTCTGCAATTAATACTGTATCATCTGCATATCTAATGTTATTGATGTTTCGTCCTCCAATGCTGATTCCATTTATATCCTCTACATTTCTGAAAATATTTTCACTGTACAGGGAAAAAAGATCTGGAGACATCACACATCCCTGCCTAACACCTCTCTTAATTGGCTGGTACTGTCCCACTTCATTATCAATCCTTATTGCAGGTTGTTGTTTCCAATATATGTTTTTTATAAGTCTAATGTCTTTCCCATCAATTTGTAGATCTGCAAGCATATCCACCATGCTGACATGTCTAACGCTATCAAAAGCCTTTGTATAGTCAATAAAGCAAAGATGTATATCCTTGTTTACTTCTATAGCACGTTCAATAACTGTTCGCAGCATATACACAGCATTTACTGTACCCTTTCCTTCTACAAACCCGCATTGTTCTTCCCCTATTTCAGGTTGTATCTTCTTCCTCATTCTTTGCATGATAATTCTTAGCAAAATCTTTGTGATGTGACTCATTATACTAATTGTTCTATGTTGATCACATTCCAAGGTTCCTGATTTCTTTGGGATTGCAATAAATATAGAGTTACATAATTCAGGAGGTATATCTCCAGTATCATATAATGTGTTCAGCAGTCCGGTGACTTGATCTAGTCCAAATTCTTCTAAAGCTTTAATCATTTCTGTTGTGATGTTATCTGCACCGGGGGCCTTGCCAGCTTTCATATGCTTAAGAACATTTTGAACCTCCATCTCCAAAATTGGCGGTCCTTCATTATTAAATCTAATATCATACTGTTCGTCTCTGTTATCATCATAAAGGTGTTTCACATAATCTGTCCATACCTGTAGAATCTGGTCTTTTTCTATTATGATTTTGCCATCTTCAGTTTTTAGACACCCGGTTGATGTACTTGTTCTTTTATTAGTAAGTTCCTGAATTCTTTTGTGCACTAATTTGGTATTTTGACTGTTGTGTTGGCTTTCAATTTCTAAGCACTTTTCCTCAAGCCATGCTTCTTTTGCCTCCTTACATAATGTTCTGACTTGTCTGTGAATTTCTTCATATTTGACAGAATTATTTTTGCTGAGTCTTCTTGTTTCCATGAGGTGTAAAATTCCTTCAGTCATCCATTTCTTACGACCCACCTTCTTTAATTTTGGAATAGTTGTTTCTGCAGCCAGATTGATTGAATTCTTCAACGTTTCCCATTGATCATCCACATCCTGGAATAGGATCTCTAGATCAGACAAAATTTCAAATCTGTTCTGTACTTCTATGTTGAATTTGTTTTGTATTTCCTTGTCATTACTCAATGTACACAAATCATATTTAGTGTCTCCTGTTATATACTTGACTTTCTTCAACTTTATCCTCAATGTTCCTGTGAGTAATCTGTGGTCACTATAACAATCAGCACTGGGAACTGTTTTTGCTATTGTTAATGCGTTTCTAAATCTTCTGCTAATCAGAATGTAGTCAATCTGATTTCTAATCCTGGTATCAGGACTCCTCCATGTCCATAATCTTCTAGGGTGTTGTTTGAACCAGGTGTTTCCTACAATCATTTCCTGTTCTTTTGCCCACTCTACGAGTCTGTATCCTCTTTCATTTCTCTCTCCTAAACCATAGTTTCCTACTGTGTATCTATCTCCTTGATTTCCTACTTTTGCATTGAAGTCCCCTATTATGATGTTTATTTCTGAATTTTTACATTTCTTTAAGGCAGACTCAATGTCATTATAAAATTCTTCTACACTATCTTCACTGGATTCTCCTGTTGGGGCATATACTTGAATAATATTTATGCTAAAAGGTCTGCCACTTAATTTAACTAGTAGAACTCTGTCCGACACGGCCCAATATCCTTGAATAGATTTTGATGTTTTCCGGTCCAGAATAATTGCCACTCCCCTATGACGATCTTCACCTCCAGAATAAATAATCTTGAAATCTTCTTCTATCTTGATGCCTGCTCCTGTCCATCTCGTTTCGCACATACCTAAAATATTAATTTTTTCCCTTTCAATTTCTTGTTTTATGTTTTCTAATTTTCCGTCGTTGTTTAACGTCCTAACGTTCCAAGTTGCTAATTTTAACGTCTCTGTCCTTGTCTTGCGATGATCGGCCTTTAAGCGAATCATGATATACTAGGCACTTTTAAAGAGGTAGTTTGCCGTTGCTTTCCTCTATGGCAGTGACCTTACTGGTCGGAGACCGCAGCCATTGACTCAAGACGAGTTCCTTTGCCTACCGTCGTGTAAATCGAGGCCATGACCCACAAATATCTGTCGGCTGCCCTCAAAATTACATCCACCACCTGCCTTCCGTGGCTTCTTTTGAAAACTTCCAATAAAAGGAACACAATATAACATCACATTATCCACAGGGAAACACTATTCACAGGTAATCCAAAGGAAATCACATGAAATCCAATGAAAAACACTAAATAGCGTCCCTCCAAAAAGTAACGCTTCATCTTGTCGCCATTGTACCGTTCTTATTTACTTCAAGCAATATGGCCAAAGTATTTTATTTCTTATTTACTTAATACAATATGGCCAAAGTATTTTACTTCTTATTTACTTCAAGCAATATGGCCAAAGTATTTTATTTCTTATTTACTGAATACAATATGGCCAAAGTATTTTATTTCTTATTTACTTAATACAATATGGCCAAATTATTTTATTTCTTATTTACTTCAAGCAATATGGCCAAAGTATTTTATTTCTTATTTACTTCAAGCAATATGGCCAAAGTATTTTATTTCTTATTTACTTCAAGCAATATGGTCAAAGTATTTTATTTCTTATTTACTTCAAGCAATATGGCCAAAGTATTTTATTTCTTATTTACTTCAAGCAATATGGCCAAAGTATTTTATTTCTTATTTACTTAATACAATATGGTCAAAGTATTTCATTTCTTATTTACTTCAAGCTATATGGCCAAAGTATTTTATTTCTTATTTACTTAATACAATATGGCCAAAGTATTTTATTTCTTATTTACTTAATACAATATGGCCAAAGTATTTTATTTCTTATTTACTTCAAGCAATATGGCCAAAGTATTTTATTTCTTATTTACTTCAAGCAATATGGCCAAAGTATTTTATTTCTTATTTACTTCAAGCAATATGATCAAAGTATTTTATTTCTTATTTACTTCAAGCAATATGGCCAACGTATTTTATTTCTTATTTACTTCAAGCAATATGACCAAAGTATTTTATTTCTTATTTACTTCAAGCAATATGGTCAAAGTATTTTATTTCTTATTTATTTCAAGCAATATGGCTAAAGTATTTTATTTCTTAATTACTTCAAGCAATATGGCCAAAGTATTTTATTTCTTATTTACTTCAAGCAATATGGCCAAAGTATTTTATTTCTTATTTACTTCAAGGAATATGGCCAAAGTATTTTATTTCTTATTTACTTAATACAATATAGTCAAAGTATTTTATTTCTTATTTACTTCAAACAATATGGCCAAAGTATTTTATTTCTTATTTACTTCAAACAATATGGCCAAAGTATTTTATTTCTTATTTACTTCAAGCAATATGGCCAAAGTATTTTATTTCTTATTTACTTCAAGCAATATGGCCAAAGTATTTTATTTCTTATTTACTTCAAGCAATATGGCCAAATATATTATTTCTTATTTACTTCAAGCAATATGGCCAAAGTATTTTATTTCTTATTTACTTCAAGGAATATGGTCAAAGTATTTTATTTCTTATTTACTTCAAGCAATATGGCCAAAGTATTTTATTTCTTATTTACTTCAAGCAATATGGGCAAAGTATTTTATTTCTTATTTACTTCAAGCAATATGGCCAAAGTATTTTATTTCTTATTTACTTCAAGCAATATGGCCAAAGTATTTTATTTCTTATTTACTTCAAGCAATATGGCCAAAGTATTTTATTTCTTATTTACTGCAAGCAATATGGCCAAAGTATTTTATTTCTTATTTACTTCAAGCAATATGGTCAAAGTATTTCATTTCTTATTTACTTCAAGCAATATGGCCAAAGTATTTTATTTCTTATTTACTTCAAGCAATATGGCCAAAGTATTTTATTTCTTATTTACTTAATACAATATGGCCAAAGTATTTTATTTTCTTATTTACTTCAAGCAATATGGCCAAAGTATTTTATTTCTTATTTACTTCAAGCAATATGGCCAAAGTATTTTATTTATTTACTTAATACAATATAGCCAAAGTATTTTATTTCTTATTTACTTCAAGCAATATGGCCAAAGTATTTTATTTCTTATTTACTTCAAGCAATATGGCCAAAATATTTTATTTCTTATTTACTTCAAGCAATATGGTCAAAGTATTTTATTTCTTATTTACTTCAAGCAATATGGCCAAAGTATTTCATTTCTTATTTACTTCAAGCAATATGGCCAAAGTATTTTATTTCTTATTTACTTAATACAATATGGCCAAAGTATTTTATTTCTTATTTACTTCAAGGAATATGGCCAAAGTATTTTATTTCTTATTTACTTCAAGCAATATGGCCAAAGTATTTCATTTCTTATTTACTTCAAGCAATATGGCCAAAGTATTTTATTTCTTATTTACTTAATACAATATAGTCGCAGTATTTTATTTCTTATTTACTTAAAGCAATATGGCCAAAGTATTTTATTTCTTATTTACTTCAAGGAATATGGCCAAAGTATTTTATTTCTTATTTACTTAATACAATATGGCCAAAGTATTGTATTTCTTATTTACTTCAAGCAATATGACCAAAGTATTTTATTTCTTATTTACTTCAAGCAATATGGCCAAAGTATTTTATTTCTTATTTACTTAATACAATATGGCCAAAGTATTTTATTTCTTATTTACTTAAAGCAATATGGTCAAAGTATTTTATTTCTTATTTACTTCAAGCAATATGGCCAAAGTATTTTATTTCTTATTTACTTCAAGCAATATGACCAAGCCGGCTTCGTGGCTTAGAGGTTATGACTTTTCTCCGTAATCTCGTATACTCTCGTCAGGTAACGTGATGACGGTTCAAATCAGCAGTGGTTCGAATCGCATCGGTAACTTACGGGGTATGTGAGCCGGCCGCTCAGAAAGCAATGGCAAACTACTGAGCGTAATCTTGCCAAGAGATCAACATACAGCTGAAAGATGCTGGTGTTGACAGCTAAGTCCTGTAAAAAGGATATGCTAAAAAAAAAAAAAAAAAAAAAAATATGACCAAAGTATTTTATTTCTTATTTACTTCAAGCAATATGGTCAAAGTATTTTATTTCTTATTTACTTAAAGCAATATGGTCAAAGTATTTTATTTCTTATTTACTTCAAGCAATATGGTCAAAGTATTTTATTTCTTATTTACTTCATGCAATATGGCCAAAGTATTTTATTTCTTATTTACTTCAAGCAATATGGCCAAAGTATTTTATTTCTTATTTACTTCAAGCAATATGGCCAAATATATTATTTCTTATTTACTTCAAGCAATATGGCCAAAGTATTTTATTTCTTATTTACTTCAGCAATATGGTCAAAGTATTTTATTTCTTATTTACTTCAAGCAATATGGCCAAAGTATTTTATTTCTTATTTACTTAATACAATATGGCCAAAGTATTTTATTTCTTATTTACTTCAAGCAATATGGCCAAAGTATTTTATTTCTTATTTACTTAATACAATATAGTCAAAGTATTTTATTTCTTTTTTACTTCAAGCAATATGGCCAAAGTATTTTATTTCTTATTTACTTAATACAATATGGCCAAAGTATTTTATTTCTTATTTACTTAATACAATATGGCCAAAGTATTTTATTTCTTATTTACTTCAAGCAATATGGCCAAAGTATTTTATTTCTTATTTACTTCAAGCAATATGGCCAAAGTATTTTATTTCTTATTTACTTCAAGCAATATGGCCAAAGTATTTTATTTCTTATTTACTTAATACAATATAGTCAAAGTATTTTATTTCTTATTTACTTCAAGCAATATGGCCAAAGTAATTTATTTCTTATTTACTTTAAGCAATATGGTCAAAGTATTTCATTTCTTATTTACTTCAAGCAATATGGCCAAAGTATTTTATTTCTTATTTACTTCAAGCAATATGGCCAAATATATTATTTCTTATTTACTTCAAGCAATATGGTCAAAGTATTTTATTTCTTATTTACTTCAAGCAATATGGCCAAAGTATTTTATTTCTTATTTACTTCAAGCAATATGGCCAAAGTATTTTATTTCTTATTTATTTCAAGCAATATGGCCAAAGTATTTTATTTCTTATTTACTTCAAGCAATATGGCCAAAGTATTTTATTTCTTATTTACTTCAAGCAATATGGCCAAAGTATTTTATTTCTTATTTACTTCAAGCAATATGGCCAAAGTATTTTATTTCTTATTTACTTCAAGCACCTCGACACCGCAAGGTACAAGAGGAACATGATGAGATGAGATGATGAGACTTCAAGCAATATGGTCAAAGTATTTCATTTCTTATTTACTTCAAGCAATATGGCCAAAGTATTTTATTTCTTATTTACTTCAAGCAATATGGCCAAAGTATTTTATTTCTTATTTACTTAATACAATATGGCCAAAGTATTTCATTTCTTATTTACTTCAAGCAATATGGCCAAAGTATTTCTTATTTACTTCAAGCAATATGGCCAAAGTATTTTATTTATTTACTTAATACAATATAGTCAAAGTATTTTATTTCTTATTTACTTCAAGCAATATGGCCAAAGTATTTTATTTCTTATTTACTTCAAGCAATATGATCAAAGTATTTTATTTCTTATTTACTTCAAGCAATATGGCCAACGTATTTTATTTCTTATTTATTTCAAGCAATATGGCCAAAGTATTTTATTTCTTATTTACTTCAAGCAATATGGTCAAAGTATTTTATTTCTTATTTATTTCAAGCAATATGGCCAAAGTATTTTATTTCTTAATTACTTCAAGCAATATGGCCAAAGTATTTTATTTCTTATTTACTTCAAGCAATATGGCCAAAGTATTTTATTTCTTATTTACTTCAAGCAATATGGCCAAAGTATTTTATTTCTTATTTACTTCAAGCAATATGGCCAAAGTATTTTATTTCTTATTTACTTCAAGCAATATGGCCAAAGTATTTTATTTCTTATTTACTTCAAGCAATATGGCCAAAGTATTTTATTTCTTATTTACTTCAAGCAATATGGCCAAAGTATTTTATTTCTTATTTACTTCATGCAATATGGCCAAAGTATTTTATTTCTTATTTACTTCAAGCAATATGGCCAAATAAATTATTTCTTATTTACTTCAAGCAATATGGCCAAAGTATTTTATTTCTTATTTACTTCAAGCAATATGGTCAAAGTATTTTATTTCTTATTTACTTCAAGCAATATGGCCAAAGTATTTTATTTCTTATTTACTTCAAGCAATATGGCCAAAGTATTTTATTTCTTATTTACTTCAAGGAATATGGCCAAAGTATTTTATTTCTTATTTACTTAATACAATATAGTCAAAGTATTTTATTTCTTATTTACTTCAAGCAATATGGCCAAAGTATTTTATTTCTTATTTACTTCAAACAATATGGCCAAAGTATTTTATTTCTTATTTACTTCAAACAATATGGCCAAAGTATTTTATTTCTTATTTACTTCAAGCAATATGGCCAAAGTATTTTATTTCTTATTTACTTCAAGCAATATGGCCAAAGTATTTTATTTCTTATTTACTTCAAGCAATATGGCCAAATATATTATTTCTTATTTACTTCAAGCAATATGGCCAAAGTATTTTATTTCTTATTTACTTCAAGGAATATGGTCAAAGTATTTTATTTCTTATTTACTTCAAGCAATATGGCCAAAGTATTTTATTTCTTATTTACTTCAAGCAATATGGGCAAAGTATTTTATTTCTTATTTACTTCAAGCAATATGGCCAAAGTATTTTATTTCTTATTTACTTCAAGCAATATGGCCAAAGTATTTTATTTCTTATTTACTTCAAGCAATATGGCCAAAGTATTTTATTTCTTATTTACTTCAAGCAATATGGCCAAAGTATTTTATTTCTTATTTACTTCAAGCAATATGGTCAAAGTATTTCATTTCTTATTTACTTCAAGCAATATGGCCAAAGTATTTTATTTCTTATTTACTTCAAGCAATATGGCCAAAGTATTTTATTTCTTATTTACTTAATACAATATGGCCAAAGTATTTTATTTTCTTATTTACTTCAAGCAATATGGCCAAAGTATTTTATTTCTTATTTACTTCAAGCAATATGGCCAAAGTATTTTATTTATTTACTTAATACAATATAGCCAAAGTATTTTATTTCTTATTTACTTCAAGCAATATGGCCAAAGTATTTTATTTCTTATTTACTTCAAGCAATATGGCCAAAATATTTTATTTCTTATTTACTTCAAGCAATATGGTCAAAGTATTTTATTTCTTATTTACTTCAAGCAATATGGCCAAAGTATTTCATTTCTTATTTACTTCAAGCAATATGGCCAAAGTATTTTATTTCTTATTTACTTAATACAATATGGCCAAAGTATTTTATTTCTTATTTACTTCAAGGAATATGGCCAAAGTATTTTATTTCTTATTTACTTCAAGCAATATGGCCAAAGTATTTCATTTCTTATTTACTTCAAGCAATATGGCCAAAGTATTTTATTTCTTATTTACTTAATACAATATAGTCGCAGTATTTTATTTCTTATTTACTTAAAGCAATATGGCCAAAGTATTTTATTTCTTATTTACTTCAAGGAATATGGCCAAAGTATTTTATTTCTTATTTACTTAATACAATATGGCCAAAGTATTTTATTTCTTATTTACTTCAAGCAATATGACCAAAGTATTTTATTTCTTATTTACTTCAAGCAATATGGCCAAAGTATTTTATTTCTTATTTACTTAATACAATATGGCCAAAGTATTTTATTTCTTATTTACTTAAAGCAATATGGTCAAAGTATTTTATTTCTTATTTACTTCAAGCAATATGGCCAAAGTATTTTATTTCTTATTTACTTCAAGCAATATGACCAAAGTATTTTATTTCTTATTTACTTCAAGCAATATGGTCAAAGTATTTTATTTCTTATTTACTTCAAGCAATATGGCCAAAGTATTTTATTTCTTATTTACTTCAAGCAATATGGTCAAAGTATTTTATTTCTTATTTACTTCATGCAATATGGCCAAAGTATTTTATTTCTTATTTACTTCAAGCAATATGGCCAAAGTATTTTATTTCTTATTTACTTCAAGCAATATGGCCAAATATATTATTTCTTATTTACTTCAAGCAATATGGCCAAAGTATTTTATTTCTTATTTACTTCAGCAATATGGTCAAAGTATTTTATTTCTTATTTACTTCAAGCAATATGGCCAAAGTATTTTATTTCTTATTTACTTAATACAATATGGCCAAAGTATTTTATTTCTTATTTACTTCAAGCAATATGGCCAAAGTATTTTATTTCTTATTTACTTAATACAATATAGTCAAAGTATTTTATTTCTTTTTTACTTCAAGCAATATGGCCAAAGTATTTTATTTCTTATTTACTTAATACAATATGGCCAAAGTATTTTATTTCTTATTTACTTAATACAATATGGCCAAAGTATTTTATTTCTTATTTACTTCAAGCAATATGGCCAAAGTATTTTATTTCTTATTTACTTCAAGCAATATGGCCAAAGTATTTTATTTCTTATTTACTTCAAGCAATATGGCCAAAGTATTTTATTTCTTATTTACTTAATACAATATAGTCAAAGTATTTTATTTCTTATTTACTTCAAGCAATATGGCCAAAGTAATTTATTTCTTATTTACTTTAAGCAATATGGTCAAAGTATTTCATTTCTTATTTACTTCAAGCAATATGGCCAAAGTATTTTATTTCTTATTTACTTCAAGCAATATGGCCAAATATATTATTTCTTATTTACTTCAAGCAATATGGTCAAAGTATTTTATTTCTTATTTACTTCAAGCAATATGGCCAAAGTATTTTATTTCTTATTTACTTCAAGCAATATGGCCAAAGTATTTTATTTCTTATTTACTTCAAGCAATATGGCCAAAGTATTTTATTTCTTATTTACTTCAAGCAATATGGCCAAAGTATTTTATTTCTTATTTACTTCAAACAATATGGCCAAAGTATTTTATTTCTTATTTACTTCAAGCAATATGACCAAAGTATTTTATTTCTTATTTACTTCAAGCAATATGGTCAAAGTATTTCATTTCTTATTTACTTCAAGCAATATGGCCAAAGTATTTTATTTCTTATTTACTTCAAGCAATATGGCCAAAGTATTTTATTTCTTATTTACTTAATACAATATGGCCAAAGTATTTCATTTCTTATTTACTTCAAGCAATATGGCCAAAGTATTTTATTTCTTATTTACTTCAAGCAATATGGCCAAAGTATTTTATTTATTTACTTAATACAATATAGTCAAAGTATTTTATTTCTTATTTACTTCAAGCAATATGGCCAAAGTATTTTATTTCTTATTTACTTCAAGCAATATGATCAAAGTATTTTATTTCTTATTTACTTCAAGCAATATGGCCAACGTATTTTATTTCTTATTTATTTCAAGCAATATGGCCAAAGTATTTTATTTCTTATTTACTTCAAGCAATATGGTCAAAGTATTTTATTTCTTATTTATTTCAAGCAATATGGCCAAAGTATTTTATTTCTTAATTACTTCAAGCAATATGGCCAAAGTATTTTATTTCTTATTTACTTCAAGCAATATGGCCAAAGTATTTTATTTCTTATTTACTTCAAGGAATATGGCCAAAGTATTTTATTTCTTATTTACTTAATACAATATAGTCAAAGTATTTTATTTCTTATTTACTTCAAGCAATATGGCCAAAGTATTTTATTTCTTATTTACTTCAAACAATATGGTCAAAGTATTTTATTTCTTATTTATTTCAAGCAATATGGCCAAAGTATTTTATTTCTTATTTACTTCAAGCAATATGGCCAAATATATTATTTCTTATTTACTTCAAGCAATATGACCAAAGTATTTTATTTCTTATTTACTTCAAGCAATATGGCCAAAGTATTTTATTTCTTATTTACTTAAAGCAATATGGTCAAAGTATTTTATTTCTTATTTACTTCAAGCAATATGGCCAAAGTATTTTATTTCTTATTTACTTCAAGCAATATGGCCAAATCGATATATCGATTTATCATATCGATATATGAAGCCCATACTCGGGCACTCTCACAAAGTTTATACTTCACCTCGACACCGCAAAGTACAAGAGGAACATGATGAGATGAGATGAGAATATGGCCAAAGTATTTTATTTCTTATTTACTTCAAGCAATATGGCCAAAGTATTTTATTTCATATTTACTTCAAGCAATATGATCAAAGTATTTTATTTCTTATTTACTTAATATGATATGGTCAAAGTATTTTATTTCTTAATTGCTTAATATGATATGGTCAAAGTATTTTATTTCCAAACATGCGATGCTGTTTAGCTAGTTTTCATTGATGTTCAGATCTTGTGGAATTTCAGTGTTTTTCTTCTTCTTACTTCACTGTATTCCAGTAATGTTTCTGTTACATTTAATTTCAAAAGACTCGATTTTCTTCCTTAGTGATTGCAAAATGATTCATGACTTTCATCTATCTACATGTTGCCAGCATAAAGATGCATAATCTCAAACATTTTACTCTAATTTCTTCTGTTATGGGACAGAAGGAAATAAAATAATAATTCAAGTAAACTTTATCTGTGGTAAGCCATATACCATGCCGGCTCCCTGGCCGAGAGGTTAGCAGCTTTCTCCGTTAATCCCGTATACTCTCGTGGTTGACGTGAGCGCACGAGAATTAGAAGTGGTTTGAGTCGCGCCAGTGACTTATGAGAGTATGGAGCCGGTCGCTCAGAAAGTCATAGCGTGCTGATGAGCGTAATCTAGCCTAGGAATCAACATACAGCTGAAAGATGCTGATGTTGACCGCAATATCCTGAAACGGGATGGAAATGCGGGGGAAAGATATATATATATATATATAGCCTCTGTGAAAGTAATTCACTTTCTCATAGTGGATCTTGTCCCCATTGAGCACCTGCTGTGAAATCTTCTGGGACAGAATGAGTTAATATAAGAATGCTCTGGAAAAGGAGTTAATAAATGGAGGTTATTTGTGAAATAACTAATAAATATGTGGTGAGTTAGTACTTTGAAGGAGATAAATGCCACCTGACACACAGCAGGTAAGTAGTACTTTGAAGGAGATAAATGCCACCTGACACACAGCAGGTAAGTAGTACTTTGAAGGAGATAAATGCCACCTGACACAGCAGGTAAGTAGTACTTTGAAGGAGATAAATGCCACCTGACACAGCAGGTAAGTAGTACTTTGAAGGAGATAAATGCCACCTGACACACAGCAGGTAAGTAGTACTTTGAAGGAGATAAATGCCACCTGACACAGCAGGTAAGTAGTACTTTGAAGGAGATAAATGCCACCTGACACACAGCAGGTAAGTAGTACTTTGAAGGAGATAAATGCCACCTGACACACAGCAGGTAAGTAGTACTTTGAAGGAGATAAATGCCACCTGACACACAGCAGGTAAGTAGTACTTTGAAGGAGATAAATGCCACCTGACACACAGCAGGTAAGTAAAGGACCCTTTCCTGATGCCCATTTTAGACTGGGTCATTCTAAAAGCCTAGGTCAATTTTAAAAATCCACTCCAAAGGAGATTTGAAGCCATAATCATTGAGCCAGCAGGCAAGCACCTAGCCACTACACTGCCTTGTTCCTGACACACAAGAGGAAATATCAAAGGAAGCAGGACAATGTTATGAGTTTGTGATGTGCTAGGACCTTTACTTATTTTAGGCCTGAATGCATGGAGGATTCAATGACAAGTGCACTAACTGGTGCTTTAACGTCAGTTAAACCTCTGAAGTCGGAGTGAGTTCCCCTGATGGTGAGGGGCACTGGTAATAGGGAAAGCTCATTCACACGCAATATTCAGTCCAGTGCTACTAGAAGTAGCGTGTATGAACTGTGCTTGAGTTCAAAGCAAGCGCGCGCATGCATGCACACACACACACACACACACACACAAAACATCAGTTAAAATATGCTTTATGTTTGCCACTTTTCCATTTTCCATGCTAGACTGGAGTGCCACACTTTCTGACAATGATGCAGACAGCTTGCAAAGGGTATCCACAGTATTTGGAGAGCAAGAAACCACCCACATAGTTCATCTTGGATTAGAATGAGTGCGCACATATTCACTGTTTGAATTCCTAGGCAATGATTTTTTGTGTCTTAGATCAAATTTATTATTCTTTCGAACTTTATCCTCTCCTCCATTGGGGCGCGGGCTGTCAACCAACTGACTCCAAGCCGTCTTATTCTTTGCAGCTCTGTCCATGTCCTACTATTATCATTACATTTTGTTTCTATGTCTCAGATGTTTTTAAGGTCTTCTTCTATTTCTTTTGTCCTGTGGATTCCAGACAAAGGCCTTTCTAGTTATACTATTCTCAGGTTTTCTCAATGTATGTCCTATCAGGTTTTCTCAATGTATGTCCCATCAGGTTTTCTTGATGTATGTCCTATCAGGTTTTCTCAATGTATGTCCTATCAGGTTTTCTCAGTGTGTGTCCTATCAGGTTTTCTCAATGTATGTCCTAATCAGGTTTTCTCAGTGTGTGTCCTATCAGGTTTTCTTGATGTATGACCTATCAGGTTTTCTTGATGTATGTCCTATCAGGTTTTCTCAATGTATGACCTATCAGGTTTTCTCAGGGTGTCCCCTATCAGGTTTTCTCGATGTATGTCCTATCAGGTTTTCTGAGTGTATGTCCTATCAGGTTTTCTTGATGTATGTCCTATCAGGTTGTCTTGATGTATGTCCTATCAGGTTTTCTCAGTGTGTGTCATATCAGGTTTTCTCAATGTATGACCTATCAGGTTTTCTCAGTGTGTGTCCTATCAGGTTTTCTCAATGTATGACCTATCAGGTTTTCTCAGTGTGTGTCCTATCAGGTTTTCTCAATGTATGACCTATCAGGTTTTCTCAGTGTGTGTCCTATCAGGTTTTCTCAATGTATGTCCTATCAGGTTTTCTCGATGTATGTCCTATCCAGCATATTTCCTTCACCTCTTGGTTCACTGGTGTGGTCTAGTTCTCTCCATGAGCTGCACATTATGATTCTGTCATACTGTGTTAGAGGTCAGCATGGTTGAATGGATAAGAATGCACGTTCTTAAACATCCGGTGTGCTGATGGCAAAGTAAGGGGTTCAAACCCTACACCGGACAGTTGGACTAAAATGTTGACCTCTCGCCCTCGACTTGGGGACGTGAATTACAAGTACCTCTGAAGTCGAAGTGGGTCGCCTGATGGCAAGGGACACTGTTAATAGGGAAAAGCTAATCCACATGCAGAATTCAGTCCAGCACTACTAAACGTAGTGTGTATGGACCACGCTTGAGTTCAAAAGTGGGCTTTGCGCCCCCAAAAATATTACTGTTAGTCCTGTTTCGTGCAGTCACTAATTAATGAATGTTTGTAATTTATTTGTAATCGTTTTCATCATTCTCCATGTTTCTGTACTTTTTAACAATTTTACACTACTATACACAGTAGTTTAGATTTTACCCCTGATGTTGATATATGGGATATTTATACTCTTAGAGGTGGAATGGTCATTTTATTATTATTACTTATCGAGTTAGTATGTGGTTGAGTCACATGATTTGGATGAAACAATCACAGAGTTCATTTTGTGAACCAGAAAATCAATTTATGTTTTCAAGTGTTGTTTTTTCTAGTTCAGAGATCTTTCCAATTTTTGAAGTTATAGTTTGTGTGCTGACATGGTTAAATCCACAAGTTTGTAGCCACGGTTGAGTTGATAGTGTGTGCTGACATGGTTAAATCCACAAGTTTGTAGCCACGGTTGAGTTGATAGTGTGTGCTGACATGGTTAAATCCACAAGTTTGTAGCCACGGTTGAGTTGATAGTGTGTGCTGACATGGTTAAATCCACAAGTTTGTAGCCACAGTTGAGTTGATAGTGTGTGCTGACATGGTTAAATCCACAAGTTTGTAGCCATGGTTGAGTTGATAGTGTGTGCTGACATGGTTAAATCCACAAGTTTGTAGCCATGGTTGAGTTGATAGTGTGTGCTGACATGGTTAAATCCACAAGTTTGTAGCCACGGTTGAGTTGATAGTGTGTGCTGACATGGTTAAATCCACAAGTTTGTAGCCACAGTTGAGTTGATAGTGTGTGCTGACATGGTTAAATCCACAAGTTTGTAGCCATGGTTGAGTTGATAGTGTGTGCTGACATGGTTAAATCCACAAGTTTGTAGCCATGGTTGAGTTGATAGTGTGTGCTGACATGGTTAAATCCACAAGTTTGTAGCCATGGTTGAGTTGATAGTGTGTGCTGACAGGGGTAAAGACTCCAAGTTTAGTAAGTGACAAATGTATTTAAGGACAGCTGTTTCTGACCTCATTTGGCTGTGGAGGTCCACCCATTCTTGTGAAATGTGTAGCATAGATTTCTCAGCGAAAGAAAGATAAGAAGGAATCCAGTTACAGCATCTAATAAATGCTGAGACCAAACATATTTTAAGATATACGCTTCACACCCCCTTGACAGTATTTTATCATTAGGTTACCGTTACACACTACGTTTTCCAATATCAAATGACTGCAGAATTGTTTAAATTAATAAAGACAATTTTCCTGCCATTCACAAACCGTTCTGTTGTTATTTATACACAAGCCACCACACATTTCAAATATTAGTCATCAGTTTAACAAATTCAAGAGCAATGTTTAAAATATATTTTTTATTCAATAACATTTTCAGAAAATATATTCTTCATTCAATAATACATTGATGTAATACTGATTTAAGAAACATTTGTGCTAAGCAAATAATATACTTCTATTTTAGTCAGAAGTACAGTTATTGTGCATATATTTCCAATACAAAGTGAGATGTCTAGTAAAATATCAATAGTGATTCCATATATTCAAACAGTATAATGAAAACATTGTGCAGATAAAATGGTAGATCCCAGTTACTGCTAAAGAATTCAATTCAAATGTAAAGTTTTCAAATTATGATTTAGAAAGTTACAAATAAAATATAACCAGTGGGTTCATTAAATGCAATCAGTACGTGAAATCAGCAGAAATGTCTGGTGATCAGACGGCCAAGCTGTATGAGATGCAAGGGAAGCATCCATCCATCCATCCATTGGCACCTTGCCGTCTTGACAGACGATAGTTTGTGCTTTAAAAAGGCATAATAACTTTTAACTATGGCGGTAGCGAGTGTGACTGATAAGGCCAATTTGTGCTGTAAATGTCCGTTCACAGTGGGTGCATCTGAACACGTGGTCATTTCCACCATCATGCACCATCTTACGTCTCAAACGCTTGGTGTGTGACTTTTCTGCAATAATTTTCTCCTTTGACTTTATTCCATTTCTGATATTTGCCCTCCATGCAACACGTTCAGCGGCGACTTGCTCCCAATGTGCATTATCAATGCCTGTATCAATCATGTCCCGCTTACACACATCTTTGTATCGTAGTAGAGGCCGACCCTGAGATCTCTTACCCATCTGTAATTCACCAAAAAAGATATCCTTTGGTATTCTACCATCATCCATCCTCCTAAGATGTCCTATCCATCTAAGTCTACGAAGACTGAGCATGGAATAAACTGTCACACAACCTGATCTTTCCAATACTTCAGTATTTGTGATTTTGTCTTGCCACTTAATACCAAGAATTCTTCGCAAACACCGCATATGAAAGCTGTTTGCAAGGGAAGCAACAGTTTTGTAACACCACAACCAGTTTTCTCCCAATGTTAGAGGTGTGTGGATTTTTTAAAATTCTTATGTCTATAAAACGAAAAGTTGACTTGTTTGCAAAATGTAGCATTTAATCTTGGCAGAATTCTAGAACATAATGTGAGAATTCATGTATCGAGATCACTTTTATTCCTATTCAGTTAAGATGGAAACAAATCATCACATTAAAAAGTGTTGTAGCATTCACTTGTTAAAAATTGTATTTTGTGACCAACCCATTTCAGAGGATCAGTTGACTGAGAAGTGTGGTTTATGAGTTATGATCCGTGGGAAGTCAAAGGATTTGTATTTGTTGGTTTGGAAAGAACAGTAATGGAAGGCATGGTTTCTGGAAGAAGCGGCAGGGGTCAACCAGCACAAAGTTGGACAAAGGACTTTGAAGTCAACTTGGCATAGAAATGCATGAAGCAGGATAACTGGCAATAGATCAAGAGTCTGTTTGGCAGGCTGTGATAAGGATGACACTCTGCACAGGACCTGCTGCATAATAACGAATTGTTTACATATATATACATATATATACATATATATACATACATATACATATATATATATATATATATATATATATATATATATATATATATAAAAGTTTATTGATGCTGAAGTTGTAAAATTAGCAGTAGTTAAAAATAATCATTCATCAGTGATGCTCCAATAAATGGAACAAAAATTGACAGTCCTAGGAACTGCACAACATTATTTATCATCCTATACTATGCCAAAAGGCAAAGGCGACCATGTTTCTTTACAAACATGTGTGGTCTTTTACCAATTATCTTACGTGCCCCTTTACTAACCCACCCAGCACTTTCTCCTCGTCTTTAACAACCTCAGTCTAGCTAACTTGACAGCCTTTTCTGGACACTCTGATCTCATAACATGATAAAACAAAGACGAGTATCTTTCCGTGATGTGGGTGATCATCTGCCTCTGTAAAGTGGCCTCTTCTAATACTTGGATATATGTCTTCTTGGCTGTTCATGTGGTTCTTAGTATTCTACGCAGAAACCACAATCCTGTAGTCTAAAATTGCTTTCTACTCTCATAATTCATTGTTACAATGTTGTTAAAGATGAAAATAACATGAGTAAATTAACATTGTTTACAAAGATACTATTAGCATTTAAAATACTAACAAAAATACATTCCTTAATATTCAGAAAACAAAATGCACTAACAAAATAACAAAAGTTCTAAATATTTTGGTACACAAACTGCAGCATGGCATTAATTTATGTGCATGTTAATGGGAACCATATTTACCATTTTCAAGAGGTTATTTCACACTTTATGGGTCTTGAACTGAAATGTTACAGAAAAATTATTACAATATCGTGGACCAGAAGAAGAACAATACTAGATCTACCAGATCTGAACATCAAATAACACCGGCCCATAAACAGCATCAAGTCTTGGAAACTTAAGTAACACCGGCAGCATCAAGTCTTGGAAACTGAAATAACACCGGCCCATAAACAGCATCAAGTCTTGGAAACTGAAAAAACACCGGCCCATAAACAGCATCAAGTCTTGGAAACAAATACTTTGACCATATGAAACATCACAACGGATTAGAAAAAAAACAGCCAAGGAAGGCTTGGTATCTGCAAGAAGAGACAGACGTTGACCAGCACGAAGTGGGACACAGAACAAGAAAATACAAACATCCTGGCCAGAGGGAGGAGAACTGGTGAAGGTTTGAGAATATTTCCCTGCGCAGAAATGAGAGCATGATCTGCAAAGGTAATGCTGAAGTCAAGGGCATAAACTACTATACAAAGTTCCCAATAAAAAGTTAATGGGCAGTCACAACTTTGAGTAATAAGTTCAAATAACTTCATACCACTTTGTTTTTCTTAAATCTTTCCATTTTCTTTCTCAAATATTCACTCTCTCTTTCCCTCCATATTTCTCTCTTCTTATAAATTAGTGTTTCATTAAGCAACAGCCTGTGGTGTGATGTTCAACAAAATCACTAGGCATACTACACACAGATCTTCAGAAATACTGATTTTACTTACATAATACTGCATTCCTGTAAACATGTCGCAACACAAGCTTGCAGCAAGGAATTATGAATCGTAACATATGTATACACACAGTTGGGTAAAATCTGTATAGTATATTTCTGAATATATTTCCCTGAGTAATGAAAACAATACTTAAGACATCTGTGGGATCTCCCATAGACAATTATGTGGAATTTTCCATAGATATATTTTTGGGATTTCCCAGTCATGACTGGAACAAATGTATTCATAAATACATCATGTGTATGTAATCACTGTGTGGTAAAAGAAATAGTGACTTACTTCATTTCTATTATGTATCAGCATAGAGCCAATTCTTTATGTTGGTTTTTTTAAATTATTGATTTCCTATTATCAGTGTAATGCTGATATTTGTGTTAGTTTTTAAATGATTAATTTCTTATTATCAGGGTAAAGCTTGATTCCTTATGTTGGTTTTAAATTATTGTCTTTTTATCAGCATAAAGCATGATCTCTTATGTTAGCTTTTAAACAATTAATTTACTATTATTAGCATAAAGCCTGAGGTACTAATGATTAATCACAAATGTGATGATTATCCTAGGGGCACTAATGGATAAATTCATGGGTAATAAAGATCATCACAAGTTTGATAAAAAATGATCCTTGAATCCACACAAAACAGTTTAGATGACGCTGTGATTAAATGGATTTTTCACTCCATTCTTAGCCTTTGCTACGAAAAAATGAAGATGTAACATTTGTGTATGTTTCAACATCAATAATTTGCTTAACCCAATTACATTTTAAAATAAAGAAATGTTTACTCATGACACATACGGGGAAACAATGGAGAAAAAAAAACTAGTTCTACAATGGAATGCACAGGTTGAACAATTTCTAATAAATATTTTAAACAAGGTATCTGTACAAGATTACATAAAACCATTTCTTATTTTTTGCTATCAGCATGCAATATAGCATGTTTGTTAAATTTAGTATGTGGGTTCTAAACATAAGAATATTGTATAATAAATGCTAAACATTACATATAAATATAAAAGCTCTGTCTTGCAGTATAAGATACCAAAAGCATGTTTTATGTTACAAAGAAGAAATGTCAATGAACTTAACTCAACAAATGGAATTTAAAAAGAAAACAACATGCAAATGCTGTGTATGCAGGATACAACAGCAGAAGCATAGACTGCTGAGAGAAACAAGAAAGACATGACATGTCTAATTTAACACTGATCCTATTGCTTCTTGGACTTTTAAGGCACTGTCAAATAAAAAGAAACAAAGTCTCATTGAAGGAACCTGCTGTATGTGTAGTGCTAGGGCTGTTACATTTGGTAGGCCCGAGTGCATGGAGAAATAGTCAGTCAATCTTTTCCACCCATAACGAGGACTGACATCAAACCCTCGTCCGACGGTGCTCATGCCTGTCAGTGTAACATACATCTGATAAAATGTAAACAGCATTTTCGTACATAAAAAGAATATTCAATTTTTTTTAAAACTGGCTTCACATTCATTTTTTGCATGAAAGGCTCACATTAAAACATTAAAAGATATGCAACATTCATACTCAAATTTTATTTCAGGTAAGTTTGATTACAATATTCAATTTCTGAAGAAAAAAAAATGGCTTGGGCTCCCAGGTTGACAACCTAACATGGGCATCAGAAAATGCCGTGGGAAGTAAAGGTGTCCAGCGTCATACGGACCAAATCATCCATCAAGTGCTGACAGGTCTATACACACACGGGGCTAGCACCATATACTCACTATGTCTCAGGTCTTGTCAAAGGCTCCTTGACTTGATGATCACAGTATGAGACTTGGAGGCTTATTATAGAAAATACTGCAGGGTAAGATCTTGAGTACCCGGGAAGGTTAACCCAGTCAACAAATGCCCCAGAAGCTGGATGTGTCGGCCTAAAGGTGCAAGTAAACAGGCACAACACAATTACGTCTGAAAAACACTCCGGATGAACACAGAAAAAAGAAGAGTCAAGAGCTGACATCACAGCACTCGAGATATTCCCATATCTTTCTGTCGTCATCTTAAACAACCAGCAAAGAGTCCAAATATAAATAGTACCAGTTGCAATATGATTGTGTGTCCGCCTGGCCTTTCCTCGGAGTACTGAGCGTCGGCCAGATCTGCTTATCACTCCCTGCCATACCATTCTCTCCAGGCAGGGATGATGTATTTGTTCTTCCACACTACACACATGAGAGATCTGACCACATCTGCCTTACCGTGCACCTGGCAAGATTGGAGGGGGGGACATCCTAGGACAAACTAAAGCATGCAAGAATATTGGAGAACAGACTGATTTGTGTGGCAAAAGTTTAAAGTTTCATGTATACTTATAATGAACATAATACAATCAACTTACATAATTGCTAGTTTAATACATCTCAAGAGAAAGTATTATCAAACGTTAATTGCCTCAATATAGACCAGAAATATTTACAAAAAACCAATAAATTCATATGTAAATTTGTGCATATATCAAGGAAACAAGTATTGAATCCTATTTAATTCCAAATTGTTTATTTAATTTATAATGAGGAATCCATGAAAATACACCCAGGGCAAGCACAGAAGGATCAAGTCCTTCCCAGCAGAAGTTGAAGGTTGTGAATGATCATTTTCCCTGTTGTGAGCTTGTAAGCCACACATTGGAACCTTTCAAATTAGAACCATGTACACCTGAAGAGTTATTCATTCTTATAAAGTGCATGGGAGTTTTCCCTTGTTTGGTGCAGATTTTTCCCACTCCTTGAGTTTTCATATATTTTTGCTGCTAAAGGGTCGGTTATTTTCAATGTTCATCAAAACTATACTAATGTTACGCATGGCTATAAAGGAACTATTTTAAAATAATTTAATTACACAATTTATTTTTTGCTGTTGCATATCCTTTGCAGGACATTGCAATAAATCTCAAGTAGATCTTCTAGGAAATTTTACATTCATTAGTTTGCCATTGCTTTCTGAATGAGAAGTCACCTTAATGCTGGAGTAGAGATTGAACGGATTACCTCACTATCAATACACTGGAAGTTTAAGAGTGAGCGCTCTTAATCTTTCAGCTACATCAACTGCTAACTTTTTTTTTTTAATGTTGCATATCCCTTGCAGGATGTTGCAGTCAACACCAGCATTTTTCAGCTGCTGTTGATGTGCTAGGCAAGATTTTACGTTCAGTAGTTTGTCATTGCTTTCTGAATGACCGGCTCCCATCCCAACACGTTATAACACAACGCAGCAATGTCTACTGCACAAATCGGTAGCGGCTGCGTTTCGAACGCCTGGTAAGCGGCTCACGAACCGCGGCAGCAAGCCTTTGGCCACAGAGACCGGCCAACTGCTAACTAGACTACAAAACCAAAATTTAGTGAAAGTTACTGGACATGATACAGACTTCCCAAAACAAACATTATGGTTAACAAGAATAAGGGGAACTGCAGTAAAGCTTAAAAAGGCAATGAATGAATCACCAAAAAACAAGAAGTAGATTGTAAGCTTTACTGAAACACGATTACAAGAAACAAATTGGACATTGCAGCCAAAGCCTTCGTTAGCACAGAACAAACAAACACAAACTGACACAAAACTACATGAAACACACTACATGACAATATTAAGGGTACTTCTCTGAATCTGTATCCTAGCTGGGGGCGACTGACACGTGTTAGACGACTAACAGTGGATTGTATTCAGCGATTCAAACCAAACACTAGGAAATCAGGCCTCCCAAAAACAAACACTAGGAAATGGAAATACTGAACTACCGAAACATACATTAGGAAATACAAGCTTAAATACTGGACTACCAAAACATACACTAGGAAATACTGGCTCAAATACTGGCCTCCCAAAACAAACACTTGAAAATACTGGCTCAAATACTGGCCTCCCAAAACAAACACTTGAAAATACTGGCTCAAATATTGATCCCCAAATACAAACACTAAGAAATACTGGACTACCAAAACAATCACTTGGAAATATTGGCTCTAATACTGGTCTCCCAAAACAAACACTTGAGGAAAATACTTCAAATACTGGCCTCCAAAAGAAAATGCCAGGAAATAATACTATAAATATTGAATTCCCAAAGCAAACACATGGAAAAACTGGCTACAAATACTGGACTTCCATCTGTACTTAACAGCTGAGGCCTATCTAAAACATGTACATACAGAGAAAAAAGTATAAACATGAGACAGTGTTTCAAATATAATTGTCTCTTCTTAAGAGGGTAAAAATACTACATATGGTAAGAGTAAACTTCATATACATTGATTAACTATATATAACAACAAATATTTAATTATATTATAGTATAGTTGATATCTCAACATCAATATGGTATGCACTTTTTGTTACTTTAGATAACGTTAAGGAATGACATTTTGATGGTTTATAAAAATGTACTATCCAATGTCACCCATCAGGCATTGGAGCGCCAATAATTCCTCCCCATGATGCTTAATGGCAAAAGCAGAAGATGCTGATGATGATAAAAATGTATTTACTTGAAATGCCAGGACAAGAAATATATGGAAAAACTAAACCATCAGCTTTCCCATGAAGGAAACTATATACATTTCCAGTGGTATCCATCCTCTTGTATGAATGTAAAAGTTGGACGCTTCTCAATACAATGTAAACCATGTATTAAAGCATACAGTACATGTCATCTTTGTTAAGGAACAAAGGAATGCACATACAAACTAACCAAAACTGTTTTCTTATTGAGCGGTGAAATATACAAATGGATGGGTTATCTAACTCATCATGATTCCTTATCCATAGCTGACCTCTTGAATAGGATTAAAGGTGAGAGGATCAACTTCACTGAGCTACATTTTACCTCACTTAGCTCAGTATTTCTCTCTGCAGAATGGCAAGCCAAGAGCATCATACAAAGCACAAACTCTGTAGATGCAGTCATGACGCCCAGGGAACTCCAAAAACATTAAAATCGTGGTCTGAACAATGAAGTCTGAGAAACAAACCCATGACCTTTAGAACACGAGGCAGACGGCTTTACCAATTCACCACAGAAACCCTTAACCTCTAGGGAAAACAGGCCAGTGGCAAACTAAAGACATCCTGGACTAATAACATAGAATGGACAGGGCACAGTAGTACTATACTTATGTGTATGCTGGAGAGAGGGAATAGTTGGAGAACTTGACTACCAACACATTTATCATGATTCATAGATGGAGTCATGGGATAGAAGAAGAGGAAGAATATACTTGTAAGTATAAGATATTTCAAGTCTGCTATAAAGGTAATCAATAGCCCCTGTAAAAATGTTTTTTTTAAAAATAGCATCATGAGATAGACAATGTTCTTTGGTCATATGATGAGAAACGAGGCACTGGAGAACATCGTGACGACTGGGCAGATCAAGGGTAGAAGAGGCAGAGGAATGCCAAGAGAAACTATGTGTCATGGTCTAAGATGGTGGCATGGGAGAATGTCAGCAACAGAATAGATCCAGAACAGCAAGGACTGAAATATGTGAAGAGACATGGTGCCTACACAATCTGGCAGAGCACATGATGAATGAAACATAACCATTTTCCCTTATTACTGCAGACACACACAAAATGAAGTATGCTAGCCATGAACAATGTTCATTAACATAAATATCATAAACCAAATATAAAATTTACTTGGGAATGTAATAATTTGATGGAACAAAGGGCATTTTGGTAACCTCAGCATCCAACAGCTTTTGCCGGACTTCAACCTTCACTTTTGTGCCATTTTTGGAGAAGTCGGTTTCAACATATCCCATTGACACATTCAATTTCAGAGATGGTGAGGGACAGCCACTTGTTATCTCCCCTATGACCTGTGATCCATCATCTGTGTAGATCTTAGAGTGCCCTGCAAATGTCACAGATATTATTATACATGAACAGTCTGAAAGAAAAAGTAACTTTAAGTCCATGTACATGTCACTAAGGCATAACGGGTTACAGTGTTAGGCTGCTGAAGTATGGAATCCAACAGCTGGTGTCATGGCGGAGCCAACATGACAACGTACAGACAGAGAACATCAGAGGTCAACACACACAGTCAGGGTGCTACAGAAACAACACACAATGTACACAGTCAGAGTGCTACAGCAACAATCAACACACAACATACACAGTCTGGGTGCTACAGGAAGATCTCATTAAAAGCTTTTGGAATTCACCACAACACTTGAGAAACTGCTGCCAAAGACTGAAATTCGTGGCGCATATCAATATGCAAGGGTGTAGTCATTTGTGAAGCAAACAGGACTGCAAGAGCTGGGGAAAAAAGGCTGGACAGAAAAACCACTGCAGGAGATCCACCTCCTGGAACATCAAGCATTCTTTGCCCACATTGTCAAAGAACATTTTGAGCCAAGATAGGCCTTATCAGCCATCTTAGAACTCCAAACTTTCAACCCCACTGGATGAAATGAATGGTCATCATCATTCTTGATGGACAAACACCACAAGAACAATCAACACACAAAGCCTATAACTGCTGTGGAAGACAGAGCATCTACAATGCACACAGACTGTATCCATCAACAGGTTTCTCAAAGGTGAGCTTGGAAATATCTGGTGTGCACACTTCAACCTTTATATTCAACACACAGTTTCCAAACAATATATTCCATTTCAAGTAAAAGCCAACATACAGAGTTAAGAGTTAGTTGCATATCCTTTACAGGACGTAGCAGTCAACCCCAGCATTTCTTTTGGCTGTTTTGATTTCTTGGCAAGTTTACGTTCAGTAGTTAGCCATTGCTTTCTGAATGACTGGCACACATACCATTATATGAAAATCAACATGAGGCGGTCTGCTGTCAAATCGTCCACAGCTGTGTTTCGAACGTGGTATGTGGGATTACGAACTATGTCTGTAACCTGTTTGCCAGAGATAGTAGATGGATCTATACATATGACTAGAGAAAGGAAAGATGATGTAAAAGGTTAAAGTACCCAAAGCAAAGTCTGCCATGGTGTGTAGTTTTCAAAATTACAGGCCACAGCAAAATAAGGTTTTGGAGGCTACTGCCCATTCTGGCCACTTTTCTTCCCATAAAATTCTGAAAATTATCCAGTACCTCTTTTATGAGGCTGGATCGAGCCCTATGAGGCTGGATCAAGCCTAAGTTTTCTGGAAGGTTGTTTTGGGAGTGAGGTTCTGCAAAGGACATGCTACTGGATGAATGAATGAATGGATCGAGCCCAGAGCTACATTTAGAGCCAGAGGAAGACCAAGAAAGTGATGGACAGACAACTAAACAGACACAAAAAGTGATGGACAGACAACATCTAAACAAACACAGATACAAGTGATGGGCAGACAACATCTAAACAAATACAGATACAACAAGTGATGGACAGACATCTAAACAAACACAGATACAACAAGTGATGGACAGACAACATCTAAACAAACAGATACAACAAGTGATGGACAGACATCTAAACAAACACAGATACAACGCAACCCAAGGCAACACATCTGACCTTGGGATGCAAGCTTAGGCTCCCCATACCCCTATTCTGTATAAAGTCCCACAGCAGGAATCTGTCTCGATTCCCTCGGTGAGCCCAGCACCAGGGCGCTATGTGTTGGCTCTGCAATTATGGAAGCCAACCTGGATGGTGGAAAATGCAATGGACTGTCCCTACCTTCCCTTGAGGGATGACCGTGAAGTCTTCGACTGTTCCAGCTTGACCAGCTAGGATGTGGACGGTACCACAAAAGTGAGAGTCTCCCAGGAATGCTAACCTGGTCAAAATTGCACGCTAAAAATCGGATGTGTTGGCCTAAGGGTTTCGACCCAAGGGTGCCTAACTAGACACACCGCAATAACATCTGAAAAAACACTCTGGATGAACGCAAAGAAGAAGAAGAATCTATCTGGGTATGTCAAGTGTTAGAATCATAACACAGGGAGGAATAGGTGGCCAGGCTTTCCCTCCCATAGCAAATAATGAGAGCTAGCATTGTACCCTTGTCCAACAGATCACATGCCATTGTCAGTGTAGCATCATAAACTTTACAACAAAGCATCCTCTATCCACATCTTTATGCTTAACAGCAAATGTGGACTAGGAAAAGAGACATCATTCAACTGGGGCTAGGCAACAAAGGGATCCCCTACTGGGGATTGAACCTGGACTACTATCTTGATTAGCAAGTGTACTAACCAATATACCATTGCAATTCCTTGTGTGTGTGTGTGTACATTCACTCGCTTTGAACACTCAAGCGTAGTCCAAACATGTGCTACTACTTGCAGTGCGCTGGACTTATTTTTGCGTGTGGATAAGCTTTCCCTAGTACCAGTGTCCCTCGCCATCAGGCAAACCCATCCCAACTTCTGAGGTACTTGTAATTTATGTCCGCCAGTCAAGGACAAGAAGTCAACACTTCAGTCCAAAATGACTGGTGTAAGGGTTGAATCTGCTACCTCTGCATCAGCACACCATAAATTCTATTCATTCAGCCATGCTGACCTCATGGCAGTTCCTTGATGACAGAAATATTTACTGCTCACTGAAAACTACTACATGCAGTATCTCAGTGTTTCTAACCCTTTTTCAAGTGGCAACCCCTTTTATAATGGCCAAAAATTATGTGACTTCCCTATTTATAACAGCTGAAAATTCTGCAACCTGTGATTGCACAAAATTTGAAATATTTACAAATGTGGATAAATTTATTAAATCCTACAAAGCAACTACTGAAAAAATAATTTCATAATGTTGATGAAGACAGGCCCAAGGAAGCTATTAATTTATAGTCATTGAAGCAAATGAAAGAAGAATAGATTAATTGTTATTGCTTAATTTAAGTTGGTAGCTTGGTATATTTTGTTAAACTGAAATGCTCCTGCAAGCGTAACTAAATTTTTCAATACAGTGGATTGTATACATTTTTTGACTATTTTTCATGTTTTATACATTATTTGTGTCAATAAATAGTTTTATTAAATACTTTTGTTTAAATAAAATAGCATCTCAGTTTTCCTTTTAATTTTCACTTTCTTCATGTGTGGTCCCCCTTCCCTCTTATTTTAAAAGTATTTCATGTCCTCAAAGGCAACATACCCAGCAAGTTGAGAATCACTGATGTATCTTATATGCAAGGTTGAATTATAAAGTCGATTCCTGAACTATATGAAATTTATGTTAAGATACAGGAGACTTACCCCTGACTGGTGCACCAGAGGAAATGAAGCCAACCCTTCGCTTTTTTGGTTTCAACTTAATCTGTTCTAGAATAACTTTTGCTCCGGGGAAGTCAGCTTTTGTCCGGCGAGTCTTACCTGTATAATACAGTGTATGTGAAAAATGTCTTCACAAACAACTAACTACACTGAAATCTGTTTGTGATGCCTAAATCATACAAATAAATACGATCTTACCTATATAATACAGTGTATTATTAATCCTAACTTTACAATCAATTAACTGCACTGAAATCTGTTTGTGATGCCTAAATCATACAAATAAATATGATCTTACCTATATAATACAGTGTATTATTATTCCTAACTTTACAATCAACTAACTACACTGAAATCTGTTTGTGATGCCTAAATCATACAAATAAATACGATCTTACCTATATAATACAGTGTATTATTATTCCTAACTTTACAATCAACTAACTACACTGAAATCTGTTTGTGATGCCTAAATCATACAAATAAATACGACCTTACCTATATAATACAGTGTATTATTAATCCTAACTTTACAATCAACTAACTACACTGAAATCTGTTTGTGATGCCTAAATCATACAAATAAATACGATCTTACCTATATAATACAGTGTATTATTATTCCTAACTTTACAATCAACTAACTACACTGAAATCTGTTTGTGATGCCTAAATCATACAAATAAATACGATCTTACCTATATAATACAGTGTATTATTATTCCTAACTTTACAGTCAACTAACTACACCGAAATATGTTTGTGATGCCTAAATCATACAAATAAATACGATCTTACCTATATAATACAGTGTATTATTATTCCTAACTTTACAATCAACTAACTACACTGAAATCTGTTTGTGATGCCTAAATCATACAAATAAATACGATCATACCTATATAATACAGTGTATTATTAATCCTAACTTTACAATCAATTAACTGCACTGAAATTAGTATGTGTTGTCCAAAGCATACAAGTAAATATAAGATATTCAAAAACCAAACAGAATATGCTTTTTAGATAATATATTTGGCATTCAAGAACAAATCAAAACAAAACAGATATAACTGAAAGTTGAATTTTATTTACAGTCAGTTCTATAAAATATATTTTGATAATGTAAATTTACTCCTAAATGACATATTTTAGGAGATAATTCCAGGACTATGGATGGTTTGTGTTTGCTTAAACGACTGCAGTAACCTGAAGACAACAATGTTAATAAAGAATGAACAAGATGCCACTGACAAGAGGGCACTGACTAAGTAGCAGAAGCTGGATTTATATTTTAAGTCACTGAAGGAGACACATCAAGAGGGAACATCAAGAAGGAACATCAAGAGGACACATGAAGAAGACACATCAAGAGGGAACATCAAGAGGACACATGAAGAAGGCACATCAAGAAGACACATCAAGAGGGAACATCAAGAGGACACATGAAAAAGGCACATCAAGAGGACACATAAAGAAGGCACATCAAGAGGGAACATCAAGAGGACACATGAAGAAGGCACATGAAGAGGACACATGAAGAGGACACATGAAGAGGACACATGAAGAAGACACATCAAGAGGACACAAGAAGAAGGCACATCAAGAGGACACATAAAGAAGGCACATCAAAAGGACACATGAAGAAGGCACATCAAGAGGACACATGAAGAAGGCACATCAAGAGGACACATGAAGAAGGCACATCAAGAGCACACATGAAGAAGGAACATCAAGAGGACACATGAAGAAGGCACATCAAGAGGACACATGAAGAAGGCACATCAAGAGGGAACATCAAGAGGACACATGAAGAAGGCACATCAAGAGGGAACATCAAGAGGACACATGAAGAAGGCACATCAAGAGGACACATGAAGAAGGCACATCAAGAGGACACATGAAGAAGGCACATCAAGAGGGAACATCAAGAGGATGCATGAAGAAGGTACATCAAGAGGACACATAAAGAAGGCACATCAAGAGGGAACATCAAGAGGACACATGAAGAAGGCACATCAAGAGAACACATGAAGAAGGCACATCAAGAGGACACATGAAGAAGGCACATCAAGAGGACACATGAAGAAGGCATATCAAGAGGGAACATCAAGAGGACACATGAAGAAGGCACATCAAGAGGACACATGAAGAAGGCACATCAAGAGGACACATGAAGAAGGAACATCAAGAGGACACATGAAGAAGGCACATCAAGAGGACACATGAAGAAGCCACATCAAGAGGGAACATCAAGAGGACACATGAAGAAGGCACATCAAGAGGACACATGAAGAAGCCACATCAAGAGGACACATGAAGAAGGCACATAAAGAAGGCACATCAAGAGGACACATGAAGAAGGCACATCAAGAGGACACATGAAGAAGGCACATCAAGAGGACACATGAAGAAGGCACATCAAGAGGACACATGAAGAAGGCACATCAAGAGGGAACATCAAGAGGACACATCAAGAGGACACATGAAGAAGGCACATCAAGAGGACACATGATGAGGACACATGAAGAAGACACATCAAGAGGACACAAGAAGAAGGCACATCAAGAGGACACATAAAGAAGGCACATCAAGAGGACACATGAAGAAGGCACATCAAGAGGACACATGAAGAAGGCACATCAAGAGGACACATGAAGAAGGAACATCAAGAGGACACATGAAGAAGGCACATCAAGAGGACACATGAAGAAGGCACATCAAGAGGGAACATCAAGAGGACACATGAAGAAGGCACATCAAGAGGACACATGAAGAAGGCACATCAAGAGGACACATGAAGAAGGCACATCAAGAGGGAACATCAAGGGGATGCATGAAGAAGGTACATCAAGAGGACACATGAAGAAGGCACATCAAGAGGACACATGAAGAAGGCACATCAAGAGGACACATGAAGAAGGCACATCAAGAGGGAACATCAAGAGGACACATGAAGAAGGCACATCAAGAGGACACATGAAGAAGGCACATCAAGAGGGAACATCAAGAGGACACATGAAGAAGGCACATCAAGAGGACACATGAAGAAGGCACATCAAGAGGACACATGAAAAAGGAACATCAAGAGGACACATGAAGAAGGCACATCAAGAGGACACATGAAGAAGCCACATCAAGAGGGAACATCAAGAGGACACATGAAGAAGGCACATCAAGAGGGAACATCAAGAGGACACATGAAGAAGGCACATCAAGAGGACACATGAAGAAGACACACCAAGAGGACACATGAAGAAGGCACATCAAGAGGACACATAAAGAAGGCACATCAAGAGGACACATGAAGAAGGCACATCAAGAGGACACATGAAGAAGGCACATCAAGAGGACACATGAAAAAGGCACATCAAGAGGGAACATCAAGAGGATGCATGAAGAAGGCACATCAAGAGGACACATGAAGAAGGCACATCAAGAGGGAACATCAAGAGGACACATAAAGAAGGCACATCAAGAGGACACATGAAGAAGGCACATCAAGAGGACACATGAAGAAGGCACATCAAGAGGACACATGAAGAAGGCACATCAAGAGGACACATGAAGAAGGCACATCAAGAGGACACATGAAGAAGGCACATCAAGAGGGAACATCAAGAGGACACATGAAGAAGGCACATCAAGAGGACACATGAAGAAGGCACATCAAGAGAGAACATCAAGAGGACACATGAAGAAGGCACATCAAGAGGACACATGAAGGCACATCAAGAGGACACATGAAGAAGGCACATCAAGAGGACACATGAAGAAGGCACATCAAGAGAGAACATCAAGAGGATGCATGAAGAAGGCACATCAAGAGGACACATGAAGAAGGCACATCAAGAGGGAACATCAAGAGGACACATGAAGAAGACACATCAAGAGGACACATGAAGAAGGCACATCAAGAGGATGCATGAAGAAGGCATATCAAGAGGGAACATCAAGAGGACACATGAAGAAGGAACATCAAGAGGACACATGAAGAAGGCACATCAAGAGGACACATGAAGAAGCCACATCAAGAGGGAACATCAAGAGGACACATGAAGAAGGCACATCAAGAGGGAACATCAAGAGGACACATGAAGAAGGCACATCAAGAGGGAACATCAAGAGGACACATGAAGAAGGCACATCAAGAGGACACATGAAGAAGGCACATCAAGAGGACACATGAAGAAGGCACATCAAGAGGACACATGAAGAATGCACATCAAGAGGACACATGAAGTAGGCACATTAAGAGGACACATCAAGAGGGAACATCAAGAGGACACATGAAGAAGGCACATCAAGAGGGAACATCAAGAGGACACATGAAGAAGGCACATCAAGAGGACACATGAAGAAGGCACATCAAGAGGGAACATCAAGAGGACACATGAAGAAGGCACATCAAGAGGACACATGAAGAAGGCACATCAAGAGGACACATGAAGAGGACACATGAAGAAGGCACATCAAGAGGACACATGAAGAAGGCACATCAAGAGGACACATGAAGAAGGCACATCAAGAGGGAACATCAAGAGGACACATGAAGAAGGCACATCAAGAGGGAACATCAAGAGGACACATGAAGAAGGCACATCAAGAGGACACATGAAGAAGGCACATCAAGAGGACACATGAAGAAGGCACATCAAGAGGACACATGAAGAATGCACATCAAGAGGACACATCAAGAGGGAACATCAAGAGGACACATGAAGAAGGCACATCAAGAGGGAACATCAAGAGGACACATGAAGAAGGCACATCAAGAGGACACATGAAGAAGGCACATCAAGAGGGAACATCAAGAGGACACATGAAGAAGGCACATGAAGAAGGCACATCAAGAGGACACATCAAGAGGACACATCAAGAGGACACATGAAGAAGGCACATCAAGAGGACACATGAAGAAGGCACATCAAGAGGACACATCAAGAGGGAACATCAAGAGGACACGTGAAGAAGACACATCAAGAGGGAACATCAAGAGGACACATGAAGAAGGCACATCAAGAGGACACATGAAGAAGGCACATCAAGAGGGAACATCAAGAGGACACATGAAGAAGGCACATCAAGAGGACACATGAAGAAGGCACATCAAGAGGGAACATCAAGAGGACACATCAAGAGGGAACATCAAGAGGACACATGAAGAAGGCACATCAAGAGGACACATGAAGAAGACACATCAAGAGGACACATGAAGAAGACACATCAAGAGGGAACATCAAGAGGACACATGAAGAAGGCACATCAAGAGGACACATGAAGAAGGCACATCAAGAGGACACATGAAGAAGGAACATCAAGAGGACACATGAAGAAGGCACATCAAGAGGACACATGAAGAAGGCACATCAAGAGGGAACATCAAGAGGACACATGAAGAAGGCACATCAAGAGGACACATGAAGAAGGCACATCAAGAGGACACATGAAGAAGGCACATCAAGAGGGAACATCAAGGGGATGCATGAAGAAGGTACATCAAGAGGACACATGAAGAAGGCACATCAAGAGGGAACATCAAGAGGACACATGAAGAAGGCACATGAAGAGGACACATGAAGAAGGCACATCAAGAGGGAACATCAAGAGGACACATGAAGAAGGCACATCAAGAGGACACATGAAGAAGGCACATCAAGAGGGAACATCAAGAGGACACATGAAGAAGGCACATCAAGAGGACACATGAAGAAGGCACATCAAGAGGACACATGAAAAAGGAACATCAAGAGGACACATGAAGAAGGCACATCAAGAGGACACATGAAGAAGCCACATCAAGAGGGAACATCAAGAGGACACATGAAGAAGGCACATCAAGAGGACACATGAAGAAGGCACATCAAGAGGACACATGAAGAAGACACACCAAGAGGACACATGAAGAAGGCACATCAAGAGGACACATAAAGAAGGCACATCAAGAGGACACATGAAGAAGGCACATCAAGAGGACACATGAAGAAGGCACATCAAGAGGACACATGAAAAAGGCACATCAAGAGGGAACATCAAGAGGATGCATGAAGAAGGCACATCAAGAGGACACATGAAGAAGGCACATCAAGAGGGAACATCAAGAGGACACATAAAGAAGGCACATCAAGAGGACACATGAAGAAGGCACATCAAGAGGACACATGAAGAAGGCACATCAAGAGGACACATGAAGAAGGCACATCAAGAGGACACATGAAGAAGGCACATCAAGAGGACACATGAAGAAGGCACATCAAGAGGGAACATCAAGAGGACACATGAAGAAGGCACATCAAGAGGACACATGAAGAAGGCACATCAAGAGAGAACATCAAGAGGACACATGAAGAAGGCACATCAAGAGGACACATGAAGGCACATCAAGAGGACACATGAAGAAGGCACATCAAGAGGACACATGAAGAAGGCACATCAAGAGAGAACATCAAGAGGATGCATGAAGAAGGCACATCAAGAGGACACATGAAGAAGGCACATCAAGAGGGAACATCAAGAGGACACATGAAGAAGACACATCAAGAGGACACATGAAGAAGGCACATCAAGAGGATGCATGAAGAAGGCATATCAAGAGGGAACATCAAGAGGACACATGAAGAAGGAACATCAAGAGGACACATGAAGAAGGCACATCAAGAGGACACATGAAGAAGCCACATCAAGAGGGAACATCAAGAGGACACATGAAGAAGGCACATCAAGAGGGAACATCAAGAGGACACATGAAGAAGGCACATCAAGAGGGAACATCAAGAGGACACATGAAGAAGGCACATCAAGAGGACACATGAAGAAGGCACATCAAGAGGACACATGAAGAAGGCACATCAAGAGGACACATGAAGAATGCACATCAAGAGGACACATGAAGTAGGCACATTAAGAGGACACATCAAGAGGGAACATCAAGAGGACACATGAAGAAGGCACATCAAGAGGGAACATCAAGAGGACACATGAAGAAGGCACATCAAGAGGACACATGAAGAAGGCACATCAAGAGGGAACATCAAGAGGACACATGAAGAAGGCACATCAAGAGGACACATGAAGAAGGCACATCAAGAGGACACATGAAGAGGACACATGAAGAAGGCACATCAAGAGGACACATGAAGAAGGCACATCAAGAGGACACATGAAGAAGGCACATCAAGAGGGAACATCAAGAGGACACATGAAGAAGGCACATCAAGAGGGAACATCAAGAGGACACATGAAGAAGGCACATCAAGAGGACACATGAAGAAGGCACATCAAGAGGACACATGAAGAAGGCACATCAAGAGGACACATGAAGAATGCACATCAAGAGGACACATCAAGAGGGAACATCAAGAGGACACATGAAGAAGGCACATCAAGAGGGAACATCAAGAGGACACATGAAGAAGGCACATCAAGAGGACACATGAAGAAGGCACATCAAGAGGGAACATCAAGAGGACACATGAAGAAGGCACATGAAGAAGGCACATCAAGAGGACACATCAAGAGGACACATCAAGAGGACACATGAAGAAGGCACATCAAGAGGACACATGAAGAAGGCACATCAAGAGGACACATCAAGAGGGAACATCAAGAGGACACGTGAAGAAGACACATCAAGAGGGAACATCAAGAGGACACATGAAGAAGGCACATCAAGAGGACACATGAAGAAGGCACATCAAGAGGGAACATCAAGAGGACACATGAAGAAGGCACATCAAGAGGACACATGAAGAAGGCACATCAAGAGGGAACATCAAGAGGACACATGAAGAAGGCACATCAAGAGGGAACATCAAGAGGACACATGAAGAAGGCACATCAAGAGGACACATGAAGAAGACACATCAAGAGGACACATGAAGAAGACACATCAAGAGGGAACATCAAGAGGACACATGAAGAAGGCACATCAAGAGGACACATGAAGAAGGCACATCAAGAGGGAACATCAAGAGGACACATGAAGAAGGCACATCAAGAGGACACATGAAGAAGACATCAAGAGGACACATGAAGAAGGCACATCAAGAGGACACATGAAGAAGGCACATCAAGAGGGAACATCAAGAGGACACATGAAGAAGGCACATCAAGAGGACACATGAAGAAGGCACATCAAGAGGGAACATCAAGAGGACACATGAAGAAGGCACATGAAGAAGGCACATCAAGAGGCCACATCAAGAAGACACATCAAGAGGACACATGAAGAAGGCACATCAAGAGGACACATGAAGAAGGCACATCAAGAGGACACATCAAGAGGGAACATCAAGAGGACACATGAAGAAGGCACATCAAGAGGACACATGAAGAAGACACATCAAGAGGGAACATCAAGAGGACACATGAAGAAGGCACATCAAGAGGACACATGAAGAAGGCACATCAAGAGGGAACATCAAGAGGACACATGAAGAAGGCACATCAAGAGGACACATGAAGAAGACATCAAGAGGACACATGAAGAAGGCACATCAAGAGGGAACATCAAGAGGACACATCAAGAGGACACATGAAGGCACATCAAGAGGACACATGAAGAAGACACATGAAGAAGGCACATCAAGAGGGAACATCAAGAGGACACATGAAGAAGGCACATCAAGAGGGAACATCAAGAGAACACATCAAGAAGGAACATCAAGAGGACACATGAAGAAGACACATGAAGAGGGAACATCAAGAGGACACATCAAGAGGACACAAGAGGACACACCAAGAAGACATATGAAGAAGACACATCAAGAGGACACATCAAGAGGACACATCAAGAGAACACATCAAGAGGACACATCAAGAGGTCACATCAAGAAGACACATCAAGAAGACATATCAAGAGGACACATCAAGAGGACACATCAAGAGGACATATCAAGAGGACACATCAAGAGGACACATCAAGAGGACAAATCAAGAGGACACATCAAGAGAACACTGAAATATGGCCATTCACATTCAGTGTAATAAACTTTTGTCCAAAACAAGAGCAGAGCAAGAAAAAAGTAGAGTACAGGAAAACAATTAGCGTTGTGCTCCCACTCCATAATAATTTACAAGTAGTACTTAGGGATGTAAATTACAAGTCGGAGTGAGTTTGCCTGATGGTGATGGACACTTGGTAACAGGGAAAGCTAATCCACATGAGAAATTCAGTCCAAAGCACTATAAGTGGTAGCATATGTATGGGCTTTGCTTGAATTCAGAGAGAGATAATACAACAACAAAAGTAAGAACGCAATCACAAGTAATTATGTGAGATCATGTTCTTGCAAGGCTGGCTACACTTCCTGCCATTCCTATTTTTTTAATTGCGTGGTCTTTTGCAGGACTTCGCAGTCACATCTAGCCCCTATTGGCTATTTGTGATTTATTAGACAATTTTACATTCAGTAGTTTGCCATTGCTTTCTGGACAGGAATCCAACATCTAAGTCAGACTGACTGGCATATGGAACAATCCCACTATGCCACTGTCAGAAGAGAAAGTGTATGCATATTGGTATTTAATATTACGTGCCCTACAGTTGTGGCTGATTTGGCAACAGACCGCCTTGCGTTTTAAAAAAAAATATAAATGGTATAGGTGCCGGTCATACAGAAAGCAACAGCAAACTACTGAACGTAAACTTGCCAAGAGATCACAAACAGCCAAACAATGCTGTGGTTGATTGTGACGTCCTGTAAAGGATATGCAACTAACTTTTAAAAACTGATTTCTTGGGTAGCAATATTGGACACATCTTCTCAGATAACTGAACAACAGGAGGTCTGGTGTGCAGGTTGTGCACATTACACATCCCATGGCGGTTGGAAATTGCAAAAAGTAGGCCATAAGCCGCTACCCTAGCAAGATGTTTAGGCAAGAATGCTAACCACAAGTAGATGGGAGTTCTCTACCTTGGATGGAGTCTGTCTAGAGTAGTGGTTCTCAACCTTTTTTGGCCCATGCACCCTTTCAACATGTCAGAATGTCATTTCCCCCCTTTCCAAAATTGTCAGTCTCAAAAGGTGCATTCAAAATACCATGCTTATAATACTGAAAATCCTTATTTTCTTCCATATTTGTACATAACCTGTACATGCATAGGTTAATTTTATAGTTTAGTTTTATACATTTAATATACAATTAATCGCTCTCAGTAGAGCGGACCGATGCACACTACATTTGTGTGGTCCTGAAGCCATACACACTATTTATAGTAGTGGACTGGATTTTGCGTGTGGGTTAGCTTTCCCTACTAACAGTGTCCCTCTCCATCAGGTGAACCCACTCCGACTTCAGAGGTACTTGTAATTTACATCCCCAAATCAAGGACGACAGGTCAACATTTTAGTTCAGCTGTCCGGTGTAGGGGTTGAACCGCTTACCTTGACATTAACACATCGGATGTTTAAGAACATGTGTTCTTACCCATTCGACCATGCTGACCTGCAAGCCAGTTTGAGTCTGTCAAGCTATGGTCTTAACACCCCCCACCCCCTCTCAAAAGAGAGAAGAAGGAGGAGGAGGATGAGGAGAAGAATAACTGAAATGATTGTAGCCAGCTCACCAACAAGCCAGGTTAATCCAGCTTCCACGGGTGTCGTGGTCTCATCAATATCACTACCATAGAGGCAAAGTCCTGCCTCTAATCTGAGACTGTCTCGAGCTCCTAATCCAATCATCTTCACTGATGCTTTCGAGGATGACAGCAAGGCAGACACGATGTCAACAGCACTGCTTGTCGGAATGGAAATCTGGAATGGACATTTCAAGTCACACAGTGATGGCCATATCCACATATTTTAGTACAATTATATGGATGTAAAGCAGGAACTCTTTAGTTCAACATATTTACCAATATTTACATTAATCACATTGTATACGTGATTCAATGAGCATGATCAGTAGAGTTGAGGTAGGTTTTCCATGTAAGCATTAGGTTGATACTCTGCAGAGATCTGCAATTTACAAAATCATGTTTATCTTTATACCTGGACATACAGGAGTTGTGGGCAATGGAATAGAATAGGCTGGCAGGGAGGTCACTGTATAAAGTTTCAAACCTAATGCTGAGAGGGTCAATTTCATTGCACTGGGTTTTACCCGATCTGGCTCGGTTTCTCTTCATAAAATAGCAAACCACTTGCCAAGAGCATCGAGCAGAGTACACTTTATAGCTCCAGCGATGACCCCCACTGCCACTATATCAGAGGGACAACTAATTAACTGAGCAACATCATGAACACCCTTAGAACTAAATGAATCAGCATCAACAGTTGCAAGAGCAGGCATTCAAACTGAAGAATGATGTGGCCAAGAAACAGCAGCACAATTGTGCAGTGAGAGTCATCTCATAACATGGGACAGGCACAGATAGTCACTGATGGATTTACTATGGAGAAGATTACAGTACCTATAGGAGTCAGAAGTGAAACAATGAGAATCTGAACTGAACTAAGCATTTTGAGCCTTGATAGTGAAACTTTTCACATGTGTCACCAAGGCCGATATGGGAAACAAAGAATAGTAATACTAACCTACCATGCATGTCATAATGGTTGTTATAAAGGGTTCCGTGAAACTGGCTTTCCCATCATCATTATGCAGTAGGTACTTTGCTTAACATCACTATCATCTCATAGTCTGCCAAAAAGTCTTTCAATCTCTGCACATTTAACCTGCCTCATGCATCTCCATGCCAAAAATATCTATAATGTCCTGTGTCCATCTTTGTGCTGGTTGGTCCCTGCCTCCTCTTCCAGGAACCATGCCTTCCATTGCTGTTCTTTCCAAGCCATTGTGATGTTTCATATGGCTAAAGTATTTTATTTTCTCGTAGAAAACTTTAGCTTGAAAATACAACCAATCTACTCAGGGCTTGGTATGAGTTGTTTGAAGGCCTATGCTCCATTGAGAGATGAGAGGCAGCAGAAAAACTACTGAAATGGTTAGTGCCACTGGATTCTAGATTCAGTTCCCCAGCACTGACAGCATCTTGTGTCCAATAAGCACAGCTCTTGGATTGATCAAATTGTTTGTAATTGGTACCAGTGATATCTAAAGCAAAGTCAAGTCAGATCGATACTGTACTGTACATACAGGCTACCAGCTTTCTATGTTTCTTGATGTGCCTGTGTCTGCACTTGCCTGTGTGTCTGCTTGTCCATCTGCATTCCAGCCTATCTAGATGTGTTGAGGTGTGTATATGTGTGGGGTGTGTGCGAGCACACACGCACAAAGCATTATGACAGACACCTCCATAAATCAAGTAACCAAAGAAACCAACAGATAAATCAGACTAATTGAAACCCTAATATTTTCACCCTTGTAACTACCCATACGCCGGTCTCCATGGCAATGGCGTTACAGACGGGGTATGTAATTCCACTTACCTGCGTTTGAAACACAGCTGCAACCGATTTAGCAGCAGACCGTGTCACACATGATGATATGGGAGCCGGTTGTTCAGAAAGCAATGGCAAACTACTGAACGTAAACTTGCAACAGCAGTGCTGGTGTTGACAGCAATGTCCTGTAAATAGGATATGCAACAACAAACAAACAAAGAACTACCCATACAACCTGCACTTGAGTTCTCACATGTTCGCCTTTAATCTACACAGAAGAGAAACCTAGCTGTTTTTTGATAGCTCACCTCAACCCCATCCTCCCCTGTATACCCACAACGGGTAACTCTACATCCTTTCACACCAAACACAGTTGCCTCAGTTGTTGTCATGAAGACAAGTTCTTTCAGGTCAAAGTCCACACCCGGCTGTAAAACTGTTACCATTTCAGGTCCTGAAATATTACATGGGGTAATTATAAGAAATAACACTTGACATGTGATCCATGCATGAGCAATTTGAAGTTTACAGTCTACAGTAACATTTCAGTTTCTGAAATATTACAGTTATAACATCGGTCCAGTTGGAGGCAGAAGGCACAGAGATAGATAAACGAAAGCATTAATGAATGGACAGGTTATGTCACTAAACTTACATGTAGTGCTGAAGATAGAGGGCAGTGACATTCTACAAGATCTGAACATCAAAGAAAACTGACTCTTAAGCAGCATCATTTTTCATAGAAACTGAAAAATTTGACCATTTTAAACATCACAGACTCTTGGAGAGAACAGTGAAGGAAGGTGTGGTTCCAGGAAGAAGAGGCTTGGGTTGGTCAGCATGAAGCTGGACACAGGACACTGCAGACACTTTGGGCAAGAGGGTGCATGAGGGAGAAATGGCCAGAGATAGAGAAGCTTTTTAATGGGCTGTCATGACAGCTATGTTCTGCAAAAGACCTGAAACATGATAAGGGGACAGTGAAATATCACGACAACCTGACAAACTACAGATAAAATTATGGGACAGAAGTAAATATTAATTAAAAAGTGTACTCTGTGTATAAGTTATGACCTGTAGCAGTACATCTGATAGAAAATTTATATCAATATTTCCAGCACAAACATAATATTAAAATTGGCTCATGAATTGAAAACTGAAGCACTCTGGCCTCTTCAAATGTTAGTGGTTTTAAAAATAAACGGTGAGGGAAAGCACAGTTCCTGAAAGATAAAGAAGGGGTCAACCAACATGACAGTGAACACAGGACATTGTGAAGGTCCTGGGGATGAAACACATGGCTGGGGAACTGGAAATTTATAGTTTCCAGCGAGCTGTGATGATAGTTATGTTCAGCAAAGAAGTTGGTACATATTGAAGATGCTGATATGCAATGTACAGAAATATATCAAAGTAAAGTGTCAACACTAAACATTTTAAGGAAATGCATATAATGAAAATCAGTATTTCCATTAACAGTGTACAAATGTAAGGTATACTTTCATCAGAAGTGCACACAGCAAATAAAGATGTTTTTAAGGTGCCAAGATGTCAGCTTTTAAAGAACAAATGCACAAAGGACATAATGGATGTTGCAGCTACAAAGCCTTCCTCAGCAAGCAACACACTGAACAGGGAAAACAACATACCAATGAACTATTTAGGAGTTTTCTTGGTCAGATATGACTGAGCTACTGTATAATAGCAGACAGTATTACTGCTTTCTGTTAGTGCCGAATATTGGGTGGCACTCACCAAATCCGACACCCCACATTATGCCAGTGGCTTCCGGTGGAGGAGTACAATTGGAAGGGTACAAACCCTACCCTAGTGTGAGGAAATGCAACCTTAAGACTAAATGTCATGACAGGGCAGACCAGGCCCAAGCCTTGGTTGGCGACTGATCTAGGATGGAAGCTCAGACAAGCGGACGGTTAGAAAATTACTCTGCTGATCCGGCAGCTTATGCAGCTTGTCTTGTTTCAGATGTATTGGTGTTACCTTTCCTCTGGGATCATGTTGCATGGGCAATATATGGTCTCTAAATTCAGCCCAGGCCTTGTGTTATGGAGAGGTATAACTCCATTTTTACAAACTATCATCTATCAAGGCGGCAAGGTGCCAGTCAGTCATTTATGAGTTTAGTGATGTGTAACAAAAAAAAAGGGTGAACAATATTTCAAGTTATTATGTAAAATGTAATCGAATATTTCTAGAAAAAATGTAAACTGTGACATTAAATTTGCTTCATATTGTTTACATCTGATAGAAAAGAAACTCTTCTTTACATTGTTTATATTTACTGGAATTGCCTTCATGATGTACTTTGTGGTTGATGGAAACATTTCACGCATTTGTTAGAAATGTTACTGTAAAATCTTCATCTTATTATCTTAAAATATACTGCAAAATTGCCAGGACTAGTAAATCACAACACGCTGTACAACAAGCTGAGCAAACAATGTCTGTAAAATACATTAAGATTTAAACACAATTTCTTTTTTAGTGCTAACAATTCTTTGTTTTCAGCCTCAGTGATGCAACATTCGTCTAACAAATAAATCTGATAACATACAATTCACAGCCCCTGGTGATATTACATTTTTTATATTCTTCTGCTGTTAATTATTACATTTTTTATATTCTTCTGTAGTTAACTGTTTCTATATTACAATGGGAAGTCAGCAAGTAAGTAACAAGTGGATATTTTTAAAGATAAATATAATACAATTTATAAACCATCTGTTACCACACATACATTTTCCCTTAATTTTTCCCTGTACAGTGAAAATATTTTCAGAAATGTAGAGGATATAAATGGAATCAGCATTGGAGGACGAAACATCAATAACATTAGATACGCAGATGATGCAGTATTAATTGCAGACAATGAGCAGGACCTGCAACAATTAGTAGATGCGGTTGTTGTACACAGTGAGCAACTGAGGTTAGAATTAAATTGTAAAAAGACTCAGGTTATGGTCATCAGTAGGAAGGAAGAAGTGCCTCAATGTAATATACAAGTAATGGAAATATTCTTCAACAAGTGAATAGGTAAAATTATCTTGGAACAGTTATAACATCTGATGGGAGATGCCTTGAAGAGATTAGAACAAGAATCGCCATGGCGAAAGTAGCCTTTAGCAAGATGAAAAACATTCTGACCAATAAGAAGATGTCAATTGAAACGAGAAAAAGAGTTGAGGGGATACATAGAGCCTGTTCTATTGTATGGATGTGAAACTTGGACAATGAGCAGTCAAGCTGAAAAGCATCTGATGGCTGCAGAAATGTGGTTTCTGAGGAAAATGCAAAGAATACCATGGACAGACAGAAAAACCAATGACCAAGTACTACAGGAGACAAATGAACATCGTAAACTGATTAGAGAAATTAGACGTAGACAGTCAAAATTTTTTGGACATGTTATAAGAAGAAATGGATTGGAGAACTTAGTGACAACTGGCAAGATTGAGGGGAACAGACCAAGAGGAAGACCGAGAGGAAAATACGAGACAGGAACACTGAGCTGATCCACGACACTGGTGATTGAGTGAAATGGCGAGTCATGACTGCCCACGCTTTCCGGCATGGCATATGATTGATTGATTGATTTCCAAATATTCACTAACAGTGATATACTTATTCCATCGTAGTAACTATGTTTTGAGGTCTGCAGCATAGAATTACATGCTTGGCACTCTCGGTCACAATCGCAACTTATGTTTAACCTCTGCACCATCTGTATATCCTTTACTGCTAAAGTGTGTTTTTAGTGGACCAAATATGTGAAAATCACTCTGGGCTGAGACTGGGCTGTAAGACAAAGAATTTTCAGGAAATGCATTTTATTTCTTTTGTTTTTGGCCCAAAAATAATTGTACAGTAGCATTCTGTTCTTCCTTTTGCACTCCAAAAAAACAAAAACAAAAAACAATCAGCATTGTATTTGCTCTGTGCATTGGTCACCTAGCAGCCTGCTACCTGCTACCTATGCTAATCATAAAAATGGATGATGGACCTTAAGAAACTACCAGCTACAATTTTCAGATTCCCAGTATCAAACTTATAAAGATCTAGTTTTGATGTCCAGTTTTTCAGACACTGCAATCTTAACCAGATAAAGTCATTTACATCATATTCTCAGGTTTACAGTTCCATTCTAGCCCTTCAGAATAGCTCCATGTATGCCATTCCACTCTCAAGGGAAAGTGCATAGGCATTCTCTGCCATCCTGTGGTTTTTTTCACAACAAATAAATCTAAAACTCATGAAAAATTACCTTGTACAGCAACTAAAGCAGTGTCTATGACAGACAGACTGACATCAGCTCCTGATTTTTGGAAATCCGCCTCTTTCAACTGAAAGTACACACAATCATCTAACATAAATAAAAAAAACTATAATGTTAAATTATTGTGCATGAACCTGTGCATAATTTGTATTTCCATTCTTCTTCATTCTTTTAAGTGGAGTGTATCACTCTTGGCTATGGTCCTCTCTTAACTCACGTGTTCAGTGTCATGCTATGGCATAGATTTGTGTAAAGTTTATTTCCTATAGACAGATTACATTCAAGGTAACCAGCTCTATTTGAGAATGGGAAGATTTTTCTTCCTTTAGCAGGGTAGCCCCATTACAGCCTGCCCTTTGTAATTTCCAACTGCCATGGGAAATGTAAAGTTCACAACTTGCACATAGGACTTCATGCTATCTGCCCTTATCAAAGAAGACATGATGGACAGGCATTTTAACCGTTAAGCCTCTAGAATGTTTATACTTCTGGCTATGGTTTGCAGTCGCATTTTCCACATGTTGGACTGGTAGTGGATAATTCTGTTGCCCTGCTACTGAGTTGAGTGCGTGACGCGACACTGTGAGCTGTGAATTTAGTTTGGAATGTTTTTACATCTGTCCGCGGTTGGTGTAGCGTGAACTGCTTGTTCAGAATGATGGCAAATGGACTGTCGCTTGAAATTGACTGGATTGCCTTTTCGGTTCATGATGGAGCTACGGTGTTCGTGCTTTGTGCGATGATTTCAACGGGCCGCCCTGCCGAAAGGGACCGAGCCATATGGGATAAACCCTGGGGCAATGAAGTCGATCCTCTCGACTTTTAATGCAGTAATGTGTGGCTGCTGGTTGTCTAGTGACTGCCGCTTTCATCGACAATGAACTGTATTTTCCGTGGAGGTCTTTTGTGTTGACATTCTGACGGCGGCATTATGCACAGTTTACCTGTGCATACGGTTGTTGGCTTATCAAGACTCCTGTCTATTCCACTTTTCACATAGGGCAGTGAGGAGCATTTTGTGTGATATTCACTGGCACAGGAACGGAGCATAATGGGGACGACCTGTTGCCGTTAGAAATGTGACTAACTAACTAAAGAAGACTGTTAGGCTGGCAAGGAATGCAACACACATTGCATTCATTTCGGAATCAAGAAGTCTGCTTAGTAAGGTGGCGAAAGCAATGTTTCATGTGGAATGGCTATCCTCGTTTCAGAGGTCACAGATTGTGAGAATTGTATGGATTTTTTACCCTGGCCATGCCAGAGTGCGGAGGGAATGAACAAGCTGATAGGCTGGCAGAGAATGCACCTCTTGGTGGTAGATTACCTATGGACAAGGGAGAGGTGGTCGAGCACCTGTGGGACCAGGTGGAGAATGTGGGGGAACAGATTGAGAATCTGTATGTGGAAAGAATGATATTGTGGTTAATCGGCAGGGGTTTTTGGAAGAATCTCTCAAAACAGAGAGGGAAGATGAGAACTTTCAATCAGATAGTGGTGGGAACGATTAGTAGTATGACTCTTCACTGGCTATTGAACGAGGGGATGGAGCGCATTTGGGAATGTCCTGAGTGCAGTGGTGTCAATTCTTAGTTCAGCTCAACTCAACCCAATCAAAAGAAGACTAGATATGTTCAAGCCCACCACCTCCACTTTACTATTTGGTAGACGGTATAAGAAAGACCTTCTGGACAAAGTATTATAAAAGACACAGGAAACAAAGTAAGGAACTTCACCAGTCTATTCGATTCATGAGGCAAATGTGTGTGGGAAACAATGCAGCATGACATTTTTAGTGCCTTCACCTTTCCCAGACACAGTGTGCATTATCAGTTCCTGCATTCTCTTATTAAATGTTCAATGTGATGATTCTCCTTTCCATTTCAGCATCAGGTTAGAAGAACATTGAAAAAAAAACAACAAGGCTTTTGTGGAGCTGCTCACATGGAGGTATCTGTGGAATCCAGTATATTATTCTATTAAGTCATCTATTAGAGCATCTGCCTATTGCTCTGTTTCTGCTGTATCTTAGGGGATTCTGTTTTTGGTATACTGTTTGGAGGTAGTCTTGCTAAATAATCAAATCATCTTTGTTTTCTAAAGTTTTAATAAATATCACAAAGAGAGTTACATTGCGTCTGTTTCATCAAGCCTGTGATTCAGTACATCCAACTTCGACAAGCATGTTTTTGAGTGATTACTCTAGCCTTTAACTATCCCCAATCTACCTACAAGACAACAGGCTTGTGTCTCACTTCATCTGGTTCCCATCCCTTGACTTGTCTGACATGGGAAACTCTACCAGTAGCTATGCTACTATCGGCATAGCTTTTGGAATCATTGAAACATGCAGTCCCTCTACCATTTCAAGGTGGAGACACAAAAGAAGTACCACACCATCTGACTTAATGTCCTTTGATAAATCCATTAATGACATTGTGCCCTCAAGCTTCCTAATGTCACCATTTCTAATTCTTGTCACTTTTGGTAAAGTAATCATTGACAGTATGAATTTGAGAAAACAGTTTCAGCATACCTCACATCAGACAAAACATATCACATTCTGACAGGAGCACTTGTGAGATATAAAAGCAAATGAACAACACCTTCATGTGTGCGAAATCCTTGTCAGCACATCCTGCATTAGACACAACATACAAATATCCACCACTGGTATTGGTCACGATCAGGTCGTCAAGTATTCCTCCATTTTCATTTGTGAAAACAGTGAGTGTTCCCTGGTTGTCCTTCAGACCTGAATGAATAGGTGCATTGTTAGCTTCTCCACAGTTTTATAATCTACATAATTACATTCAAACAAATATCAGCATGGAAATTAATAAACATTGCTAGCTATTAGATGTTGACATAATCAGAAACTGGTAAAAAAAAATATCAGAAGCTGGTAAAAAAGCAATTGATCACAAGCTAATAAAAAACCAGCTATTACAAGCCAATGTAAAACAAGGTAACAGAAAACAAGCTATCAAAAGCTAATAAAAAAAAAGCTAGTAAAAAATACAAGCTATCACAACCTAATAAAAAACAAGCTATCACAAGCAGGTAAAAAAAAACACAAGCTAGTAAAAACACAAGCTGGCAAAATACAATCATATATGTAAGTCTGATCTGCTTTGGTTTAGGATGACTTTCCTTGTAGATTGATATCTCCTTAAGTGCTCCAGTCTCCTCCCATTGATCATACAAGGAGAATCTCAGCACAGTGCATGAACTCTGTAGCACTAGCAAGGTTCCAAATGTGTTTCTACCAGCATCACACAACATCATATAGCAGGTCCTTTGTAGAATTGCTCTCATCAAAGCCCCCTGGAAAGACTTGATCTGTTAACAGTTCCCCTGGCTGATGCATTTTCATACCCAAGGTGTCTGTGTCCTGTGTCTACCTTCACATTGGTTAACCCTTGCCTCTTGTTCCGGAACCATGCCTTCCAAGATTGGTTAACCCTTGCCTCTTGTTCAGGAACCATGCCTTCCAAGATTGGTTAACCCTTGCCTCTTGTTCAGGAACCATGCCTTCCAAGATTGGTTAACCCTTGCCTCTTGTTCAGGAACCATGCCTTCCAAGCTTGGTTAACCCTTGCCTCTTGTTCAGGAACCATGCCTTCCAAGATTGGTTAACCCTTGCCTCTTGTTCAGGAACCATGCCTTCCAAGATTGGTTAACCCTTGCCTCTTGTTCAGGAACCATGCCTTCCAAGATTGGTTAACCCTTGCCTCTTGTTCCAGAACCATGCCTTCCAAGATTGGTTAACCCTTGCCTCTTGTTCCAGAACCATGCCTTCCAAGATTGGTTAACCCTTGCCTCTTGTTCCAGAACCATGCCTTCCAAGATTGGTTAACCCTTGCCTCTTGTTCCAGAACCATGCCTTCCAAGATTGGTTAACCCTTGCCTCTTGTTCCAGAACCATGCCTTCCAAGATTGGTTAACCCTTGCCTCTTGTTCCAGAACCATGCCTTCCAAGATTGGTTAACCCTTGCCTCTTGTTCAGGAACCATGCCTTCCAAGATTGGTTAACCCTTGCCTCTTGTTCCGGAACCATGCCTTCCAAGATTGGTTAACCCTTGCCTCATGTTCAGGAACCATGCCTTCCAAGATTGGTTAACCCTTGCCTCTTGTTCCGGAACCATGCCTTCCAAGATTGGTTAACCCTTGCCTCTTGTTCCAGAACCATGCCTTCCAAGATTGGTTAACCCTTGCCTCTTGTTCAGGAACCATGCCTTCCAAGATTGGTTAACCCTTGCCTCTTGTTCCAGAACCATGCCTTCCAAGATTGGTTAACCCTTGCCTCTTGTTCCAGAACCATGCCTTCCAAGATTGGTTAACCCTTGCCTCTTGTTCCAGAACCATGCCTTCCAAGATTGGTTAACCCTTGTCTCTTGTTCAGGAACCATGCCTTCCAAGATTGGTTAACCCTTGCCTCTTGTTCAGGAACCATGCCTTCCAAGATTGGTTAACCCTTGCCTCTTGTTCCGGAACCATGCCTTCCAAGATTGGTTAACCCTTGCCTCTTGTTCAGGAACCATGCCTTCCAAGATTGGTTAACCCTTGCCTCTTGTTCCGGAACCATGCCTTCCAAGATTGGTTAACCCTTGCCTCTTGTTCCGGAACCATGCCTTCCAAGATTGGTTAACCCTTGCCTCTTGTTCCAGAACCATGCCTTCCAAGATTGGTTAACCCTTGCCTCTTGTTCCAGAACCATGCCTTCCAAGATTGGTTAACCCTTGTCTCTTGTTCAGGAACCATGCCTTCCAAGATTGGTTAACCCTTGCCTCTTGTTCCAGAACCATGCCTTCCAAGATTGGTTAACCCTTGCCTCTTGTTCCAGAACCATGCCTTCCAAGATTGGTTAACCCTTGCCTCTTGTTCAGGAACCATGCCTTCCAAGATTGGTTAACCCTTGCCTCTTGTTCAGGAACCATGCCTTCCAAGATTGGTTAACCCTTGCCTCTTGTTCCGGAACCATGCCTTCCAAGATTGGTTAACCCTTGCCTCTTGTTCAGGAACCATGCCTTCCAAGATTGGTTAACCCTTGCCTCTTGTTCCGGAACCATGCCTTCCAAGATTGGTTAACCCTTGCCTCTTGTTCCGGAACCATGCCTTCCAAGATTGGTTAACCCTTGCCTCTTGTTCCAGAACCATGCCTTCCAAGATTGGTTAACCCTTGCCTCTTGTTCCAGAACCATGTCTTCCAAGATTGGTTAACCCTTGCCTCTTGTTCCAGAACCATGCCTTCCAAGATTGGTTAACCCTTGCCTCTTGTTCCAGAACCATGCCTTCCAAGATTGGTTAACCCTTGCCTCTTGTTCCGGAACCATGCCTTCCAAGATTGGTTAACCCTTGCCTCTTGTTCAGGAACCATGCCTTCCAAGATTGGTTAACCCTTGCCTCTTGTTCCGGAACCATGCCTTCCAAGATTGGTTAACCCTTGCCTCTTGTTCCGGAACCATGCCTTCCAAGATTGGTTACCCCTTGCCTCTTGTTCCGGAACCATGCCTTCCAAGATTGGTTAATCCTTGCCTCTTGTTCCGGAACCATGCCTTCCAAGATTGGTTAACCCTTGCCTCTTGTTCCGGAACCATGCCTTCCAAGATTGGTTAACCCTTGCCTCTTGTTCCGGAACCATGCCTTCCAAGATTGGTTAACCCTTGCGTATTGTTCCGGAACCATGCCTTCCAAGATTGGTTAACCCTTGCCTCTTGTTCCAGAACCATGCCTTCCAAGATTGGTTAACCCTTGCCTCTTGTTCCAGAACCATGCCTTCCAAGATTGGTTAACCCTTGCCTCTTGTTCAGGAACCATGCCTTCCAAGATTGGTTAACCCTTGCCTCTTGTTCAGGAACCATGCCTTCCAAGACTGTTCTCTCTATGTAACTGACGTCACATGTGGCCAAAGTATTTCAGTTTCAGAGTCAGGATATTGTTTATGAACCAGTTCTCTTTGATTTTCAGATCTTATTGAATGTCACAATCACACAATATAACTATAGATATTCCTTTGGGAACAGGTTCGCTCATTTTGAAATTTAACCTGGGCAGTGGCCAGCTTTTGTCATTTTATAGCTGCTAAATTGTGAACATTGGTCTTCCTATTTTTTCGCTCTTGTCCACGAAAGCTCAATGTCTTTTCCACTACCCCAGAATCAAGGTGAAAGTATACTATCGTTTTCTTATTTTGTTATAATCTATATGTCAACACCATGAACTGAACCAGATCTGCATGAGTTAAACATGAACAAGTTACGCTGCAGACAATGAGAAAACAAAATTTTTTTTTGCGTGGCAGGAAGATGACAAAAAAATTAAAATTCACAGTAAACATAGTGTATGAATACCCCCCCCCCCCCCCCCCCCCACATACACATATTAGGAGAAACACCAGGAGAGATAACTGGTAAAACTTCCTGAAGAAAACAGCACCATAAGACGGAGTGGGCACACAACAACTCCAAACCACAACAAGTGCGCGACTCTGGCCAGACATGAAAAACCTAATGAGAAAGGAATGAACACAATCAACCCATCAGAAGCCTGGAAGCTGACAACAAGCAGCCCAATGTACGAAAGACAAACTACAAGCTACACCATAAATACCCCAATTATAGCCAAGTCGAAAACTCGAAGGCTGAAATGGGGTATTCATACCCAAAATTTGATTGGATTGGATATATATAATAAATATATATATATATATATATATATATATATATATATATATATATATATATATATATATATATATATATATATATATATTTTTAATCAGCCAATGTCAATAAAGTCAACAAGAGTTTAGTTGACGCATCAACATCACGGCATACGGGTGTAACCCATAAGTGCTCCGTTCTACTCCTAACTCAAGCCTGAGTACAGAGAAATTCAACTCAGTGCATGAACTCTGTAGCACCGGTGAGGATCCTGAAATACTTTGGGTAGATTTTTAACTCAAAATTTTGCCCGGGCAGTGCTGTTAGGCTACTCTTTTTCGAATTCCAACTGCCAAGGGACTTTTTACGTGCGCAACAATACACACGGGCGGCCAAACTCACTACCCAGAGACCAGGGGAAATTTTATTACTGGAAGTCCACGTGAAAATATCACTGCCCTCAACAGGGCTTGAACCTGAGACCTCCAGCACTTGAGGCGGACACCATACCTTGAGACCACTCAGCCTCCCTCAGTCAACTAGAGAATAAAAATTAAGATGAAATTGCACATAAATATTGAACTGAAAACTAAATACCTTCAATATCGCCAACTACCATACTCTCCATGAAGCGTTTCCTTTCAGCTCCATCAACCCGAGTCTGCAGCATATGTGAAACATCAAAAATGCCCACAGACCTGAAAATATTGATTTAAGAAAACTCATTAATTTAGCAATTTATAAAACAGGATGAACATGCTAAAGAGGAAGAAGCAGCTGAACAGCTTGAGCAACACTGAGCAGAAAAGAGACAAGCTGGTTTAAAATTTGAACTCATACATTTGAAATAATTAAACATTTAGAAACAAATTAATAAGCAGAAACAATATTTTCTACAATTTTGGAATCTTTTACCTAATCATTTATAAGGATTGAACTGGAATCTTTCATCCATGTGCAACTCAGGCCCTTAAGGAAGAGAATAGTAAGACTGTAAACTACCATGCATGTCACAATAGGCAACTAAGGAGGGTTGGTGTGAGAAAGGCTAACTCAAGCAGCAGAAAACTGCAGCTGCAAAATCCAACAAATCATTGACAAGTCTATGTAGAGCTTGACATGTGTTGGCCGAGTGACTCAAAGACACAAGAAGACTTCAAGGGCTATGGCTGAAGGAAACAGTTACTCACAGTGTCTCCCACACTAGACATGACAATGAGAACAGATGAAGACAAAAATCTGCTGCTGGTAGATTGGGGACAGTGAAAAGCTAAACAAGGGTATGTGAGAGAAATGCAAGCTGAATTTGGATGCAATCAGTCACAACCTGACAAAATAGTGCTATGAAATTTGCTTTGTGGTGATATGTACATTGTACATTGGTGTAATCTTTAAAACAAAGATTGATGGTACACCATGTGCACCTTGTGACATAATCTGTGTCTTCTTTTTGTTAATTGTTAAACCAAATTCAGAACAAGCATTGGAGAATGCAGATAGTAGATGTTGTAATTCTTCCTCAGAGTGGGTCGTAATCGCAGCATCATCCGCAAAAAGCAACTCTCTGATTAGTACCCTGCTAATTTTGGTCTTGGCCTTCAATCTCTGAGCATTATAGAGGCCACCATCTGAGCGTGAGTGAATGTATATACCGTCATCCTGATCACGAAAGGCATATTTCAGTAGAAGTGAAAAGTATATCCCAAAGAGGGTGGGGGCTAGTACACAACCTTGCTTAACTCCACTTTTGATTTCAAACTCTTCTGAAGTTGAGCCATCAAACTTGATTATACCCTTTATGCCTGTGTGGAACGATTCCACAATGGACAGAAGAGTTGGTGGACAGCCAATCTTCTTTAGTGCTTTGAACAGACCCTCAAGACTGACCAAATCGAATGCCTTTGTGAGGTCGATGAAGGCAATAAACAGTGGCTGATTTTGTTCCCGGCATTTTTCTTGCATCTGTCGCAATGAGAATATCATATCAATGGTAGACCGGTTCTGACGGAAGCCGCACTGTGATTCGGGGTAGACTTGATCTCCCAGGACTTGAAGTCTGCGCAGAATAATTCTGGCAAATACTTTCCCAACAATACACAGAAGTGAGATACCCCTATAGTTGTTGCAGTCGCTTCGATCTCCCTTGTTCTTGTACAGCGTTATGATGTTTGAATCTTTGAAATCCTGTGGGACTTGTCCTTCTCGCCAGCATAGCTCTATTAGCTGGTGGATCTGCAGAGCGAGGGTGTCTTGCCCACTCCTGATCACCTCTATTGGAATCCCATCCTTACCTGGAGCCTTGCCAGATGCAAGCTCATTTATAGCACACTTAACTTCTGTTATAGTGGGAAGTGTGTCCAGGTGGTCAAGAGTTGGTAGAGCCTCTATGGCGTTGAGGGCATCATCCGCCAGCTTGGTCTCACTTGAGTAAAGCTCTAAATAGTGCTCAACCCATCTATCCATCTGCTGTTTCTTATCAGTGATGATTTCTCCAGTCAAGGTTTTCAGCGGTGCACTTCTTTTGATCATTGGACCACAGGCTTTCTTTATCCCTTCATACATGCTTCTGATGTTTCCCTTATCACTTGCGATTTGAATGGACTCACATAACTTGATCCAATAGTCATTCGCACACTGCCTGGCAGCCTTTTGTACATCCTTCCTCGCTTGCTTCAGCTCACTCAGAGTGTTACGCGTTGGTCTTTCCTTGTTTCTTAAGAGAGCTATCTTCTTTTTATGAATCAAGGGCTGCAGTATCTGGCCTCTTATGATCCACAGTGCCGTAAACCCCTACCGCTGTTTTATAAATAGTTTCCTTAAGTTTACTCCATTTATCATTTACTATACAATTTTCTGATGTATCATTGAAAGCGTCCTCAAGTTGCTGTTGAAATTCAAAGCACTTTCCAGGATCGTGAGTGTTAATAATATTTATCCTGGGGCTAGACTTGTGTTTAGCTGTGTAGATTCTCTTTGGTCTCAGTCTAACCCTTGCAACAACCAAAGAATGATCTGTATCACAGTCAGCACTGTGGTAACTTCGAGTTAATGATGTATGGTTCAGATGTTGTCTCCGTGTGATAATGAAGTCCAGCTGATACCAATGGCCGGATCTTGGATGTTTCCATGTGACCTTATGCATCTCTTTTGTTTTAAAAAAGGAGTTTGTAATACATAGGTCATTTTTAGTGCAATGCTCCAGCAGCCTTTGCCCATTATCATTCATGCGACCGATGTTGTATTTTCCAAGGCACACTGGCCATGAACTCGAGTCCTTGCCCACACGAGCATTGAAATCACCGAGCATATAAATGTAGTCGGATTTTGGAACTGCCTTGATCGCAGAGTCTAGCTGCTCATAGAACGTATCTTTCACATCATCAGAGGAAGTGAGTGTCGGTGCATATGCAGTGAGAATGGTGGCAAATCCACAAGAGGTTGCCAAGCGCAGTGATAATAATCTTTCATTACCTCCAACTGGGATATCAATCATTCCCAGTAGCGAATTCTTCACTGCAAAGCCCACACCGTGATGCCTTTTTTCTGCCTGCCCTCTTCCCTTCCAAAAAAAGGTGTAATTGTTTTCCCTGAGTGACCCTTCCTCAGCGAGGCGAGTCTCCTGCAGGCCAGCAATATCAATGTTAAGACGATTGAGTTCAGCATCAATCACAGCCGTTTTTCTCACATCGTCAATATTTGTCAAGTCAGTGGAAAATCCTGGACACATGGTTCTCACGTTCCAGGTTGCAAGCCGTAGCTTGAGGTTTCTATTATTCTTTTTATTAGTGCCTGGTGCATTGGTTTTACAGCCTGCGATTCAGATTTTGTCCTAGCCCCAAGCACCCATTGAAGCAGGCAGGCTGTGGCGGATCAGCACCCAATTGGCCGGGGGCTGCCCAGCTTGAGGCGGGCGGTAGCTGATCAGTGACACCTGTAGGTGTCTCCCACCGTCAGAGGCAACGCGTGGCGCCCCATGTCTACGCCAACTGACAAGGACTTATAACCCGTAACAGTTGCCTCTCGCTTTGATTCCGAGACCGGTTAAGACCAGGGATGGAGTTATTGCCTCTCCATAGCACAAAGCCTGGGCTAAAATAAAGAAACCATGTGTTGCCCATGCAGCATGATCCCTCTCTCGGCCTGCCTAGTTCACTCCAGACAAGACAAGCTGCAGAAGCTGCCGGATCAGCAAAGCAATGCTCTAACTGTCCGCCTGTCGGAGCTTCGATCCTAGACCAGCTGCCAACCAAGGCTTAGGGCCTGGTCTGCCCTGCCATGACTTATTTTGTCTTTGGGTTGCATTTCCTCGCACCAGGATAAGGCTAGTACCCTCCCAATTGCGCTCTTCCGCCCGAAGCCGTTGGCACAATGTGGGGTGTCGGGTTTGGTAAGCGCCGCCCAACATTCGGCGCTGACAGAAAGCAGGTAGTACCGTCTACTGTCATACGGTAGCTCAGTCATATCTGACTAAGACCTGACACCTTGGTGATATGTGATGACATCTTATTGGGTTAACCCAACTGGGATCAATATTCAGCATTCTTTCATCTTTTATTGACATATCTATGTAATGTCTGCAGATCTTTTTTCCCCTAAACAGTCAACATATGAGACATTTAGAAGAATTGCTGTCAAAGGACATAACATAAACAATATAAGTTATGCAGATTATAAATTTTTGATTGCAGACAATGAACTGAATCTGTGGCATTTGGTATATGTGGTTATTTTTGTAAGAAAAATTGTAAGAAAACAGAGATTATGGTCATCTCCAAGAAGAAAAGAAATACAATGTAACATTCTAGCAAATTGGAAAATTCTTAAACAAATGAATTGGTAAACTGTCAACAGAACATCATATTTGATGGAAGATGTCTTGTAGAGATAGATTAGAACTAGAATTGCTATTGCAAGGGTACCATTTGGCCAAATGGAAAACATTATCACCAATATATTTTTTAAAAGCTGTTAATTGCACTGAGAAAATTAGTGTTGAAGGCTACTTAAAACGGTATGTGGACAATCTGATAATCATCTAATGACAGTGGAAATCATGGTTTCTGAGAAAAATGCAAAGACAACCATGGATGGGCAGGAAAACCAATGAGAAAGTCATGCACACAACCAAAAAAAATTAAAACCATGAACTGATCAAAAAAATTAGACTTAGATTTAGCCAACGTATTTTTGGACAAGTTATGAGAAGAAATAAATTTGAAAACTTAGTGGCAACTAGCAAAATGATGATGTGAACAGAACTGGTATTTTTTTTTTTTTCACTATCATGTTAAATGGACCAATTACTGTATAACATGTCTGAGTATGAAGCTGTAAAATGGTGGAACAGAATTTAATTACACAATATGTCTGACAATATTTGGTCTTTAGAATCTCATTTACACTGCAAGTCAACTGAGGTGACACTCGACTTCTTGATAAGCAGATTACATAATGAATGAGAGTGATCTTTCCCTGTTCAACATTTCTGGAAACTTCTAAAAATTAAGTGATCCTGTATTACAAAAAGTTGTCATGTTCATTTATTTACCAACAAAAAAGAACATGGAAACAATCTTTTCTCTCTGTATGTCTCTATATGTGATAAGAATCAATAAGTAAAATATACAAAATCTGAGAAAATGGCACAGATGAAGAAAGTTTTATAAAATGAAGCTGAATGCTAATAAACATAAATGGACATTTTAGTTTGGTTTAAAATAAATGAAACCTAATGTCTCAAACCTCAGGTGTAATAAATAATACATATTTTATTTTTCAAATTAACTATAACGCGCCTTACCTTCTAACATGCAGATGCTCCTCTGATATTCCTGACCTGTACTGAACAGGCATCTCCCAACCAGCAAAAGGAACCATCTTTGCTCCTTCAGAGATGTGAAAGTCATAAAGACATGTTCTCTTCACACTGCTACTCTGTTTAAATAAATAACAGAAACACTTATGTGTCCAGTAGCAAACTCTCAAATTCAGTATAACAAACCCTTATATCCATAATACTAGAAATCTTTAACACAGATCTAATCCCAGACTGTGGTGATTGTGTGAGATGGTGAACATTGAATGTGCATGCCTATCAGAATAGCAAATGATGATGACTTTCACTGTATTTTGAAACTTTCAAATTTAAAATCATCATGGGTGTCCTCCACTGTTAAATAAGTAAAATGACTAAAAGAATGAAGGGACAGTATCACATTTATTGGAAACGAATAGTAACAAAAAGTATGACAGAGTAGTAATCCATAGACAAATAGGAAATACACCAATATGTGTATACACTACTTAACTGACATGAAAGTGTGTCTTTTCAGTTAAAACAAATACAAGCAAAGTCTTGGAGAAATGACAAGTTTGCAAGTGCAGAATGGTTGCTAGGTTTAGACAACTCATCAAGCAGTATTTGGTTAAAGGGCTGACACCCAAACTAAGTTTAACTCTTACTGAATATGACAAGAATGATCACAACTTACCAATAAGTTACTGTGTGCCCAGATTTTGGTTGATAAAAGTAATCAAATCAGAAAGAAATTATTGTATGCTTCTCACAAGCAATTACTGGAAATCTGCATCCAAGAACTAACTACTACTATACTGCAGTAGTGTTTCATTTGCAGTACATATTAAAAACTATATAGAAAAGTTCTAAAGGTTTACTAGTACAGGGAGAATGTCATGTATAAATATATCTATAATTAGTTAGTTAGTTAGTTAGTCTATAATGTTGCAGGCTACTGACTTTTGCCTTTTGCTCACCAAGTTTTTATTACAGATTGAGCAGACCAGTCAGTATTCATTATTTGGGAGTATCTTATATTATAAATATATGTATAATCAGTCAGTATTCATTATTTGGGAGTATCTTATATATAAATATATATATAATCAGTCTGTATTCTTTATTTGCCGGTCTCTCTGGCTGTGGGGTTACAACACTTTCTCTCTGTAATCCCGTTTATCACGCAGAGTCTCGCAGCGGAGCGAGAACTGAGGTGGTTCGACCCCCGCTCGTGACTTGCGGATACTGAGCCGGCCGCTCAGAAAGCAATGGCAAACTACTGAGCGTAATCTTGCCAAGAGATCAACAGACAGCTGAAAGATGCTGCTGTTGACAGCTAAGTCCTGTAAAAGGATACGCAAAAAAAAAAAAAAAAAAAAAAAAATTCTTTATTTGGGAGTATCTTATATATAAATATATATATAATCAGTCTGTATTCTTTATTTGGGAGAAAGAAAGAAAAGCCATACCAAAAGAAATAAAAACAACATGAATGTTACTTCCACTATATTTAATATGTAGTTTCAATAACTTGCAAAATGGTGCTACTGCTGGAGAAGCAGGCAATGGAGGTTGTAAAGTTTCAACATTTCAATATAATTTTTGGGACGCAGAGGTGTTTCCAAGGCACCAGGGTGGGGTTATATACTGGCCAAGACCTATTGACACGTCCTTGTCGATCGTCCTGGGCAACAGGTCCCTTCAGAGTCCTGGCTAAAGTCAGTAGGATCACCGATTCCTCCGAAGTCGGAGAGTGTCTGCCTGTACGGCGAGGAACCACCAGTCTGCACACCAATAAGCCAGACATGGGACAACGGATACTCACGCAAACCTCAGGTCCTGTATGACATCACACTGATGTTGGACAATAGGATGCCTTCATCCGACATACAGGACTTCGCGTTGGAGCTCAAGCCAATGAACACAAGCAAGCAAGCAATATAATTTTTTCCAGTATTTGTCTTTGTAAATGTAATTCTTGGGCATGAGTATAAGATCAAGAAACCTGTGGGGTAACTGTGAGTAACCTGTGGGGTAACTGTGGGGTAAGTGTGTGGGTAACTTTGGGGCAACTGTTTAGGTTTTTTTTTTCTCAAAAAATTGGCAATTTCACATTAGCTGCTTTTAATAGAGGTGAATGTTAAATTAATTTTGTAATAGTTTGGATCCTTTTATGTGAAGCAAACGTTGTGTTATGGCCAGTCCTATAACCACTGTCTTAATGTTAGGTTCCATGAACTTGCTTGAGCACACATTTTTCAATTCTCCAAGTTTTATTTGTCCCCACCTTGCTTCAGCCGGCTCTGTGGCAAAGGGGCTACAGACACAATTGGTAATTCAGCATATTATGTTCAAAACACAGCCACAGGCGATTTGGAAGCAGACCGCCTTGTGTTGGTTTCTATATAATGGTATTAGTGCCGGGTGTTCAGAAAGCAATGAGGAGAAACACTAAACGTAAACGTGCCCAGGAATCACAAACAATCAAACAATGCTGGAGTGGAGTTGACTCCGTCCTGTAAAGGATATGCAACTAACTAACATTGCTTCAAGTGGGATATAACAAAATTTGCAAGTATTTATGCCAAACACATATATTTTTTTACGTGACCCCTGCTTTGAGAAGCCCTGTTAAGTGTGCTATATAATGTCTGTACATTAATTATCTAGCAGAAATACGTTTGCCACGTGAACCAATATTTCAAGTATTTGCCACCTTGCCTTGTGAGTGGCAAAAGTGGGGTTGTCTGAGCACATGGACTTTAACTGACTGTTTGTTAGTGATCTTCTGGGCATTTACTGAACCGTCGTACACATATGAAAAGGTGCTGGAATGCGCAATTCATTGCATTTATGAATGGAGATGACTTCTACAATAAGTCATCATCTGGTGCATGAGATGCCCGGGGTGGTCAGACGGTCAGATTATAAAGTCAAAACTGGCAAAGCCAAAAGCAAACGCAAAAGACAAAAAGTGAGTTTAAATTTTAAAGTCAGCTTCATTTGTCAAGTTAACTTCCATGCCACGTTTACCTTTGATACAAAAGACCTCAGATTCGCGGCTTGTCTAACTTGTTGCAGTAGCTGGGGTTTAATAAAGTGAGCCATGGAAACTGTTAATGCACTAAAGCAAGAAACTGTCACTATGTATCAAAACCTCGGAAACAGCTGACAGCAAATGTGGCTTTTCCCTCCGTGCCGTTTAATAATCGGTGGCAACTTTTACAGTGACTGAACTTTGGCCCGTCGATTGACCCCAAGAGGGGGTGTGAACATTCATTCATTCATTCATTCTCTCTCTCTCTCTCTCTCTCTCTCTCTCTCTCTCTCTCTCTCTCTCTCTCTCTCTCTCTCTCTCTCTCTCTCTCTCTCTCTCTCTCTCTGCGTGAAATCATTATCAGTGTAATATTTCTGCTTTTGAAATATTACAAATGAACTGTTATTTACTGCTTTTCATTTATTTCAGGTGAAGCGGGGATGACCTCTTGCCCTTTTGAAATCTAATCTTAGGTGATATAATGAGAACATGGTGGCGACTGGAAACAGCAGGAAATAGTACTCTGAGCAGAGGCAGGCCGAGAGAGATGAGATACTGAATAGACAGAGACGGAGGAGTATCATCAACAGAGAGACCTAGATCTGTGACGGAACACGAACGCCCAGGCCAGTTGGCAGAACACACACCCTGATGCCAGTGCCCTTGTCAACCCTGTAAAAGCATCGGTTACATGGTTCTCCCTAAACAACCATATTGTGAACACAGACCTGCCGGCAGTGAGAATGGATGGGAGCATTTTGAGTAGAACCCAGTCGACGACATATCTTGACGTGAGGTTTGATCGTAGCCTGTCATTCAGAGATCATGTCGATTAGGTCATAACGAAAGCTCGAAAAGGTTTGTCAGCAATGAGAGTCGTGGCAACTGCCAATATCGAGCAAAGACTGCTACAGTAATACTTCATTTCCAAGGACTGGTGCTTTCAACCATCGAGTATGTCCTGGCCATCCTCACTGTCAGCCCTACACAGATTGGAAGACTTGAAAAGGTATAAAACGAAGCCATGCGCATCATTTTGGGCTGCACGAGAGACACCAGCTGTGTAGCAATGAGATACCTCCTTGACTTCCCGACAATGAACCACGGGATCAAGATCTGGAGAGCTCGTGCATACTTAAAAATAAGTGCAGATGAGCGGCACCCTCTGCATTAAGCTATATTCAGAGAAAAGGGTGATAGGCTAAAGAGGGGCAAATCATGGATTGGTCGGGCGGAAGATGTCGTCAGACAGGTCTGCAGTCTTACCAGTATCAACCCCGGCAAGGAATGGGTGCCGGTGCCTCCGGTTTTTAAGTGCACTTTCTCCTGCATTATCACACTCGACAGACGGTGCAGAGAGCAGAACCCTGCCGCTGTCAATGCAGAGGTAAACGCGCTCATCTATGAACACTCAGATAGCCCTGAAGTGCTCATCTATACAGATGGATCTGTTGTAAAGCAGCAGAGAAGTGCATGGGCATTTACAGCCCGTTCAGCGGGCCGAACCGTTCAAGAATTCACTGGTGCCCACTCTATGACCACGAGCAGCATGACGATGGAGGTGATGGCAGTTACACAGGCTTTCATATGGCTGGAATCACAGCTTTATACCAACGTGTGTGTACTAAGTGATTCAATGAGCATGATTCAGAAGGTCGAAGCTGGATCTGTACGTAGACAGTGGACTGAGTCGCTGCGGAAGTCTGTTGTCCGCAAAGTCACCTTCATCTTCGTCCCGGGACATGCGGGAGTCGAAGGAAATGAACGAATTGATAAACTGGCTGGCTCTGCACCCCCTGTAGATGGCCAGCCCATGGATCGCGCCGATGTTATTTAAGTTATTAACGTCCTCAAAGATATGGCGAGAACAGAGGACTGACGTCAGTGAATCTACATCGCTGTCCAGGATGAAAGACTTGGGAGTAAGAATCGGCACGGCCAGACGCGAGAGGTACATCGGGAAAACGAGGTGCCTCGTCAACCAACACAGAACTGGCACTATTAGCCACCGGACGCTGATGCATATGTTGGGGGGGGGGGAGGATCTGAGCACCTATGAACATGTCCGGAGTGCAATGAAGATACCCCAACTGATAACTGATAACTAACATCCCACCTACACACGCACACACACACACCTATCACATACACACACATAAATATCACACACACGCACACACTCACGTATCATAATTCTATGATGTGTGCTTTGATAATACAATATCTGACGGTTGAGTTATTAATATTTTACAGACTGCATTTACAAAAAAGTTATAAGAAACATTCTCGAACGTCATGAAACATTCTTGCATGTGAAGAAACAATGATACATGACTTGCGTTGTATTTATACCAACATTATCATATTCAACCCTTTTAGGCTAAAGTGTGTGTATTGTTATTTAATATAATGGATGCTTATGTATTTCTAACTTATACTTTTATTGTGTAGATTATGTCTGTCTTTTGGACAATTGTGATATTCAAATTGTGCAATCCAGTTGCACTCCTATCAGTATATTTACAAATTTTAAATAACTTATTTAAATTATTTATTTTTTCTTTGCTAAATTGATCTTCTGTAAGGGCACTTATTTGTTGTGATATATGGCTTAATCTTCCCAAGCAGTTCTATGGAGCTATGTATCTATAACGTGTTCTCCATTGTGATTAGTTTGTTGTAATTGATCATACATTCGGTTAGAATTAGTCGTATCTTTTGAAGTTCATAAGGGGAAAAGAGTTCTATATGTAATGTGTTTTCAATTGTGACTGGCTTATTGCAGTTGGTCATACACATTCAATTAGTGGCATCCCTTGAGGTTAATATTTCTTGCAATTCTTCTTCTTCTTCTTTCGTTCGCCTGAAACATGTCTACAACTGCAATGTCGTCTCTTATATGAATCTAACAGTCTTTTTTAGTTCATTCAGCGGTCCATAGAGTTTATCTTCCACTGTTGTCTCTCTAGGCCAGAAGGTTCGCCTGGATATGTTGTAGTTTGGGCAATCCTGGAGTATGTGCTCTGCTGTCTGCGACGCCAAACCACATGTGCACATGGCTGAGTCACCAATCTTAAATTTTGTATACAAGTGGTTGCGTAATCTATTGTGTCCTGTTCTGAGGCGCAGAAGAATGACCTGTTCTGGTCTGTCCATAACGTGGTAGTCGTCTTGAGTAAGGTTTGGTGGCTTTCTGATTGATTTGATCATTCTTTTCTTTTGGTGGTATGTAATGGGCGCATCAGGTTGTTCTTCTTTTGCTCCGTCCTTAGCCAATCGATCAGCTCTGTCGTTTCCGGGGACTCCACAGTGGGATGGTATCCACTGTATGGTGACCTTACGCTGACTGCTAAGTTCAGAAAGTAGTGTCATCAGAACTGGCAATTTCCCAGACAGGAGCGCCTCTATTACGGATTTTGCATCTGTCAATATCACCACAGGTTGTGTACCATGGCTGGTATTTTGTAATTTTTCTGTGGCTATCTTGATTGCCTCAATTTCAGCATCATAGTTATGGCAGTACTTTCCTGTTGGAATTCTGGCCGTGTCTCTAGTATTATTTGGGTATTCTATGTACACTCCCGCTCCTCCATTTCGAACAGCATTTTGTGCTGACCCATCTGTGTAGACTCGGATCCAGAGGTCATGTGGGTATTCATCATCAAGGAAGCTGAGAGTGGCTGTTCTGTGCTGCACACTGTTCTGTTCTTCCTTGTCCAATATTCCTCTCACTTTTGACTGGATTTGTAGCGATATTCTATGTTCATCTTTCCACGGTGTTCGCTCTGGAATAGTTGTCAGGGGGATATCAACTGTGGGAAGATCGATGGATTCTCTGCAGAGTTGTTTTGCCTGGTGGATGAAACTACTTCTTTTCAACCGCCCCATAGCTAAGTTTTCAAATCGGTTCTTCATAGGGTGGCCTGGCAAGCTGAGAAACTTTTCTGCTTGTATTAATGTTTTTGTATCTCTGCGTTCTCTTAAAGCTTGTGTCCTCCCCATTTTCTCCATTGCTACTATAGGGGTTGATCTCATCCCTCCTGTGATGACTCTAAGAGCTTGATTTTGCACCTTGTCAAGCTCCTGCAATGTAGTTTTTGATGCTGAACACCACGCAGTTGACCCGTATTCCAAGTGTGGTCGTATGCTCTGTTGATAAACTTTGCCAAGTATTTTCCCACTGGCTCCCCACGTGGTTCCAGTTAGCTTTCTCAGGATGGCGATTTTCCTTCTGGCCTTTGCTACTGCTTTTTTGATGTGTTTTCTCCATGTCAGCCTGTCGTCGAATGTTACACCAAGGTATGTTGGTTCCTTATCTTCTCTTAGGGGTGTTCCATTTATCTGAATGCTCCCTGCCTTTTGTTTCGGAGAAAGGGTAAATAGAGTGGTGCTGCACTTGTCAGTGTTTATGCTGATACACCATCTATCCGCCCATGCAACAAATGTATCTACAGCTCTCTGTAGCAATATGGTGGCCACTGATGCATGTTTATTTGCGCTCTACAAAACCAGGTCATCAGCGTACATTGCCGCTTTAATTCCATCGGGTAGATTAGCAACAAGATCATTGATGAAGATTAGAAAAAGTGTTGGGGACAGGACTCCGCCCTGGGGAACACCGTGACGCAATAGAACTTTCTTGCTCTTGAGACCGTCTATCTGTACTCGGGCTCTTCTGTTGTGCAAGTATGCTTTTACCCATTTTTACATACTTCCATTGACTTTACGGTTTCTTGCAATTTAAGCAAATCATTTAGAACCTATACTCAAACACCACAAGTGTCGTCTTCAAAGTGAAAGAATACGGAAGCAGTGCATGGACACAATAATACCTCCCGGGAGAATGTAAATATGCCACACGTCACAAAGAGTCACGTGTGCTACAATTATATATGTATATTGTGCGCGGGTTTTCTGTTTAATCTAGACACGGCAGCAACTTATTTGCACTACTCTTTCATGATTGATTGATTGAGGAACCGACATCACAACATTCGGGGCATTCCCATAAGCGCTCCGTCCCCATCCTCAGCAGCCAGCGAAGAGTTCCAACACCAATAGTACCAGTAGCAATCTGATTATATGTCCGTCTCGCCTTTCCTCTGAGCGTCGAGCATCGGCCAGATCCCCTCGTCACTCCTCGCTGTCTCATTCTTGCCAGACCATGGTGATCCATTTGCTCCTCCGAGGTGTACACGTGCTCCCATAAGGCCGCAGCCACGTCTGCCCTGTCATGCATCAATACTCCACCAAGTTTTGCAGAGCCAGCCAATCTGCTCGCCTGCTAATTCCCCAGCACACCGGCATGCCCTGGAGAAAAGATCCAGGCGATGCTTGCCACCCGTGACCTCCGAACGAACGAACGAAAGTCTTTATTTTCAAATAATATTTTTGCTTTAATTTGCTTCCGAAGCGAAGCAAGCCACTCTGCCCGAAACTTGCCTGTCCTCATCTTCCTCAGTATGCTTTCAGAGTCAGTTACAATCACGATGTATGTGTGTATCGTATTCTCCATCCAGCGGAAAGCTGCACTGACCGCCTCCACCTCCATTCTTAAGCTAGATGTGGTATTTCATAAAGAAAGAAATAATGTCGATTGGAGCAGGTATTATCACAAACTAAGCTATAAAAGGTATCGAAGCTTTTGCTGGAGACAAACAAGAATAGTCTGTAATCAACACAAATTTAGTCAGGCTGTGGGCTTTTCCAGTTTCGGCCTCCTTTTCGTATAGCGAAGTATTCTCTTTAATAATAATTACTGGAAGCGGCGACTACTTTTTATAATAGTCAAGTAACCTGACATTCCTTCAAGAAACAAATGAAGATCGTAAACTCATCAGAGACATTAGACGTAGACAGTCACAATTTTTTGGGCATGTTATGAGAAGAAATGATTTGGAGAACTTGGTGACAACTGGTAAGATCGAGGGGAACAGACCAAGGGGAAGACCTAGAAACAAGTATCTGGATGGCTTGGCTTTGTGGCATGGTCGAGACAGAAACACGGAACTGATCCACGACTCTGTTGATCGAGTGAGATGGCAGAACATGACCGCCCACGCTTACCGGCAAGGCACATGATGGATGATGGATGGATGGAACCTGACATTTCTCATGACGTGTGCAAATCTTTTTAATGGGGTAAAGATGCAGTCTGAGTAGTGAGTATTTTGTCCCCAGGTTACCGTGTCTTCTTCTTCTTCTTCTTCTTCTTCTTCTTCTTCTTCTTCTTCTTCTTCTTCTTCTTCTTCTTCTTCTTCTTCTTCTTCTTCTTCTTCTTCTTCTTCTTCTTCTTCCCTTTATCTACCATTAGAGCATAGACCCTCAGCCGACTCACGTTAAGCCGTCCTATTTTTTGCTGTCTTCTGTAGCTCGCTTTAGCATTCACATTATTATTCATGTCCCCAGTTCTTTTCTCAAGGTATTTTAAGTTTCCCTTTATTTGGTTGGTCCTGTGGATTATAAACAAAGGATTTTCTGGTTATACTATGATCCGGTTCTCAGTTCAATGTGTGTCCTATCCAGAGCTTTTTCATCATCTCTTGATTCACTGGAAATTGGTATTTGCTTTTGAGCTATAGCCTACAACGGGTGACGTTGAAATATTCTAGTATGATAATTTGGATGCGCCTAGAGCCGCGTGGTCAGTGGTTGTACACCCGCTTCACACACTAGTGATCCGGAGTTCGTTCCCGGGTCCAGTCATGGATATGCACTACTAACGAGCTGAAATGAGAGCGAAACTCGAGTCTAGTGCTTCCAATCAGACGTGGACAAGGCCCAAGGTTTGAATCGGAATACAATCAGCGTTGTGCTGAATCTTCAAAATTGGTATTTGAATTTCGTTCTGTCCCCGAACTCCACATTAGTGACCCTATCATGCTGTTTTAGACCTTATTTCTTGCATATGCACAAATTAATTAATGATTTTAGTCTGTTAGTAATTGTTTAGTTGTTCTCCGTGTTTATTACCCATACAGTAGGATTGATATAACGGTTTCTTTTAAGTTGCATATCCCTTACAGAACGTTGCAGTCAACACCAGCATTTTCCAGCTGTTTTTGATGTTATAGTATGTCCCACAAAGAATGCCTTCATTCACGATCAATTATTTTGAAAACTGTCTGTTGCATCGTTATGAAATTTTTCCAGCATTCTTATATTTACCCCCACCCAAGGAATATGTCTTTGATAGGTCCAAAAACAACTTAAATCATCGAAAGCGGCGACATTCCTTTGATGTTTTCCTGAACAACTAGTGATTTCTCGCTAACAAATTTATGTTTACAGTAATGGGAGACCAGCCAATTCAGATGACACACAAAGGCGTATCCGGATTCTTATGGGAGTGGGTGCAATGAAAGAAGTAGCTTAAAATCGACAGGGTCGGCTGCATTGCATCGGGTTTTTATCTCATATGGTTCAGTTTCTTTCCGCAGCGCGGAAAGCGTCGCACAAAGCACGAACTCCGTAGCTCCAGCGACAACCCTCGGGAGTCTCCGAAAAAATGCACTCGTGAAATGAAGGACGCGGCCCGGAATCGAACATACAACCTTCGGAGCCCGAGTCAGACGGCTTTACCACTTCACCACGGACAATCCCGAGAGGGGTGCAATGTGTAATATTAGTAAAGACAGAGAATTTACAGAGACACGGGGTAAATAATTTGTAAATTAACAGGAAAGTAGAAGGAATATATTTCTTACCTTATTTTTCATTTCCTTCTTGTTTCTTCAGTTGCTGGTTAATAAAGTGTACACAAGTATTCATGTTAGCTTTTTATATTGAGTTCGTGAAAACTTCCAAATAGCTATGCGTTAATGTGCGTATGAGGTGACCAGAAATGATACCGCAATTTAGTCATCATGTTTCCATTTTTAAGGATCTGTTCAGCTGTCTGTGTAGTTTGTTCACACGTACACATGGGTGACAGACCCGCTTTGAATCTTCGTGAAAGGCTGTCTACTCCGCTGTTTACCGTTCAGAGACGGAACATGATTACTTGTTTGCACTGTGAAAATAGTTGTCAGTGTCTCTGTAGTGGGCTTTCTTCTTAACGAAAAAGATGTTGGTCCTCTTTTCATTGAAGTTTATAGATTGATTCGTATGCACGTGTGTTGTCCCCTAATTTGACAACGTATTTGCTCTCACGTTTCTTGTTATGCCACAATGTCAGTTTCCACCGCAATATTACTCTTCTGTTGGTATTCAATGCGTTTAGTGTGTGTGTGTGTGTGTGTGTGTGTGTGTGTGTGTGTGTGTGTGTTCAATACAATTGTTTGTCACCGCTGAGGGCTTGCGGAATTGAAAGTTCATCACTGTGGAATACAAACTGTTGCCATTGACATTATGCTGATGCTGTAATGTTTAGGGCCTGCAATTCGTCTGAATAGTTGGAGCAAAATATCCCAGTAAGTGTGTACGTAGATTAAGATCTGCGATCTGCTCAGACCTTAATCTGTGTCGGACGATTCCAGTAGGTTGATTATTGCTCTCGGTTGCATAAAATTCAATCCATCCTTTCTCCAATAGTCCTCTTCCTCTTTCAACACATGGTCTTCACATTTTTTCCCGTAACTTTTATCAATATTTAATAGCGCGGACTGGTTGATAGACAGACAGACAGACAGATAGGTAGGTAGGCAGGCAGAAAGGTAGGTGGGTGGGTGGATAGATGGATGGATGGATGGCTGGCTGGCTGGGTAGGCAGGCAGGCAGGCAGGCAGATAGATAGATAGATAGATAGATAGATAGATAGATAGATAGATAGATAGGAAGATAGACAGACAGACAGACAGACAGACAGACAGACAGATAGATAGATAGATAGATAGATAGATAGATAGATAGATAGATAGATAGCTAGATAGATAGATAGAACCTCGCCAGGAGCTGGGCGAAGCCGGGCCGAGTCAGCTAGTTTATTTATATAATCACATTTCATGAAAGAACCCCAATTGGAGACACCTCTGAACAAACCCATTTAACTTCGCGCTGTTTGTGCCAAAACGAAAACCGCGAGACAATTTCAAAAAGAGCGGGGGTGTGTCTTGCTGAAGCTGTAATACTTTTAAAATGATGGTATTAATGCCGGAACCGTAAATTATATACCGCATATAAACAAACATTGAAATCTGCTGTACAATCTCCAGAACAAACATTTTTTTTGTTGGGTGGACATAATGATAAGGTTATATGATAAATCTCATCATTTTCCCACAGTTGGTTACTGAGATATTGAATTTTATATTGAGGCCAAAAAAAAACAACACACACTATAATTAATATAATCAATCTTCTATATATACCGACACTGCATCTACTATTAAATACTTTACATTGTTTTATCCGTTTTAGATTAAACAAATAGCGACGGACGTTTCATTTGTTATTTTAAATAATGCATACTTTTGTTAAAGAAACAAGAAAGTAATGTATCGAGAAATGATAAATGTTTGATTTTGAATGAGGTAACCATGTTTATCATTAAAATGCGAGATGAAAATATCACGTTTGAGCCTACCCCGTTCAGGAACAAAACTGCGTTATTTGTCTACATTGTCAGACTATGCCCAGCAAGACGGAAGTGGAACACATCTCACGAAAATGTTGTATTTGGAGGATTATTTGGAGCGTAAGCTGGTTTAACATATTTGTTAGGGATTCTTGTTTACATGAGAACAAGAAAAAAGTGAAAAACCGGGATATTTATTGAAATAAAGACATTCGTGTGTGTCATTTTATCAGCGCATATGCTTTCTGCGTCAACGAACACAAATCTCCGTAAAATAACGGGTTTTTATTTTACGTTTTTTCCGGTGTGGAAAGTTTACTTTCACTTTCTTTTTCTGTATAAACAAATGTTTATACCGAATATGAGACAAAATTTAGGGCCCCCAAATAATCTTATTTTGAAATAAATAAGTAAAGGGAAAGAAAACCAAATATTGTCATAGTTATCTGCATCTGTGATCAAGTCTTAATCATATACTTAACTACACTGTGTAAATGAAAACTGAAAAAAAATTAATTAAATATTTAAAATTTAAACTGAAGAAACAAAATTATATCATAGGTCTTGAAAACCGAGGGTATTTCATTCAAATATTTACGCCTATTATAAGCTGATATGGTAAAATTTGAAGGTTAGTTCATGTTACATGAACCTTACTAAAATTAAAAAAAAAAAAATTATATGAATATATCATATAATAGATTACAATCGGTTATGAAGGTATGAAAACATTTTTGTCAATAGACTGATGATAAAAAAGATAATTGCCCAATTTGTTGCCTGGCATATTTTGCTGCAACTCGCCAGGTGCATACTACATAGTTACTGATGCTGTTCGATTGCAGAACATTCATCCCCACAGTAATCACAGATTCATTATTATAAAGTCTGTCTGCACAACACTGGTTTTAAGCACTTAATGGCAGAAGCCTCAGCCAATTTGAGTAATCATTTATTGCTCATTGAATACAATATAATGAAGAATGTTTTGTGAAATAATTAACTGTCCTTGAAAGTTAGAAAAAGAGTTCTTGCATGTTACATAGAACTGTGAATCCTGGACAATTAGTAAACAGGCAAAAAAAAAATCCCTAACAGCTTTGGAGATGTGGTTTTACAGAAGAATGCTGAAAATTAACTGGACAGCCAAAATGAACAATCTGGGCGTTTTAAGGGAAGCTGAGTTGCAAACATCACTTAAAGCACTCATCAGAAAGAGGCGGTCATCATTTTTTGGCCACGTTTTGAGCAGACAAAAACTGGAACATGTTGTGACAACCGGAAACATTTGTGGAAAGAGAGATAGAGGAAGACATCATGAGAAGATTCTTGACAATCTTGTGTCATGGCACGGAAGGGAGTCAACACAAATTGATCCATGCGATCGGAGATCGTAATTTGTGGAGAGGCATGATTGCCCACACCAGCCGGCAAGGGACTGGATGATGATGAATACAATTTACACAATATCTTTGCTAAAATCTGATTAATCTTTTCACTTCATGCGATTTAACTCTGCAGTATGCTCCTGATGGGATGCAGCAAAAAATGCCACGTAACAGATTGTGCGACCTATTGTTTATCGCTTCTTTGTTTAAACAAGATGGTGTTCATAAAAAAGATAATGTATAAACATGATGATAAAGGTGATTATTATGATGATAATGGTAAATGTCTTGATTTGCAGACAAAGAACAGGACCAGCAACATTTAGTAGATGCGGTTGTTGCACACAGTGAACAACTAGGGTTAGAATTGAATAGTAAGAAGACACAGATTATGGTCGTCATGGGGAAGAAGGAAATACCATAATGTGATATATGAGTAAATGGGCATATTCTTAATGAAAACATAGGTATAAACAGGAAGCAAGGACCACTTACTTCTGCTACGGTGATGTGAGGAGAAGAGCGCAACCCTGACTGCGTAGGGCCAAAGAAGAAAATGAATAAAGAGAAAGAACCTCTCACCGTCCTCGGTTAACAAGAATAGAAAAGAATTAAGGTTTAAGAAGGTCCAGGGTGGGCCGACAGGGGATTAGAACAATATTCTCCAATCCCAGACAAAGAATTACTCCAAGGGCTGTTCTAACACCAATGACTATAACACTAGAGTCTATCAACTAAACAACAAAGTAAGGGTAACACAAGCATCATTTGTTTATTACGCTTCTAAACTTCACAATAATATACAGACATGTAGCATCAACAAAGAAATTAGGATACAGCAAAAATCAAACAGCAAAGAGACTAACCTAACAAACCAAATTCCTAAATGTAGCAAAAACTTCTAATCCAGTGAAAGCTACAAATCTACCAAACACTAATCCACTAGAACTAATTTACCAACAACTTCTAGTCCACCAAAAACTAATTTACCAAAAACTTCCAGTCTACTAAAAACCCAGGAAAATCTAAAATCTAAAACTAGAATTCTGGCTTTTCCACTGCAAAACTTCAGGGTCTAACTACTAAACACACATTAGAAATAGGCATTGGCGCCTCGTCACTCAGTGTGGTGGACTACGGAAAAAGGCCAGTTCTACCTGTGCGGGGCCTTATATACTGGGGTCCCAGAGTTCCAGACCAATCAGACGCCCTCTTGCAGAATTCCACCATCATCGCGAGCCGAGTACATTATTCCCCATCTTTAACTGTTGTCGTCCCAGACAACTGAACATTACACCCCTAGTGCCTTGGGTAAAGGAGGGATAATTTCTGACCCCTACTTTATAGTCCTCCACTATTGATGGAGCTCAAAAAAAATTTTTCCTATCCTCACCAGACATCACCCATCAAGTAAAACACCCCAAAAATGTACATCAGGTACCAACAAGAATAATGGTCACATGCCAATACAAGGTACATTTACATTAATACCAGTCATTATTCATGACTAAACTAATATCAGCAGTGAAAAAAAATAATGCAATCAACAGGTAGACAGTCTCCCGCCACCTTAGTGTTCACAATATTATACGAACAATTACAAAAACAATGAATAATTCCCCCTCTTTAACTGTTGTCGTTTCGACAACCGGACCATACGTCCCTGGTACACTTATCAAACAGGTAGTTATCTTCACACCTCTATGCTCTGATAATTCTATGCCAAGGAACACATCTCTCAGCAATAACAAAAAACCTGTCACTCTTGAGGACACTGCCCTCAACACCTGAACTGCTGGTTACATCCCTAAACAGTACCATTATAAAACAATTTACTCATTCTATCCAGATTTATAATGTGAAACAGTATACATGTAAGTCACCAGTCATCAATAAGTCCAAAGTAACATTAATAACATATGAGCATAAGCCATCCTTATACTAGTACAAGTTAATACTCAGTGACCAAATTAACATCAGTGAGGAGAAATAGCCCCTCTGCTACACGAGCAATCATAACAAAATGAATACAACCCTCACTTTTTACATACAAATAATTAAACAATCATAAAAGTTACACAAACAATAAATCAGCAACCTTTATACAGGTTACTACTTCCCTTAACTCTGTTCAACACAAAATGTATTTAAAAATAATACCATTTGTCTCTTCAAATATAAGCTTCCTGCAGCTACTGTGGTACCTAAATGACCTGTTTTTCAATCAACCTGTATCTCTACACTAAAAAGAACAGTTCATCATGTGTCACCTGTAACCTGAATATAAACATAAAGGAAAATATACCGGGCCAACAAAACATTGTTATTTCAATAATATCCCACCTCATGAATTCACCCTGGAAGTTACTCTCTTACCGGACATGATGGTAATGACAACACCACATCATGAACAACAGAACCACCCCTTTCACCTGGTCTGCCTGGTGTTTTTGCACTCTAAAAGAAAGACATGTCATCACATGACACCATCTACCTGTAACTATAATACATAAAAACAGCAAAACATAACTGCTAATTAACTAACTACACTAAGGCTGTCAATCCAAAAGACTTGGATTTCCTAAACAGATGAAAACAGTCTCCATCTTTCACAACCATGTCTAACAGGCAAAAGTTCTTGCTGGTGGGCTTTCACAATCCCCTTTTGCACAAAGTCACGAGATGACATATCGGTATGCAGAACATTTTGGGTCACACTACACGGTCCACCTGTCGCATTTCTAACACCTAACTGGTTGACCACACTGACACCAGGAGACTTCCCTCGTCCCCTCTTCCTCCGCCTCTTCCTGCGAAAGAAATTTCTCTGGTTGCCACGCATACCCATCCGGCTATCAGAAGTTGACACTGCACCCACCTGAACTGCTGGGGCTGATCCTTTAGAAGGATCAACCTGGGGCGGACTCTGTTGTCGCTTAAGGCCCTGCTGGTCTAGGTGGCTTACGTTGGCAAATGCTTTGCTACAATTGACTCCAGAGGGGTTCTGAATAACACTAACCCCTCTCTTCGGACACCTGTTCTGGAGGTGTGTGCGGCTTCGACAAACATTGCACCTCTTGCGTTGTACCTTGGGCTGCATCAACGAATCAGCTAAGGCTCTCATCCGACCTAGCTTAGCTCGAAGTTCCTCCACCACCGCATCATCATGCTGGACCCCTTGACACTGACCACTGGCATTAGCCCACCTCTCTGAACTGTAATCTTGACGTTCTACATATTGGTATGTACAGACTTCTGGAGCTAACGACACACCAGCCCATCGCATGGCCAAGTCTCTAACACAGAGGAAAGTCACTGCAGGATCTTGCGATATCCTCTCCTCTGCCATTCTCCTGCTGAGAACATTATGTAGTTTTGCAACAAACCAGTCTCTTAGGATCACTGGATCCCAAGCAACTATGCCCCTCTTTCTCTGTGCTTCCAGCACCAAACGAAAGGCTTTGTGGACACGGTGAGAGAAATCCATGATGGATTCCCCAGCATCTTGTTTCACTTGGAAGAAAGCTGCAGCAAGTTCCACCATGCTGCGCTGCTCTCCATACACCTGCTGAATGGTCTGCAGCATCTCCTCAGGGTCGTTACAAGCTGACCTAAGTTCAAGTTCCGCCCACACACTGGGAGCAACACTTTCACAAATAATGTCCACTTTATCTTCATCGCACACCGCACCAACCCTCCAGGCAGATCTCACCTTCCTCACATACTTCTCAACAGTTGGCCCACCTTTCTGGCCAAAACAAGGAACTTCTATCTTCACAGGTGCCACTATGTACCTGACTTCACCAATGGGCCCTGTGACGTCAGGGGCACCAACTGGGAGGGGAACTACGGTCCCTAACGTTGAAGACAGAGCCATCCTTGCTCTGGATAGGATACAGTGAAAGTGTACTAGGAGGCAATTTATCTGAGCCCACTCACCATACAGGGAACTCCTCTCTTGTGCAGGAATGCCTGGGGCGTCTCAGCAGCAAACCTGGGTTCTAATGTCACAACTCAAAAACAATGGACACCACAAACATAAACACTGACCTATCACACAAAACAATCACTAGATACTAAGACAATTCTAACAGAACAATTCAAAGGCTGCCACTATATCTTGTCGGGGTCGCCATTTTGTAGTCATAGGTATAAACAGGAAGCAAGGACCACTTACTTCTGCTACGGTGATGTGAGGAGAAGAGCGCAACCCTGACTGCGTAGGGCCAAAGAAGAAAATGAATAAAGAGAAAGAACCTCTCACCGTCCTCGGTTAACAAGAATAGAAAAGAATTAAGGTTTAAGAAGGTCCAGGGTGGGCCGACAGGGGATTAGAACAATATTCTCCAATCCCAGACAAAGAATTACTCCGAGGGCTGTTCTAACACCAATGACTATAACACTAGAGTCTATCAACTAAACAACAAAGTAAGAGTAACACAAGCATCATTTGTTTATTAAACTTCTAAACTTCACAATAATATACAGACATGTAGCATCAACAAAGAAATTAGGATACAGCAAAAATCAAACAGCAAAGAGACTAACCTAACAAACCAAATTCCTAAATGTAGCAAAAACTTCTAATCCAGTGAAAGCTACAAATCTACCAAACACTAATCTACTAGAACTAATTTACCAACAACTTCTAGTCCACCAAAAACTAATTTACCAAAAACTTCCAGTCTACTAAAAACCCAGGAAAATCTAAAATCTAAAACTAGAATTCTGGCTTTTCCACTGCAAAATTTCAGGGTCTAACTACTAAACACACATTAGAAATAGGCATTGGCGCCTCGTCACTCAGTGTGGTGGACTACGGAAAAAGGCCAGTTCTACCTGTGCGGGGCCTTATATACTGGGGTCCCAGAGTTCCAGACCAATCAGACGCCCTCTTGCAGAATTCCACCATCATCGCGAGCCGAGTACATTAAGCAAGTGAATCGGTACAGTTATCTCGGAACAGTCATAACATCTGATGGTCGATGCCTTGAAGAGATTAGAACAAGAATTGCCATTGCAAAGGTAGCCTTTGCAAGATGAAAAACAAACTGATCAATAAAAAGATTTAAATTGAAACGAGAAAAAGAGTGTTGAAGTGCTACATAGAACCTGTACTTTTGTATGGATGTGAAGCGTGGACAATGAGCAGTCAAGCTGAAAAACATCTGATGGCTGTGGAAATATGGTTTCTGAGGAAAATGCAAAGAATACCATAATAGACAGAAAAACCAATGAACAAGTCCTTCAAGGAACAAATGAAGATCGTAAACTGATTAGAGTCATTAGACGTAGACAGTAAAATGTTTTTGGGCATGTTATGAGAAGAAATGAATTGGAGAACTTGGTGACAACTGGCAAGATCAAAGGGAAGAGACCAGGGGGAAGACTGAGAAGTAAATACCTGGATGGCTTGGCCACATGGCATGATCAAGACAGGAACAGGGAGCTGATCCACGACTCTGGTGATATGCATCATATATAACCGTTAATTACTTCATACACCTGTTGATATGTATATCAAATACTTATATGTACAACCATATTGTCTCATGTGACTTTAATAAATCGTAGAAAAAAATGGAATTGGTCTAAATTTGTCCATCAGTGAAGCGTAGGGAAATAACTGCCATATACTGAAAGTAGTATTGAGGGAATGAACAGTTTATGTTACTATTTATCACATGCCTTCCTCCCCATTCTATATTTTTATTTGGTCGGTCAAGTGAACATAGTACATTGGTATTATAACATTTCTTTATTTATTTCTTGCAAACAAAAATTAAGCAAAAATATGTTGAATACAGTTGGAAAATAATAAAATCCAATCCAGTGGTATCTTATTACATATCTGTTGACTGAAAAATGTGAAATAAAGAAATATATGATGAATGAAAACATTTTATTACACTATGCTTGTCTGTTTAAAGTGGGTTCTTAAAGATTTCTTTTACTTTGATGCTAATTAAACCTGTGATGGGGGGGGGGGGGTGTCTGTATAGTAAAGTGGTCTTGCCACGGTGATATGAAGGGACTCGGTCTCCGCGGTGATGGTGTTGTGGACGTGATTTGTAATGCTGCTTACCCGCGTTCGAAACACAGCAGTGACCGATTTGGCAGCAGACCGCATTGCACTGGTTTTAACGTGTTGGTATGGGAGCTGGTCATTCAGAAAGTAAAGGCAAACTACTGAATGTAAAACTTGCCAAGACATCAACAACAGCAGTAAAATGCTGGTGTTGACTGCAACGTCCTGTAAAGGATATGCAACTTCTAAAAAATAGTTTGCCGTTGCTTTCTGAACGACTGACGCCATAACATTGTTAAAAATTAATACAAGTTGGTCTGCTTCCAGAAGGCTTGCAGTTGATTCAAATGTGAGGTTGTAGTCATGTTTTCTACCCCATCACAACAGCTGATTCAAATGTGAGGTTGTAGTCATGTTTTCTACCCCATCACAACAGCTGATTCAAATGTGAGGTTGTAGTCATGTTTTCTACCCCATCACAACAGCTGATTCAAATGTGAGGTTGTAGTCATGTTTTCTACCCCATCACAACAGCTGATTCAAATGTGAGGTTGTAGTCATGTTTTCTACCCCATCACAACAGCTGATTCAAATGTGAGGTTGTAGTCATGTTTTCTACCCCATCACAACAGTTGATTCAAATGTGAGGTTGTAGTCATGTTTGCTACCCCATCACAACAGACAAGCCCATGAACGTCAGGTTGCAATATTTTTTGCCTGGCATATTTCTCTGTATCTCACCAGCTGCATACTGCAGAGTTATATATCATATAAAGTGAACAGATGAATCATATTTTGGCTGAAATACTTACTTAATGTAAGAGAACCAATCAAAATACATAACCATCACTTACCTATATGTAGAAAGTTTGCATAATATATTGCTGGCATATTTTACTGTATCTCGTCAGGTACATACTGACACAGTGGCACCTTGCCGTCTTGAGAGACAATAGTTTGTTACATTGTGCTTCAAAAAAGGTATAACTACAGCCAGACCATGGGTGGAGTTAAACCTCTCCATAGCTCAAGTCTGGGCCGAATTGTAGAGACCATGTGTTGCCCATGCAGCATGATCCCTCACTGCCTGTCTAGCTTACCCCAGAGGAAAGGTAATGCCAATGCATCTGGAATAAGACAAGCTTCAGAAGCATACCGGATCAACAAACAGTGCTTTAATTGGCCGCCTGTTGGTTGCATTTCCTCGCACCAGGTTATTCAATCATCAACATTCGGTGCTAACAGAAAGCAGGCAGTGCCATCTACTGTCATACAGTAGCTCAGTCATATCTAAGACTTGACTTTGGGTGAATACTACAGAGTTAGATATAAGTACACAGATGAATCCTCTTTGGCTAAAATACATAACACACATAATCACTCATGCTGCTGGAATGTAACACATATGTTACCATGGTAATCTCAGATTCACTACCAAGTCTTTCTGCTTATACAGTGAGTGTTTCAAACATCTAATGGCAGAAGCTTCAGCAAGTTTGAACATGCACTTGTGTCAGCGTGTTGTATGTCTAGGTATCTGAGCTCGGGCTCATACAGGCAACAATAACTCAGTTAGCTATAATATCTAACATTTATTGTATTTCAATATACAGTGCGTTGGCGCAGTGGGTTTAACAAGTCCGCACTGGTTCGCTTATCACAGAGGTTTAACATCATCACATAGTTTAACATCATCAAACATTCTAAGCATACTATCTAGCATAAGTCTATAAACCCCACATGGGTCTAAACTATAAAGTCTAAACTATTGAGTCCCTCTAAGGCAGGCCCTGTTGCCTCTTCGATGTCCCGTCTCTCTCTGCCGATCCACACGTGTCGCAATCCGACACGGGTGGTAACTCTGTTCGAGTTCCTCGTGGACCCCGCAATAGGCGGGCCACATCAGTGTCCACGGGACAGTGGACTCACTGACCAGTCCTTCGAGAAGGTTCTGGAATACTCTGGCCTTCGAGGGTCTTACTTCTTTCCCTTTGGGCGGGAGTTGTAGCCCTTGGCTAATCTAATGTTAGTTTACCAGATAATATGACTAATGTGAGATTGTGACAGGATTCACCCTCTCCCCTGATTGGATGTGTTGTTATAGGGTAATTAGTTCTGCACTAATTCTGTCACAGAATCACCTAAGGATGGTATATGTAGTTTGGTGGACAGTAACTTGGTAACCTACATACTGGCATCAACACTCATGTATTCTCCCATACACCACTTCTCTGATTTGGTGAAGAGATCTCTCTCTCTCCTGTGTCCTTAACTATGCTTACCCGACCGAAGTTGCGTGACGTTTACTAGTTGTGTTTACAACCCGTCCTTCTCATAGTACCCCACTGATACCCAGATAATTAACCTCTGTTTTAAAGAGGATTAACAAGACAAAAGTCTTGGCTAATTAAGTACACCTTCAAATCTTGTTCAGTGTGTGCATTTCAATACACTTTTACTCTCGTATGTTGTATAATGCTAAATATGTAGTTACGTTGTTATTTTATCCCATCTGACTACATGTGTCCCTGTTGGCTTGTTAGTGTGTTTACTAATAAGTTGATGTTACTAATAAAGTGACTGCATTTTAATTGATAGTGTTGAGTTTTGTGTAAATGTGTGCTGAATGTGTGGCTTATTTCCAAGCGTCACGAGTTGGGATATCCTTAATCATGAATTACCCACTGTGTGCAATACATGATCAGGTATTCCAAGCAGTGGTGCTTAGATGTAGTATCCTAACTGCTAAACTAAGAGTACTAAACTAAATGCTAAACATGTATCAATAAATTAGACAAGTAGTACAATTTACATGAAAGACGCAGACAAATTAAAATAAATATGTTTTGCGTACAATTTGTCCGCTCAGTATATCGCTCTCTCATTTAATTCTTTCACACAGCCATTCACACATCTTTCATTCAAAATAGTATTTGGTTAAAATATATAAGTAAAGTTGAGGTAAGTGTTATTTCCCTTAGAAAAAACGGAATAGGCGATATTTTCCCTTTAAGATAATACGTACTTTTTGTACGATGACTCAAAAATGGTTTCTAAATTACATAGAGGAAATGGTATAGGCAGGTTATTTTACCTATGAATGGAAATACCTGTAATAATATAGTAGAAAATGTACAAATTACAGGTTAACACATTTTATATACACAATAATATAATACATATTCAATACTAAATTAATTAATTAACTAAGTAACTAAATCCAACGATGATGTGCGCGTTGTCTTCCTGTTGTTAGCGTATCGTGCCATGAATGTTAATAGTTGGTATGGCTGTCTCCTGAGTGTTGTCGTTGATGTAGTTCTATTTCGGCTGTTAGTAAAGTCTATTAGCCACAGCAAGTATGGAACGTTCTCAATGTCCAGTATAAGTGTTCTTCATGTTTTCGTGATCAATGTCAGTTCACTAGATGAAATCATTTCCTAGTTAATGTTTCTTGCTCGGATTGGTCTTAGAGCTTTGATAGATGGTCGTCTAGTTCTCAACATTTCACGTTTGTGGGTGTTGTAAGTAACCTATTCACTGAGGTGTTATTACTTTAAACTGAAAGTTCTCTAGCAGGTGTAGAGTTACACTGTTATATGGTACGGGATAAAATATCACAATTTCTGGTATGGCGAATGGTAAATGTGCCAAATGTTATTCTGCTGGCGCATTCGTCTGCCGCGATAAAATATCAGCTATAATGTTATCAGTGCCTCTGATATGGCGGATTTCGAAGTCGAAATCTTGAAGAAGAAGACACCATCTTTGTAACCGATGGTTTTTGGGAACACCTTGATTCAGTACCAACAATGGCGAATTGTCGGTGAGTACAACGAAGTGGGCACCTAAGAGGAACTTAGACAATCTGAGGATACAGAATAATAGACTCAATGCCTCCAATTCTACTGTAGAGTAACGGGTCTCTGCTTTCTTCAGCTTACGGCTTACGTAGAGAATTGGGTGTCTCACTCCATCCACTTCTTGCATTAAACATCCTCCAATGGCGATAGCACTCGAATCTGTGGTCAAAATAAAGGGTAAATCTATGTTTGGTAAACGTAAGACTGGTGGATTAGAAAAAATACGTTTCAATCTGCATATTGCATCCTCCAAGCTGGTACTTTTACAAACTTTTGATGGATGATCTTTTGTTAACATATTCGAAAACACTGATGTAAGTTCTGCCCAATTTGGTATAAATTTAGAATAGTAGTTTATAAGACCTAATAAACTTCTTATTTGCTTCTTTGTGGTAGGAACTTCTAAATTGAGTATCTTCGAAACAATTTTCTCGTCTGTTAGCAGTTTGCCTTCAGAAATTCTATGACCAAGGAAGTCTATTTGTTTAAAGCCTATTTCAACCTTGGAAAGTTTGATAGTAAGACCGAAAAGAAAGATTTGGTTGAAGACTTGTTTGAGTGTAAGTAAGTGAGAAGTTATATTAGCAGAATGGATGCAAATATCATCAATATAAGCTTGGACATCTTTAATTCCGTGCAATAGCAATCTAGTTAACCTCACAAATGTGGCGGGAGCGTTTTTCAGACCAAATGGAAGATATCTCCATTCGTACAAACCGAGAGGTGTGGCGAATGCTGTTATATGTCTAGAAGCAGGGTCTAGTGGTACTTGCCAATAACCTTTCGCTAAATCAACCTTTGAAAATAAGGAAGATTGAGACTTGTTCAAAATAAGGTCGTCACAGCTATTCATTGGCTCCGCATCCGTGGTGGTTATTGTATTTAACCTTCGATAATCGATGCACAAACGAATTGTCTGGTCCTTCTTTTTCACCAGAACAATCGGTGAAGAATATTGAGATATAGACTTCTGAATTATTTTATTTTTCTCTAAATCCAAAATTTCCTTGTCTAAATTTGCTCTATAATGCAGAGGAATAGAATATGGTCTACATTTGACCGGTGTCAGATCTGTCAACACAATTGAATGTGTTATTTTGTCAGTCCGTCCAGGTTTGTTAGAGAAGATAGATTTATACTCGTTAAGGAGAGTCAAAATGTCTTGTCGCTGCTGTTGTGTCAGAGTGTCAGAGATTTGTATGTCCTTTATACTACCGTCGTCATTCATAATGGGTACTGAGATTTCAGTATTGTCTCCGTCTGTCTGATTTATCACAGATGCTACTGTTTGTAAATTGTCCTCAATGTCATTGTCGTCGTCGTCGAGATTAATCGTTAATATGTCGTCAAATTGGTCGTCGCTGTCGTTATCAAATATTGTCGGTAATGTACATATGTCTTCGTCGTTTTTGTTGTCGTAAGAGTGCGTCGTTAACGATGCTTCGTTTGTCGAGATATCACTCAGTTGGGTCACTGTCGTTTCGTTTCTGTCATCCGTTAGTTGCGACTGCTCACTCGTGTCAGTGTCCTGTCTAGCATAGTCTGGTTTTAACATATTTACATGGCATGGCCTCGAGGCAGTTGAGGTTGATTGGACTTCTGCCGTAGGGTTTTTACCCTTTTTCAACAGTTTCTGACATATATTACATGATCTACAATAGGTTTTTATGTCTTGGCCAAATTTCGGCCAATAAAATTGGGTCAGGACCCTGGCTTTAGTTTTTTCATACCCCATATGACCTCCAAAATGTGAATCATGGGCTATTTTTAGTACTTTCTCTCGATGTGCTTGTGGTAACACTACTTGCTGTATTGTGGACTGATCTCTAGTGTATAATCTAGTCAACACATTGTTGTTTAATGTAAATGACCACGATGCGTTTTTAGATAATTTTGGTTTAAGTCCTACTAACCTAAAATATGGTGAAAGTGTAGGATCTGATTTTTGTTCATCTCCAAAATTAGTGATGGTAGTGTTTGGTGCTTCAATATCTAGTGACTCCTGCAGTTGGTCGGTGTGAGTTTTGTGAGTTGTCTGTCGTGTTATTGCATTCGTGTGTTGTGTGTGTTGTTGCACATCTACAGGCTTGGTACTTGGTAGATCGGTGGCCTCCTCAATTCGAGGTTTTAAATTGGTCGTATCATTGACAGATTCGACCGCCCCTGCATCATACACCTAGGTGAATTCTTTCTGAATCACTTCATTGGTTGTCTCCCTTGTCCTTTTGGCAGATTGAGACAAGCATGAATGGTGTTTCTCTTTCGGGTCACTGTTTGGGTGTTGTATACCGTTTTTTCGCTCCCAATCTCTGATTTGCTTTTCAGAGCAAGGTCGTATGTTGGGCAGGTTCCCAAGTATAATATCGGCGACCGGATTTTCTAGGGCAGCGCACAGTACTAGTCCTGATATGAACGGTGTTCGAATTTCGACAAGAGCAAGGGGGTATTTCTCTATAGTGCCTGAGAATGTGCGACAAGTTACGTGTTTGTGTGTGTAGTCTTTGTCGTTGATTAATGTTTTCTTAATCCCACAGAGCGTTGCGCCGGAATCACGAATTAATGTGCACTTTTTGTTATTTACAAAACCTGTTGAAAAATTAAGCTTGCCTGTAGAAGATAAGGCAGCATTGGCTGTTTCATTTGAAATAGGGATGGTGTGGCCACATAGTAATGTTGTGTCAAGTTGGAATTTCGTACAGGTGTTACACTTACTGTCTGTAATGGTGTCAATAATGTGCACTGCATTCCCTAGCTCACTCAAACTTTCGCTTTGATTGTCACACTCATTCAGTAACTCAATATCTTCCTCTGAGGAACTTTCAACCAGTGCAGCATTGGCCTGTTTTAGTAATTTTCGGCCTTCACAAAAGCGACTATAATGCCCAAAGCTGCTGCAAAAATAGCATTTGACCGCTCTCTGGTACGCATTTCTTTTGTTTTTCTGCTTCTCCACAATCATTTTGAGGTGATGAGGATAGTTCGGCGATTTATCGCACATAGAGTATTGTTCGTGCGTCAAACCACAATATTGGCACTTAACTGGCTTCCTGACATTTGAACATGGTTTAAACTTGCTTTCAGCTGGTTTAGAGTATTTAGTATTTACCACTGCTGCTGTTTCGTTCTGCCCTAGGTTTAATTGGAAAATGTCTCTGTTCGCTGTGAAAAATGCGTTCCCCTTTGTCTCTACATCCTGAATACTCCTACAGTCCATTTGTTTCAAAAACTTAGCAAAAGGTGTGGGGATTGTACTAATTATTTTATCAATAATAATGAGTTCTTTTAGTTTGTCATGGCTATTGTTAGTCTTAGCCGAGTTAATCCACTTTGTGCACACATCCTGAACTGTCGATACGTAATCTATGAAGGTTTGATTTGGTTGAGGGGATAATTTAGCGAACTGTTGTTGGTAACCTGCAGTATCTAAAGAGAAATGTTGGAGAATGCGTTGTTTTAAGTAGTCATAATCCTTTCTCATTTCCTGTGGCACTGTCTCTATTACTTTCAATGGTTCTAGAGCTAAATTTCTCATTAAAATAAATGACCAATCTGATTTTATGACCTTATGGTAGGACATTAAACACTCAAAATTTTCCAGGTATGCACTGATGGAATCTCCTGAGCAGAAAGCTTTCACGAGGCCTTTATACTTATTATATTTCTGTTCTTCCTCTTTGCTTCTTAATTTATTTACAGATATTTCTACGTTGGACTCAATCTCCATCTGTTTTAATTTTATTTGTGTATCAGCATTCAATTGGGCTTGTTTGGCCGCCGCCTCAAGCTCTAATTGTTTCTCTTGAGCCTGTAATTGCATTTTCTTCTCTTCAGATTGTAGTTGCATCTGCATCTTTTTCTCTTCTGCCTCCATTTGCATTTTCTTCTCTTCAGATTGTAGTTGCATCTGCATCTTTTTCTCTTCTGCCTCCATTTGCAATTTCTTCTCTTCTGCCTGCATTTGCATCTTCTTTTCTTCTCGTTCTATCGCTCTTTCTTCACGGGCAATGTTCTCTGCGTGCGTCTTCTGTGCCCATTCTGATAGTTTCTCTTCTTTATAACCTAATTTAATACCTTGCTCAATACAGTTTTCTAAGGTAAACATGTTGACTTTTACTTGTTGGTAACTTTACTGAAGTTAAATCCCTTAGAAAAATGTTGGGGAGTAGAAAGTTTAGTTATCTCCCTTAATAATTACATGCGTAAATCTAAATGCAAAGTTATGTTGGTTACAAGGTCATGAATATACATACAAGTTAATGCAAAGCAAAATGATACATGGATGGATGGTGATAAGTACCGCTTAGGGTTGCAATGGGCATGATGTGAAACTTATCTTATGATCCCAGAACTTGTGAATGTTGTCTTGTACTTTCGCCACTGTTGGATAGTTCACATAGGTTACACACCACACAAAAAGCATCACAATTCACGGAACAATCTGCTCGTAGAATGAGAAAACATTAGTAACAGTCAAAAAATGTTACAGTTATGTCAAAATAGTTTATAGTATTAACATCATTGAGAGACTAACTGCAGAGGGACTCATATCAATTTTAGTTGATCGCTAGATAGGTGCACATTTGTAAACTTATTCAAACAACAATTTGATATGATTAATTTACAATTTTACTTGGCAATTAATAGCCGTTTATATGTAAAGCTTATGCCAAAACCGGAGCCTAGCCCCCAAAAAGCCTGTCAGCGTGTTGTATGTCTAGGTATCTGAGCTCGGGCTCATACAGGCAACAATAACTCAGTTAGCTATAATATCTAACATTTATTGTATTTCAATATACAGTGCGTTGGCGCAGTGGGTTTAACAAGTCCGCACTGGTTCGCATATCACAGAGGTTTAACATCATCACATAGTTTAACATCATCAAACATTCTAAGCATACTATCTAGCATAAGTCTATAAACCCCACATGGGTCTAAACTATAAAGTCTAAACTATTGAGTCCCTCTAAGGCAGGCCCTGTTGCCTCTTCGATGTCCCGTCTCTCTCTGCCGATCCACACGTGTCGCAATCCGACACGGGTGGTAACTCTGTTCGAGTTCCTCGTGGACCCCGCAATAGGCGGGCCACATCAGTGTCCACGGGACAGTGGACTCACTGACCAGTCCTTCGAGAAGGTTCTGGAATACTCTGGCCTTCGAGGGTCTTACTTCTTTCCCTTTGGGTGGGAGTTGTAGCCCTTGGCTAATCTAATGTTAGTTTACCAGATAATATGACTAATGTGAGACTGTGACAACTTGTTGTTAGTTGAAAATAGTATGCAAAGTGCCTTTTCTTTATTTATCACATGGCCAAAATTTAACTACTCTGAATCTGTTTTTATTCTGCTGCTCTTAGTTATTGAGAATCTGCCTATGGAAATGAGGGAGAAGCTCACAGAAATGAGAGAGATGGATCTGCAAGTTTCAAGTGAGTGATTTTACAATATTAGTCGCAAACATTTTCATTTCTTTGATCATGTAAAATAATTGTTCCTTTCAAATGTCAGTGGAGTGAATTGCAGATAGTCTCTTCTTCAACTCAGAGGGTGTCTACATGCATATATCACATGCAGATATGGGCACACGCACATATGAGCGCATGCACACACATACATACATACCTGATCCATGGGTGGTGGTTTCGATGTCTAATGTTCTTCAGTAAAATTTAAAATACCCATGGTATTCTTTGCATGTTCCTCAGAAACCACATTTCCACTGCTATTAAATGTTTCTCAATTTGTCCTCATATTGTCCTTGATTTACATGCGTACAACAGTATTAGTTCCGTATAACACTTCAACACTCATTTTTCCCCACTGCAGTTGATTTTGCATATCTTATTCTTTGTTTCCCACTGTTTACACTTTCCACATACATCCTTTTCAGTCTTCATTCATCTGCCTCTGTTGCCTAGTATTTTCCCACATAAAACTGATTGACATTCCTAAGTCAGGGACAAGAAGTCAACTGTTTAGTCCAACTGACCACTGTAGGGGTTGAACCAGCTACCTCAGCATCAGCACACCAGAAGTTTAAGAGCAAGAGCTCTTATCCATTCGGCCATGCTGACCTCACTTCTGTTTGATATTTCCCATAAATTTCATGTGTATTGAAAACATAGTTTACACATCTTGAAGCAGAGAAGTAAATATCTGGATGGCTTGACTACATGACATGGTCGAGACAAGAACACAGAGCTGATCCACCACGACTCTGGTGATCGTGTGAGATGGCAAATCACGACCTCCTATGCTTATTGGCATGGCATATGATGATGATAAACACTAATAATATATTTGTAGCTTATCATCACTCATTATCTTGGGTTGTATTTTAAATCAGATACACTTGACACTTTGGAGGAGAGCGTCAAAACATACTTCAAAAAATGTCAGCAGCCAAATTGTAAAAAAGATTGGCGGGAAGAAAATTTCAAAAAAATCAAAGAGGTAATTTATATGTTTGTTGTGTACAAGTGCACCTTCTATGTTCAGATTTGTTGTCATGTTGTATATGCTGGCCTGTCACCAGGATCAAACCATAGCCATCGCCAGGTTACTGTAGCAACGCCTCAGATCAGCATTCTCTGGCAACAAAGGTTACCCATACCTGGGCATTCTTGGGGCATGTTGTTTCTCTTATTAATCTTTTTTTTTGCACTGAGATGTTTGTGATTATAGTCCAGGAACGTAGAGGCATATTTGGTATAAGGTGATAAACCCATATTTTTAGACTAACGGACACTCCGTGGATGATGTGATCATTATCATGCCAGCTGTCTTTGCTTCCCAGAACATCAGCTGGTACCCATTTTAGACTGTTGACTTGGTAGCCTCAGGCAAATTACAGTTTTTATTCCCATTTCATAGGGATTCAAACACGTAACCACCCTTGTGCTATGAAGGCCCTCTTGCTGGTTGCCTTCTTATTTTAATATCTCTACCTGTTCCCAAATCTATATCTACATTGCTGTCTTATTATGTGCATGACAACACCCCCCCCCCCCCCCCACCCCAACATAACCAACAGATGAACCCATAAAAACGCAACATTAGGAAGATGAGATTATGGCCACTCCATTGCACAAATGAGCAACCTAGTATATGTGAAACTTAATACATTTTAGTTGTGCAAGTCGGTATCTGCTGTGAGATTGTTTTTCAGTTACATAATCTATCAGTTGTACCATTTTTGTATTGCATTCACTTGCCATCACAGTGGACTGAAGTTCAATCCACAAAAGTGGACAGTGTGTTAACGTTGGATAATTGTTGGAATATTTTGGTAAAATAAATGTAATGGGGAAAGGAAATAGTCATCATGCCTTATTAGCCTTAACCCAGTATATATGAAAGCCTAACACTTGACATTTTTACAACAAATGTCATGGGATTACTTTTATTTTAGTGTACTTCTGAAATCTTTTGTTTTCTTTATATATCTGTTTTAAAAAACTGTTTCTAACATTATCATGAACTCTTTTTGCAGGAATATTACAAGGCATTAGGAGACACAGACGAGAAAGTCCAGCTAGCAAATCATATATATGAGCTTGTGAGTTGTATGCTTACTTTCCAATGTTTCAACATAAAAATTAACCTGAATCTTCTTCTTCTGCTGCGTTCATCCTGAATTTTTTTTCAGACGTGATTGCGTTGTGCCTGTTTACAGCAGAGCTGCGTTCTTGCGCCGTTAGGCCGACACATCCGACTTCTGCAGGCATTTGTTGGCCCGGGTTAACCTTCCCGGGGGTTTCTTAGGACGTTTGACTCTCACTGTTGTAGTGTTATCCCCTATCCCAGCTGGCCCATATAGAACAGCCAAAGACATCCTGGTCAGCCCTCAAGGGAAGGCAGGGGCAGACCATGGGCATTCCCCGCCATCCAAGGAGGCTTCCATACTTGCAGAGCTGACACACAGCGCTCTGGTACTGGGCTAACCCAAGGAATCGTCATGTCCTGCGCATGGCTCCTTAGCCTCACTTCCGTATATTGGGCCTTCCGTTCACCATAGGCTGTTCTTCCGGAAACCAGAAGAATGCAGTCTGCAGATAACATCCACACAGTGAGCTTTTGATTCGGACTTTCCACGTAATGGATTTGCTATCCAAACAATATTCCATTTCGTGCCACTAGGACACTTTTTCCACCTTTTATGAAGCCCACACAGTGGGCTTTTGATTCGGACTTTCCACGTAATGGATGTGCTATCCAAGCAATATTCCATTTCATGCCTCTGGGACGCTTTTGTAACCAACATACCTGTGGTAAGAAGTGCGGCAGTCTAAATACTTCTTAATGCACCTTTAAATGTCAACCTGAATGTAGTTAAAGAAAGCTGCAGTCAACTTGAGCTTGTTGATATCTCCATAGAGCGTGTCCTCAAATGAAGCAGGTGTGGGCCAAAATATCTTTCTCTGTTCTGCATATATTGGGCACTCCTGCAGCAAATGTTTAGCTGTCATTTTACCAGTTCCACAATTACATTCATTGGTATCTCCAATCTTTAGTTTATTGAACAAGTATTTCAGCCTGTTATATCCTGTCCGGAGTCTGAAGATTGCTACTTGTTCTCTTCGGTCGAGTCTGTAATATGCATCATCCTTCTTCTGGTGGCCTGGATGCTCTTTCCCATTTGGTTCTATAAGTGCTTTTAATAAACCTCTTTGCCTCATTATAGGTTATGTCTATGTCAGGCTGTGGTAGTCGTCCACCCTCTTTTGCTAGTCTGTTAGCCTCTTCATTTCTAGGTATACTGCAATGTGATGGGATCCACTGTATTACAACTTTTTTGGATTTCTCGCATAGACCATGGAGTGCTGCTCTTAGGTCAGCTAGTTCTGTGCAGTTATTGCTCTTCAGTATTGAGACAGCTGACTTTGCATCTGTGAAGATAGCTATTTGCTTCTCTTTATTTTCCTCCATCAAGAGCATTTCTGCTGCAGTTTTCAAAGCCACTACCTCTGCTTTGAAGTTACTTGAAAATTTTCCAGTTGCCACTGACTGTTATTTTCACTCCATTTTTTAAATTTAGGAGAATTCCTCCTCCTCCATTTTCTATTGAATTTTCGGCTGATCCATCTGTATATGCATGGGTCCAATTGCTGCTTGGGTAATGTTCTTTTATGTAGTTTAGGGTTATTTTTCTTCTTTCGGTTTCATTCTGAGTGTTCTTTTTCTCAATACCAGGAATGTTTTCTATCATCTCAGGCAGTTGCTGCTGTCTCCAAGCTGGGAACTTGTGTGCATTGTAAATGGATTTGACTGTTGATATGTTAAGTATGGGATCTGCCCTAATCTTTCGTTTTGCAGTTTCTACAAAGTTGCCATGCTTCAGTCTTCGTTTTCCAAAACCATTAAACCTGTTATACATAGGGTGGTCTGTCAATCTTCTGAATTGTTCTGCTTGTTGTTGGGCTCTACTGTCTCTTCTAACCTGCATTGGTTGTAAACAAATGATCTTTTCTAGTTCACTAATAGGCGTTGTCTTCAGGCTTCCAGTTATGATTCGCATTCCTTGGTTTTGGACTCTACTTATTTTGTTAAAGTTTGACTTAGCTGCTGTTGCCCAAGCTGCAATGCCATATTCCAGTACTGGCCTCACCCGTCCAGTATATAATTTCTTGAGAACTTTCTCATCTGCTCCCCACGTTGTACCAGCAAGCTTTTTCATGATTGCCATTCTTTGCCTTGCTCTTGTTCGATTTTTCTCAACCTTTGTCTTCCATGTCAGGCGACGATCAAAGGTGACTCCTAGATAGTTTGGATTTTCTTCATGGCGCAATATTTTTCCATTCAATACCAGCTTAGGTTGCTGAGTTTTATTTGAGAGGGAGAACACTGTGCATGTTGTTTTCTCCTCACTTATCTTCACTAGCTATGATTTTGACCAGTCCTCTAGTGCTAATAAGGCTTGCTGTATTCTGCTGTTAGCTGTACTAATGTATTCTTCAGATGTACATATGGCTAGGTCATCTGCAAAGGAGGATGTGTGTACTCTGGCTGGAAAATTTTCCATGATGTCATTTATATATGCTAGGAATAATGTTGGTGAAAGAACTCCTCCTTGGGGGACACCTTGCCCCAACAGCATCATTTTGCTGGTTTGTCCTTGTACTTTTGTCCTGGCAGTTCTGTTCTCAAGGTAGTGGCTGATCCATTTATACATTTTCCTACAAACATGCATTTTTTGCAGTTTTACTTTCAGTCCTTCCTTCCATACTTTATCAAATGCTTTTTCTAATTCTATCCAGACTACTAGTGTGTGTTTATTCTCTTGGAAGGCATCCTCTATTTTCTGAGCTGTATAGGTTATTTGATCTTCAGTGGATCTGTACTTTCTGAATCCTGCCTGGTGTGGTGTTAAGAGTTCGTTTTCTTCCAGATGCCATGTTAGCCTGCCATTGATAATGCGTTCCATTAATTTTCCTACACATCTAAGTAGACTGATAGGTCGATAGCCATTTGGTTCTTCCAGGTCTTTTCCTTTCTTTGGGACTGGTATTAATATAGCTTCCTTTCATGCTTGTGGGATTATTCTTTTCTTCCAGCTGTAATTTAGGACTGCTAGTAGTTTCTTTTTTGCCTTAGTACCTAGTCCTATTAGCCTTTCATTTGTGATTCCATCCTTTCCTGGTGATTTCTTCTTTTTTTTAGGGTATTCATTGCCTGTTCCATTTCTTCCATTGTTAGATTTGCCATCATATATTCTGCTGCTGTCTATGTATTACTATGATGTGTCTGTTTGTCTTTGATTGCTTTCTTCTGTTTGGTTGTAATATCAATGGGGTTTGCACTGCATAGTGTTCCATTAGTGCATTTGCAGCCTTTTTTTCCTGTAAGCAAGGCATTTCCTTGTTTAATTGTTATTTGTTTGTTTCTAGGTCCTTCATTGTTCATGGCTTTCACTAGTTTCCATAGTTTGTTTACATCCCTCCTGTCAAAATTCAGGTTTTCTTTTTTTTTTTTCCCCTCCAACAATCTCTTGTTTAATTTACTGATCTTTTATATTTTGCTGAGATGGCTTTGAGAAAGATGTTTGCTTCAGTTGTTTGTTCTCTCTCTGCTGTCTTCCTGGCATCTTCAACTTTGTCCTCCAAAATTTGTAGTTCTTCAGTCCAGTATGGTTTGTAATTTTTCCTCACTCCTCTTGGAATAGACTCAGTGGCCGCTCTGTTTAGACTTTCCACCATTTGCTTCATATTGCCATATCGTGTATTTACGTTTTCACAATATTTGTCTGTTAGTATGGCAAATCTGTCCCAATCTGCTCGTTTGTAATTCCAGCGGGGCAAAGGCTTTTGCTCCTGTGGAACATACTGCATATTCATTACAAGCTTGATTGGTCTGTGGTCACTACCTGCTAATTGGTCAAGCACATGGCGATCGATTTTGTGGAGGAGGTCTCCTGCGCAGAAAGCTAAGTCTGGAGTAGAAGTGGTAAACCATCTTCTGGAGTAGAAGCTCGGTGTGTCATCCGCTTTGTTGAGTAGATGGAGATTTGAGTCTATTTCCCAGTCCTCCACTTCATCTCCTCTTTTGTCAGTATCTGGGTATCTCCATCTTTCTGAACGGCTATTAAAGTCTCCGACAATAATGCAGTTTGTGTCAGTTATTTTCATGTTTGAGAATGTAAGGTCCTTATCTGCTGGGCTATACAGATTGTAAATTCTTATTTTCACGTCCTTTATCATTATATCAACACCTATAATTTCCGTTTGGTTGTCAGAGATCACAGATACTTCCTTTATCATTATATCAACACCTATAATTTCCGTTTGGTTGTCAGAGATCACAGATACTTCGCTGCAAGGTATTGTATTTCGTGTAAGTATTAGAACTCCTCCTTTGTGTCCTTTGCGGTCAAAATGTGTGGCCTGATATCCTCTGACTGAGAATTTGTGATTGGCGTTGAGGTGTGTCTCTTGAATGCATGCCACATCTATTCTATCTTTATGAAGACGCTGTGTTAGGGAAACTTTCTTGTTATAAACTCCTTCAGCATTCCACTGTAGTATGTTGAGTGTCCGTGGTGTGTGGTCAGTAGCTCTTAACCTACTCCTCTGTGCCTTGACTCCACAGCACAGGGGAAGGTGAGCACCAGTAGTCATGGGTGGACCCCCTTGAGGCAGGGGGCCGGCACTATCACTGCCTGATGGAACTTCGCGGGATTAGCACCATAACGATAAATTTTAATTTGTGACATCATGAATTAAGTTACATTGCACTGCTTTGTCAAGCCTGTGGCTCAGTACATCCGATTTCGACAAGCATTTTTTGGGGGTACTTTCCATAGCCTTTACATAGTTTACAAGGCAGCAAGTTTGTGTGTCGCTTGGTCTGGTCCCTCTCCCTTGACCTGTCTGACATGGGTGGCCCTACCAGTAGCTGTGCTACCGTCAGCATAGCTCTTGGGGTCATTGGAACACTCAAGCCCCTCTACCTCGTCACGGTGGACACACAGCAGAGGGGAACCTGATTCTAATTTTGATAGTAGTAAAGTAAGAAGTTTGCAGACAAAGATAGAGTAACAGATGGTAACATTACAGTAAGAATGCAAAGACAAAAGGAACTTTCATAGCACAAGAACATTTGTGGAATTCAAAAGAGATTAATTAATTAAACTTAGTACAAAACTTAGAATATTTAACTCTTAACATTAGATCAGTGTTGCTGTATGGAGCAAAGTAGAGTGACTATAGTCAGTTGCATATCCTTTACGGACATCACAGTCCAACCCAGCATATTTTGGCTGTTTGTGATTTCTTGGTAAGTTTTACGCAGTAGTTTGCCATTGCTTTCTGAACGACTTGCACTCATACCATTGTATGAAAACCAACTCATAGCAGTCTGTTTTCAAATCATCCGCAGCTGTGTTTTGAACACAGTATGTGGGATTATGAATTGCATTCATAACCCCTTCGCCACAGTCAGCTGAATGATGTGGTATTGTGGGTAATGTAGAAAAGAAACAGTTACAAGGAAAACATTTTAAATGATAAATATGTCTGCCTTCTTATTTTCAGGTTGATAGGCATTCTAGAAGGTTAGACCAAGAACTTTCTAAATTTAAAATGGAATTAGAAGCTGATAATGCAGGAATTACTGAAATCCTGGAGAAAAGTGAGTTTTCTGTCCCCCTGTGTTACTTTCACTACAGATATAGATTTCACTTTTGTTGAATGCTCAGATTTCATTATCAGGCACATTTCCATTTATTATAATATATGATTTTATATATGTATTTGTAAGATTTAATTGAAGAGTATTTTGGATATTTGTAAGGTTGTTTGCAACCAGAATGTCTTGCAAATTCCCTTCACCAACTAAACATTTGAATAATTTTTTTAGGAACAGTGATTTTGAACATGTAATAGAATGTTTACAGTTTAATCTAAAGATTACATTTTGTTTCTTATTCTCCAGGGTCTTTGGAATTGGACAAACCTCCACCCAGCTTGACCAATCACAAGACTGAAAGTAAGTTTGGTATTTATACTTGGGGCACTGAAATCTTTTTGTTGTCTTCTTTTTATGTCTGTCTGTTTTAAACCAGCTGTTTTCAACATTATCATGAACTCTTTGTGGAAATATTACAAGACTTTAGAAGACACATGAAAAAGTCTGGTTAGCAAATCATTTCCCAGTAAATGCAAGCACAAATACAATTCTTCAGTAATGAAACTGAAAGCTTGCATATTTTGTTCACCATGATTTCGTGTCAGCAATTATCCTTCAGGCTACAGTGGAAGGCAAACAGCAGAAGGGCAGATACAAGAAATCCTGGACTGATAACATTAAAACTGGGCTGGCTACATCGTTGATAGTCTTGTACAGTTTGCTGATGTTGGCAGCAGTGGAAGACAATGACTAATGCATCCACCATGTTTATTCAACAAGTGGTATTGCAACCTGGATGCTCTGATTCTCACGTGTGTTGAACAAGTGATATTTCAGCCTGTTCTGAAGATTGCTACTTGTTCATTTTGTTAAAACTGATAATCTTTTGGCAACCTGAATGCTCTGATTCTCACTTGATTCCATGAGTACTTCCTGTAAATCTCTTGTTCTCATTTTATCACGGTTTTCATTTACTTCTTAAAGGACTGTCCCATTTGATTTTCTGTCCCCCCATGGTATTCTTTGCATTTTCCAAAGAAACCAAATTCCACTGCCTTTATACGTTTCTCAGTTTGTCCACATATTGTCCTTGATTTATGTGCATATAACAGTGTTAGTTCCGTATAATACTTTAACACTATTTTTCTCACTGTAATTGACAGCTTTTTGTTGACAAGTATGTTTTTCATCCCACAAAAGGCTACCTTTGCCATGATGAGTCTTGTTCTAACCTCTACAAGGTATCTTCCTCAGATGTTATGACTTTAAACAAAGTTAAAAGACATTCAGTTTGTAATAATAGATCAAATTGTAACTGGTATCAAATTGGTATAAAATTTAATCAACAGAGAGAAGATTAACGCACACTCAGGCATTGGTGACTAACCATGTAGAGAAACGGCCGGCAGCTGAAGTCCTGCCGTCACTTACTAGTGACATAGTCAGAGATTCTTTTGCACAGCGGCGTCCTAGCTCAGCTTCCAGCTCCCCAGCCATGAGCATGTTCAATTCAGCAGGACCTAGTGTATCCTATACCTTAGGGAGCATTGGTGCAGGCAATCCTGCCATCACTACACCATCATCATCACAGACACCTGCTGTCACACAGCAAGTAAGTACTGGATTATTTGTACTTTATACATCTGTATGGTACGTTTAATAAGTTTGCCCATATTATAACAACTTACATCTTTTATGTAGCAGTGTAGACAAAGATGGGTGAACAGATAAAGATATCACAATAAGAATAAAAGGACAAGGGAAGCTTTTATAACACTAGGAAATGTGTGGAAGTCGAAAGAAATTAAACTTAGCACCAAACTTAGAATATTCAATTCTAACATTAAATCAATAGTGCTGTGTGGGTCAGAAACATGGAGAATCACTAAAACAATTACGGATAAACTCCATTGGCACCTTTCCGTCTTGATAGACGATAGTTTGGTACATTGTGCTTCAAAAAGGCTTAATAACTACAACCGATGGTGGTGGCGAATGTGACTGATAAGGCCAGTTCACGCTGTACATGTTCGTACAGAATGGATGCATGCGAAAACATGGTCATTTCCACCATCACGTACAATCTTACGTCTCTTACGCTCTATGTGTGCTTTATCTGCAATCATTTTCTCCTTTGTCTTTATTCCATTTCTGATAGTTGCCCTCCATGCAACATGTTCAGCAAAAACGTGCTCCCAATGTGCATTATCAATGCTTGTATCAATTATGTCCCGCTTACACACATCTTTGTATCGTAGTAGAGGCCGACCTTGAGATCTCCTACCCATTTGTAATTCACCAAAAAAGATGTCCTTTGGTATTCTACCATCATCCATCCTCCTAACGTGTCCTATCCATCTAAGTCTACAAAGACTGAGCATGGAACACACCGCCACACAACCTGATCTTTCCAATACTTCAGTATTTGTGATTTTGTTACATCAATTGACAAGGACTTATAACCTGTAAATGTTACCTCTCGCTTTGATTCCGAAACCGATTAAGACCAGGGATGGAGTTATTGCCTCTCCATAGCACAAAGCATAGAGACCATGTGTTGCCCATGCAGCATGATCCCTCTCTCGACCTGCCTAGTTCACTCCACAGGAAAGGTAACACCAATACATCTGGAACAAGACAAGCTTGTACCCTCCCAATTGCGCTCTTCCGCCCGAAGCCGTTGGCACAATGTGGGGTGTCGGGTTTGATAGTTGACTATCTACATGATGTACTGTTATTTGTTGACTAGTTTATTATAATTATAATAATTATTGAAGGTTTACTGATATAGATGTTCATTCACTGATTAAGTACCATGCATCATCTTAGGTGACATCCCATACCTTTAATTTCATATATAATACAGTGTATCTGCTACCATATTAACAACTGCAGTCATAACTCTAACACACTCCTACTTCTAATTGTACGCCATCCATTTTGTGTGTGTTAGTTCCAAACCTACATTTTGTGTGTGTTAGTTCCAAACCTACATTTTGTTTGGCATTGAATCTGTTAATTTGTTTCTGTGCAAAATCTTCTTATTTCTCTGTTATTGCTTTCACTTGATGATTTATCTTTCAGTAGTCACTTAACCATATTGCATGTATTTTAAAATCTGTTTTGACATATCTCAGGGTCGCCGCACATCAAATGTAAAGGCTACTAGTTATGATTTGGTAGCAAAAACTTCAGCAGTGGTGCCCAAAGATGTGGGTTTAAATCTTTCACAATCTGTCTCCGCGCCGTCCACACCTGATCCAGTTCCCAGGTTACAAAGAACAAAAAAGTGAGTACTGCTGATGAATGTTGTGTGATTGTTGTATGTGAACATGACTGAAATCCACACGTCTCCATAGGTTCTCAGTATTTCTCAGAACATATAGGATACGTTTGCTATTTGTCCATCTTTACTGTCCTCATGTTCTTCATATTTCCATTTTCTCTTAAGGATTGGAAGCCAGAATTGGAGTTGATATTCCCAATGATACATGATGTGAGGTCACTATAACCAGTGACAATATTTTCAGAAGTGTAGAAGGCGTTAGAGAAATCATCATTGGGGGACGTAACATCAATAACATAAACAAGTGAATCAGTACAGTTATCTCAGAACAATCATAACATCTGATGGGAGATGCCTTGAAGAGATTAGAACAAGAATCACCATGGCGAAGGTAGCCTTTTGCAAAATGGATAACATACTGACCAATAAAAAGATGTCATTTGCAACGAGAAAGAGAGTGTTGAAGTGCTATATAGAACCTGTACTTTTGCATGGATGTGAAGCGCGGACAATGAGCAGACAAGCTGAAAAACATCTGATGGCTGTGGAAATGTGGTTTCTGAGGAGAATGCAAAGAATATCATGGACAGACAGAAAAACCAATGACCAAGTCCTGCAAGAAACAAATTAAAACCGTAAACTGATTAGAGAAATTAGACGTAGAGAGTCAAAATGTTTTGGACACATAATGAGAAGAAATAAATTGGAGAACTCGATGACAACTGGCAAGATTGAGGGGAAAAGAACAAGGAGAAGGCAGAGAAGTAAATACCTGGAGGGCTTGGCCATGAGGTATGCTCAAGACAAGAACACAGAGCTGATCCATTACTCTAGTGATGGTGTGAGTTGGTGAAACATGACCGCCCATGCTTGTCGGCATGCCACATGATGATGATAATAACCATTCAGCGTTCAGTGCGTTACATGGTCAGTATCGTACTGGACACCTTTACTTCCCAAGATATCTCCTGGCATCCATAGATCGACCTGGGAGTCCGGGTCAATTTTCAGAATCCGTCCTCATGCAGATTTGAACCAATCATCACTGACTTGAAGACTAGCATCTGGTCACTATACTACTCCGGCTCCTCATAAGTGATCATATCTCTAATCAGCTATAGACGTAAGCATCATAAAGCTAAAAACATCACTCCTTCTACATTTATAAAGTTTTTGTTTATTGCCTCTGTCAAGCTTTTATTGGAAACATGTTGCTTTGAATTTTGGCAGTGATTTACGTATAATTATTATTGTGAATTTTGATTTAAGAACTGTGTCTCATTTGTGAAGTCATGGTGCATAGTGATTAGTGTGCTTGCCTACCAGGACATGGATCCAGATCGATCCCAACAGAGACAGGGTTTTTGTTTTACTGACCAGGTCAGCTGTAGGGGCTGGCGCTGTGGGAAAGAGTTACAAACGCAATTTGTAATCCTGCATACTGTGGTTGAAACACAGCTGTGGGCAGTTTGAAAGCAGACTGCCTTGCACTGGTTTTCATATAGTGATATGAGTGTCGGTCGTTCAGAAAGCAATGGCAAACTACTGAACATAAACTTGCCAAGAAATCACAAGCAGCCAACAAATGCTGCCATTGGCTGCAGTGTCCTGTAAAGGATGTGCAACTAACTCACCACTCTAGGGTCAACTCAGCCTCGTAAAATATGGCTACCAGATCATTTTCTGATTTTCCTGGGAATTGTTAGAGAAAGTGAACTGGCCACCCCACCTTCTGTCATGAGCTACAATATGTGAAGATCTTACACATCAACACAGCTGCCAGCCATTTTGAAGCAGATTGCTTTGTGTTAGTTTCCTTATAATGGTTAGTTAGTTAGTTAGTCGCAGTTCCAACTTCACAGCAACGGGTCGTCCCCATTATGCTCCGTTCCTGTGCCAGTGAATATCACACAAAACGTTCCCCACTGCCCAATGTGAAAAGTGGAAAGGACAGGAGTCTCGACAAACAACAGCCCGCACAGATACACTGTGCATAATGCCGCCGCCAGAATGTCAACACACCAGTCCCCCACAAAACACCCAATTCATCTCTGATGGAATCGGCAGTCATTTTCCTATCTGGATGTTTCCTAGATGTTCACCCACACAGTCCACGAAAATACAGTTCATCACTGACGGCAGTGGCAGTCAACCAGAAGCCCAGCAGCCACGCATTTATGCATAAGGCAAAAACTGGTCAACTCTGGGACATAGCCACCTGCCATCGCTCCGAACATGCAGTCACGTTCCAAAAAAAAAACTTGGGCAGATTCAAAAGCCCTTATAATGGTATGAGTTCCTATCATTCAGAAAGCAATGAGAAACTACTGATCGTAAACTTGCCTAGGAATCACAAACAGCCAAGAGATGTTGGGGTTGACTGCTACATCTTCTGCGTTCATCCAGAGAGTTTGTTTCGGACGTGATTGCGTTGTGCCTGTTTCGGGCAGAGCTGCGTTCCTGCGCCGTTAGGCAGACACATCCGACTTCTGCGGGCAGTTTGTTGACCGTGTTAACCTTCCCGGGGACTGCTACATTTTATAAAGGATGTGCAGTTAATTTTTTTCTTACACATGACATTCCAGCAGCAGTATCTTCCATGGGACTGACGTGACGTTTATGCCATTTGCAGACAGACATCCAAAGCTGCAGCCCTGGCAGCTGCGCAGCAAGCTACAGCAGTCAGTGTGTCACAGCCAGCAACCCCACAAGTCTCCACCACAGAAACAGAGGAACTGTCAGCAGATGTCCAGGTTGATGAGTGGAATGCAGATCCGAATGAACCCCGATACTGCTTGTGTAACCAGGTATCATTTGGAGAAATGGTTGGCTGTGATAATAATGACGTAAGTACCCATGTACATGTATTTCTTTATCTTTCATCACTGTCCTGCCATCTTTGATTTTATAAAATTATCCCTTCTTTGTTGCTTTATTTTGTTTACGAGACGTTATCTCAGAACTCTACTGAGTTGTCCACTCTTGGCAGCCCAGTTTTTTTGATGAAGCGGGTCCGGAAATCCAAACAGTGGTTTGGCAACTGTTGAATTAGCTGTGATAAGTTTTCCCTGGAAGTTAAAAGTCTAGGCATTTGTTGAGATGGCAGCAGTACTACATTTTCCCTGAAATTTTAAGCAATTTCACAATTTCCAGACATACTGAGTCGGGGATTAGAAATTAGCCATGGGCGATTTGGAAGCAGATTGCTTTGCATTGATTGTAATGTTATGTGGCATCTGCTGTTCAGAAAGCAAGGGCAAACCATTGTGTGTAACATTGTCTAGTAAATCACAAACAGCTAATACATTCTGGGATTGATTTGCAATGTTCTGTCAAGGATATGCTACTAACTTTAGTCATCTGTTTAGGAGGCCACAGCATTTGTTGAGAAGGCAGCTGTACTAAACTTTCCCTGGAATTTGAAAGTCTAGGCATTTGTTGAGAATGCAGCTGCACTCAACTTTCCCTGGAATTTGAAAGTCTAGGCATTTGTTGAGAATGCAGCTGCACTCAACTTTCCCTGGAATTTGAAAGTCTAGGCATTTGTTGAGAAGGCAGCTGTACTCAACTTTCCCTGGAATTTGAAAGTCTAGGCATTTGTTGAGAAGGCAGCTGTACTCAACTTTCCCTGGAATTTGAAAGTCTAGGCATTTGTTGAGAAGGCAGCTGTACTCAACTTTCCCTGGAATTTGAAAGTCTAGGCATTTGTTGAGAAGGCAGCTGTACTCAACTTTCCCTGGAATTTGAAAGTCTAGGCATTTGTTGAGAAGGCAGCTGTACTCAACTTTCCCTGGAATTTGAAAGTCTAGGCATTTGTTGAGAAGGCAGCTGTACTCAACTTTCCCTGGAATTTGAAAGTCTAGGCATTTGTTGAGAAGGCAGCTGTACTCAACTTTCCCTGGAATTTGAAAGTCTAGGCATTTGTTGAGAAGGCAGCTGTACTCAACTTTCCCTGGAATTTGAAAGTCTAGGCATTTGTTGAGAAGGCAGCTGTACTCAACTTTCCCTGGAATTTGAAAGTCTAGGCATTTGTTGAGAAGGCAGCTGTACTCAACTTTCCCTGGAATTTGAAAGTCTAGGCATTTGTTGAGAAGGCAGCTGTACTCAACTTTCCCTGGAATTTGAAAGTCTAGGCATTTGTTGAGAAGGCAGCTGTACTCAACTTTCCCTGGAATTTGAAAGTCTAGGCATTTGTTGAGAAGGCAGCTGTACTAAACTTTCCCTGGAATTTGAAAGTCTAGGCATTTGTTGAGAAGGCAGCTGTACTAAACTTTCCCTGGAATTTGAAAGTTTAGGCATTTGTTGAGAAGGCAGCTGTACTAAACTTTCCCTGGAATTTGAAAGTCTAGGCCAGTGGTTCTCAACCGGTGGGGAATTCCCCCCCAGGGGGGAATTTCAGGGTTTCCAGGGAGGGAATGAAGACCATTTCAAGATCGTGTTAATACAAGAACCGATTACTTGACAGAGTTTTTCCCTTCATACTTTACAGTTATGTATGTCTCGTCCTTCTAAAATTCGTTTAATAAAGTAAGTAGACCCACAAATCATGTTTTATGTGGATGTCTAGACTTGTTTTAGTATATGCTATTACATTTGCCTTCCACTTTTACGTATACTGTGTAGGGGTGAGGGGAATGACGTTCTGAAAATACGGTGAAGGGGGGAACGGGCCAAATTTTTGACAGGAAGGGGGGGGGGGGGGGGGATGGCGTTCTGAAAATATGGTGAAGGGGGGAATGGGCCAAAAAAGGTTGAGAACCACTGGACTCTAGGCGTTTATTGAGAAGGCAGCTGTACTAAACTTTTCCTGGAATTTTCAGTCCAGGCATTTGTAGAGAAGGCAGCTGTACTAAACTTTTCCTTGATATTTGAAAGTTTAGGCATTTGTGGAGAATGCTGTTGGTTGTATGAAAAGAATGAGAGCCATTTCTGCATAGAAATGCAGACTGGGGATTTTTTATACTTGAAATTGACTGAGACACATTTGTTTTCCACATATTGTCATTAGTTTTTGCTTGGTACATGTTGATAGTAACACTATGCATACTGGACTGTATTCACGACTTTATATTGAATTTGTGGATTATGAAAAGACCTTTAACAGCACTGATATGGTTTCCCTTTGGAGGTTGATGTGGCATTATAGGATCTCAAAGAAAATATTAACTAAATAGGGGCAACATATGAAGATATGAAGTGGAGAGTTCTTCATGAGGTAAAACTAACAGATGCATTTGAAATGAAAACAGGAGAACGACATGGATGTCTTTTGTCACCATGATTATTTTTACTGAACATAGACTGGGTTATGAAGACAACAACCACAACTGCCAGAAATGGAATTCAATGAACTCTAACAAAGTGACTTGATGATTTGGACTTTGGTGACAACATTCCACTCCTGTCACTCACATGTAATTAAATACAGGATAAACTAATCGCACTATAAGACATGTCACACCATTGTCATTGGCACCTTGCCGTCTTGACAGACGATAGTTTGTAAGGGATGGAGTTATTGCCTCTCCATAGCACAAATCCTGGGCTAAAATATATAGATCATATGTTGCCCATGCAGCATGATCCCTCTCTCGGCCTGCCTAGTTCACTCCAGAGGAAAGGTAACACCCCTACATCTGGAACAAGACAAGCTGCAGAAGCTGCCGGATCAGAAAAGCAATGCTTTACTTGTCCGCCTGTCGGAGCTTCGATCCTAGACCAGCCGCCAACCAAGGCTTAGGGCCTGGTCTGCCCTGCCATGACACTTTGTCTTTAGGTTGCATTTCCTCGCACCAGGGTAAGGCGTGTACCCTCCCAATTGCACTCTTCCGTCCGAAGCCGTTGGCACAATGTGGGGTGTCGGGTTTGGTAAGCGCCGCCCAACATTCGGCGCTAACAGAAAGCATGTAGTACCGTCTACTGTTATACAGTAGCTCAGTCATATCTGACTAAGACCTGACACAATAATTAGGTCTAAAAATACATAGAAGTTAGACAAAGGTATTGAGATTAAACCAAGCAAGTAACAATCTGATGTCTTTTGGTGAAACCCCACTTTGAGAGGCGGAATCATACACCTGTTTGGGAAGCAACGTAGACAAAAATGGTGGAACAGAGATACTAAAGTCAAAATGCCAAAGGCAAGAGGAGCTTTCGTAAACTAGAACATTGTGGAAGCCAAAAGAAATTAAACTTATCAAACTTAGAATTGTTAACTCCAATTGTAAATTGGTTCTACTTTAGGTGTCAGAAACAAGGAGAATAAGTCAACGAATAAAGTAATATATAAACTACAAACATTCACTAATTGGCACCTGCACAGAATAGTGGGAATAAAATGGTATGACTGAATCACCAATGTACAGTTTGTGGAGAGTACTAAACAAATCCCAGTGAACCAACAGGTGAAGAAAGGATTCTGGCCCTGGATAGGACACACTGAGAACACCTGAGTACAATACTTTCTCTTGTCTGGAACCCACAAGGCAAACAAAATAGTGGAAGACATAAAAACACACGGAGAAGAGAATTACAAGAGATGAATAATATTGGGAGGACACGGAGGGAGCTGCAGCAGATAGGACGGCTTGGCCTGGTTTGGTTGAGGGCCTTGTCCCCCAATGAGGGATCAAGGGCAGTTGATGAAGTCCTGTTGATAAAGAAAGTGTTACAAATTGTTTCAGATTGTTTCTTTTATCCATCTGTATGGGGTTTATAGCATTTACTGTTTGTTTGGTTTTGTTTTGTTTACTGTTGTTTCTGATGATTAGATCCTGCTAATGCAGCACCTGTTGATATATTAGACATGTAATTAAATGTTTTAATTGCCGTTTGAAATAATTGTAAAATCAGATTTCATGTACCTGTCATTGTTTCCTCAGTGCCCAATAGAATGGTTCCACTATGGTTGTGTGGGTCTCACACAGGCACCAAAGGGGAAATGGTATTGTCCTCAGTGCACTGCGGCCATGAAGAGACGGGGCAGGAGATGACACAGATATTCATTAGACCAAGAGATTTCATATAGTGGCTTGCATTTTCATGAGAATACTTCATTTTTCACTTTTTGCTTCTTACAGCTATCATTGGGCATCAGTTCTCATATTGGCTGGTTGTACATTGTTGTCATATACCTCTGCTGAAGAAACTCATTTTCTTGAACAGCCTTTGACCCAAAAAAGACAAGTCTTAATATCAGACAACTAAAACACACACACACACATACAAAAAGCAATATGTGAAATCTAACCTATTTGTTGACAATGTAATCAGTGAAAAAAAAAAAAAACACATACATACATGCATACACAAGATGTGCTTAATTAGTGATGGCTGTATCAACAAAAAGTACATACATATATAAGGCAGACAGGTGTTTCTATGAAATTCCTATAGTCTTTGTGAGGTGAGGTATACGCAAACTTAAAAAAAAATAACTTAAATTGCCACTCCTGTCTCCCTGTACAAGAGCTCCAATAGTTGATAGAAATGTCATCAAAAGATTATATGTGTGTGAATGAACTTGTTTATGGACAATTTGACTGAATAGACTAGAACTTGTGTGTGCTTACATACATATGTCTGTGTGTATAAATCACAGAGTTTTCATAAGCAAGGAATTTATATAACAGGCGGGTACATTTGCCAGAATTGTCCGAGAAGTGAAAAAGAAAACTATTGGTTATGGGCCGTGTAAGTGGACATTTGTGAAGACATACTCATCATGAAGTAGGTGCCCAGTAAGATTTCAAAGCAGGACATCTCTGCTGTGTGCCTACAGAAAATGACAATATAGTGCACGTTTCAAGCAATTTCATAAAATAATTTCTGGAAATATGAATTCCATAGATACTTCCGCATAATCCCCGCACTAGCAACAGTGTTTTTCGTAGAGCAACTGGCACTGGCTGGGTGATGTGGTCAGTATCACACTGACCGCTCGTACTTCCCAATACATTTCCTGGTATTCATATTATGCTGAGTTGACCTCAGAGTCCAGGTCAGTTGTAAACATATGCCCCGATGTGGTTCAAACCCATGACTTCCTGGCAAGCATCTAGCTACTGTGCCACTGAGGTTCTCCAATGTCAAGGATAGCTACATAAACTGGACACAGTACAGGTGAGACATTTGGCTCAAAACTGAATTTGATGATAAAGTCATGTGACTGTGCTTTGAAAAGTTTCATAAATGCTCAGTCTCTCATGGCAGAAGTCGAAGGGTGTGGATGCTGATTGTCCCTGTTGTGAGCTGGTTGGCTATGCATTAGAACAGTGCTTATCTGCCGGCATGCTAGATAGTTCCAAACTTGATTCCCCATTCTAACAGCCATAATCAAGAAGATTTATGATTTGTGTCATCACACATCAAGCTTTTCATTTATTGCCAGCAACATTTACCATCTGACTCTTCTTCTTCTTATTCTTCTTTTGTTCGCTTGAAATATGTCTATAACTGCAAAGCTGTCTCTTGTATGAATTGAACTGTCTTTTTCTGTTCACACAGCGGTCCATAGAGTTTATCTTCCACTGTTGTCTCTCTAGGCCAGAAGGTTTGCCTAGATATGTTATATTTTGGGCAGTCTTGGAGTATGTGCTCTGCTGTCTGCGATGCCAATCCACATGTGCACATGGCTGTTTCACCAATCTTGAATTTTGTATACATGTGATTGCGTAATCTATTGTGCCCTGTCCTGAGGCGCAGAATAATGACTTGTTCTGGTCTATCCATAACGTGGTAGTCATCTTGAGCAGGTTTTGGTGGCTTTCTGACTGATTTGACCATTCTTTTCTTTTGGTGGTATGTAACGGGCACATCAGGCTGTTCTTCTTTGGCTCCTTCCTTAGCCAATTGATCAGCTCTGTCGTTTCCGGGTACTCCACAGTGGGATGGTATCCACTGTATGGTGACCTTATGCTGACTGCTATAGTGTCCTTAGTACTGGCAATTTCCCAGACAGGAGCGCCTCAAGTACTGATTTTGCATCTGTCAATAGCACCACAGGTTGTGTACCATTGCTGGTATTTAGTAATTTCTCTGTTGCTATCTTGATTGCCTCAATTTCAGCATCGTAGTTATGGACCATCTGACTCAATAGTGGACGTTTTTAAACTGACAATGTGGCTTAATGGAAAGTGAGACTTGTTTTACAACTGCCCAACGTACCCAGTTGAGGGTTCTAAATCAGTTGCGTGATTTGTGATGCAGACCACTTTGCATTGTTTTCAATGGGATGAGGCGTTGGCTGTTCAGAAAAGCAATGGCAAACTACTGAACTAATGGTCTAGTAAATCACCAACACTAACAAATGCTGAGGTTGATTACAGTGTCCTGTAAAAGGACATGAAACTAACTTTTGAAGCCAGATCTTGTTTGTGGACAATTCTGTATGACCTGGACAGGCAAGAATGCTCAGACGGCTATTGGCGTATGAATGTGTGAAATAGAAAGGTCAGAGATGCAATCGGGAGCTTATTTACACTGAATTTTTCCCCCCAAATTACAAGATGCATTTTACAACTGAAAATTAATTGCACAATCACGTTTTTATACCACTACATAGGTCGCATAGCCATAAAAGTCCATTCTCTTATCTTAGCCATTTTAGTGATATTTTCTAAATAGCTTTTTAATTATGCAACCTAATAGTTATATACTTCTTGGAAAAACAAATCCATCGGTATCTTAATCAAATCTGTAGTTCAATTCTAAACCGAGATATTAATGTTTATGTGTCAGTTGATCACTTAATATGAACAAAGAGGAAAATACAATTTTAGCCCTTTGACAAAGTGTGACCTACACACTCACACCGCTGTCCTTAACATGTACACTCAAGAGAGATAAAAACTGCCGATGTTACCTAACTAAGGGGAAGGTAACTGCTGTCAATTTACACACAGACAGACAGAGAGATATACACTGACCATGTCATGCTGTGATGATGTCAGTCTCCGCACGCTGTCAGCGCAAGGCCGCGATTGTAGATCCATTCTGACCTGAGAAATCCTGTTGAAAAGTTGCAAAATTATCAACGATCTGGTCTGTGGAGAGTGATGAAATATTACACATAAATATAATAATGGGTGTTGAATGTAAACTGCAGCCATTATCACTGTATCACACTGAAGATTCTATAACAATATTAAGTGGTCATAGCTGGAGTATGACAAGGAAAACTGCTATCTCCCGTCATTGAAATATCACATTACAGCATGCAATCTTCATCATTTGAGTGTGAGATTGATTGCCAACTTAAATGGTTGAAAATTACAAAATACACGTAAACATGGATGCTAAATTGAATAATACATAGTAGAACAATGTATCACGTCTCATAAAACAGTATTTGCGGGTTTACTTACCACTTAGAGTAGACAGCCTGGTTCTCCGGTATAACAAGGATTCCAGTAGCATGAGAAATACAGAACGTAAACCGTGGAGGCAAAAACTATATCAAGTAATCGGTGTCTGTTTTAACGCAATCTTGAAATAATTGGGGAATTTAACATAATGTGTACACGTAATGTCCTTAAATCGGAGACACAAAAACAAGTAATAGAATGTCACTGCAATAATTATTCTGGTTAAATTCGGTGATTCTGACTCATAGTGGCTACTTATCGAAAGGTCTGACTTATAGAAAGGTCAGAGATGCAATCGGGAGCTTATTTACACTGAATTTTTCCCCCCAAATTACAAGATGCATTTTACAACTGAAAATTAATTGCACAATCACGTTTTTATACCACTACATAGGTCGCATAGCCATAAAAGTCCATTCTCTTATCTTAGCCATTTTAGTGATATTTTCTAAATAGCTTTTTAATTATGCAACCTAATAGTTATATACTTCTTGGAAAAACAAATCCATCGGTATCTTAATCAAATCTGTAGTTCAATTCTAAACCGAGATATTAATGTTTATGTGTCAGTTGATCACTTAATATGAACAAAGAGGAAAATACAATTTTAGCCCTTTGACAAAGTGTGACCTACACACTCACACCGCTGTCCTTAACATGTACACTCAAGAGAGATAAAAACTGCCGATGTTACCTAACTAAGGGGAAGGTAACTGCTGTCAATTTACACACAGACAGACAGAGAGATATACACTGACCATGTCATGCTGTGATGATGTCAGTCTCCGCACGCTGTCAGCGCAAGGCCGCGATTGTAGATCCATTCTGACCTGAGAAATCCTGTTGAAAAGTTGCAAAATTATCAACGATCTGGTCTGTGGAGAGTGATGAAATATTACACATAAATATAATAATGGGTGTTGAATGTAAACTGCAGCCATTATCACTGTATCACACTGAAGATTCTATAACAATATTAAGTGGTCATAGCTGGAGTATGACAAGGAAAACTGCTATCTCCCGTCATTGAAATATCACATTACAGCATGCAATCTTCATCATTTGAGTGTGAGATTGATTGCCAACTTAAATGGTTGAAAATTACAAAATACACGTAAACATGGATGCTAAATTGAATAATACATAGTAGAACAATGTATCACGTCTCATAAAACAGTATTTGCGGGTTTACTTACCACTTAGAGTAGACAGCCTGGTTCTCCGGTATAACAAGGATTCCAGTAGCATGAGAAATACAGAACGTAAACCGTGGAGGCAAAAACTATATCAAGTAATCGGTGTCTGTTTTAACGCAATCTTGAAATAATTGGGGAATTTAACATAATGTGTACACGTAATGTCCTTAAATCGGAGACACAAAAACAAGTAATAGAATGTCACTGCAATAATTATTCTGGTTAAATTCGGTGATTCTGACTCATAGTGGCTACTTATCTCCTAAGCCGTCGGTATATTCAGACACCTGATGTGTCTGCGAAGTTGCAGGCAGAATACTCAACATATACTGCTTTCGTTTTAACTGCTCCATGTTTATACATACAAGTATAAATTTATCAGTCATAGAGTAATACAAATAAGAATGCATTTAAATTAATTTGAATTGTAAATAAGTAAAGATAAATGGGTGTGTATTCCAAATCATTATAGTCATTGTAGTCGTGGTGAACGTATTAACTTTATAATATAGCAATTACTTGTGGTTATGTTTAACAATGTAAAAAAAAAAATAATACAAGAAACGATTCCCTAGGCAGGAACTTGATGTGGGTATGTGAAGTATTAGGATCATCTCAGTCTTGTAGACCCAAGTGTGTGGAAGAGTAGACAACCAGTCCTTCTCTGCGAACAATGTAGCGAACAATGAGGGCTGGCAGCGAGCCCAGATCTGACGCAGTTCATGTCATTGTCAATGTAAGATCCTAACCATTACACGAGGGCACTTAACAATGTAAGCTTATGATATATTAGTTGAAACAAAGGAGCAGATTATAATACAGGACTACACTGTTAATTCTTAACAATTCAAATACATTTCAATGCATGCCGTGATAACTTACAAGAAAATAAAAGACAACTTAAACATATACTGATGTTCTACAGTAGATTCTGGTACATAGAAGAACTCTTACAAACATCAGCTGTAAAAGAAAGTTTTCCGTAGGAAAAAGAAAACTGGAATTTAGTGTAACAACTTGCCAGCCTGAAAATGAGGATGATAGAAAGAAACGATGCTTGATTAATTGGAATCACAACGTTAGAAAATATGAATAATAGTATGAAAGCAGCACTGCATATCACAGGTTGTGAAAGTTATGATCATCAATGCCAGCAGGTATTGAAGAATATGAATGTACTCATGATAAACACCATGGAAATTGTAACATTGAAACATGTTTCATTTGCCATAACAATATGTGGTTATATTTTCCTTGCACTTGTATATTTTTATATTGTTTTGCTTGTTGATGTAGAAAAATTAATAAATACATTACGTAAACTATTTTTATTTGTGTGAAAATAAATCATCATGTTGCATTAATCAAGCATCCTTGCAGCACCACACTCGGAATAAAGAGCATGTGATGACTGTCAAAAAGCAATAATTGGACCCTAATAAAGGTAGTATGCGAGAGTGTGATAAATTAAGGGGACTATAGGAGCAAAAGATGTACCAAAATTTTGCAATAACAAAAATGATCTGAAATTGAATCACAACTTTGTAGGTTCCAGTTCAGGTTTAGAAGAGGAATGGGGTGTGAAGAGACCTCTAAAGTTAGAGTTCACCTCTAAACTCCTATTTGCGGACGATCAAACATAAATTGCAAAATCAGAAACAGAATTAAAAGTCTACATAGTCTAAACGAAGTGTGCAAGGTACACGTGAAAGTTAGCTTCAGTAAAACAGAGGTAATGGCCATAACCAAAGAAGAAAGAACAACAAAGATTAATCTAAAAGTTACCTAGACGGATTAACAGCAACATTGTAGACATCAAATATGACGTTAGTTAGTACAAGCAATAAAATAAATGAAACAGAAGATTACTCCTCTCTGCGTTGCTTCACGGCAAAAGCAGGACAAAAAAAGAAAATAGGTACAGAGAAGTATGTATGGAGAGTTGACATTAGATTTGCAAGATGAAAAACATACTGACCGATAAACAGATGTCATTTGCAACGAGAAAAAGAGTGTTGAGGTGCTACATAAAACCTGTACTTTTGTATGAATGTGAAGCGTGGACAAAGAGCAGACAAGCTGAAAAACATCTGATGGCTGTGGAAATGTGGTTTCTGAAGAAAATGCAAAGAACAACATGGACAAACAGAAAAACCAATGACCAAGTTCTACAAGAAACAAATGAAAATTGTAAATTGATTGGAGAAATTGGTACTTCAATTTTAATTCACCACAACAAAGAAGAATCCCTTCGAGCCTCATTTGCATCGGTCCGGCGTTCATTTTCCGGTTTAGTGTTCGGTGGACTGCTAGACCGATTGATGGATGTTTTTTTAGTTTTGGGCCCGTAGGGCCCTCACTGTCGACGACAGTGAGGGTCCTACGGGCCCAAAACTAAAAAAACATCCATCGATCGGTCTAGCAGTCCACCGAACACTAAACCGGAAAATGAACGCCGGACCGATGCAAATGAGGCTCGAAGGGATTCTTCTTTGTTTGCGGTGAATTAAAATTGAAGTACCGAGAAATTAGACGTAGAAAGTCTCAATTTTTTGGTCACATTATGAGAAGAAGTAAATTGGAGAACTCTGTGACAACTGGCAAGATCGAGGGGAAGAGAATAAGGGGAAGGCCAAAGTAAATACCTGGATGGCTTGGTCACGTTGTATGGTCGAGACAAGAACACTGCGCTGATCCACGACTCTGGTGATCGAGTGAGATGGCAAAACATGACCGCCTGGCCCACGCTTATCGGCATGGCACATGGTGAATGATAGATTAGAAATGCATGGTCATCATCATCAAGTGCGGCTGGCGTAGGCGTTCATGACCCTCCACAGATCTCGGTCTTTGGTTTTCTGGATCAACTCCGATGTTGATATTCCTCCATGCCACCATCTCAATCCATCCAGCATTATTTCTCTTGGTCTGCCTCTGCCTTTCTTCCCCTCGATCTTTCAAGTTGTCACGATGTTCTCCAGTGCCTCTTTTCTTATCACATGGCCAAAAAAAATGCTGTTTGCCTCTTTCTTATTGTTATATATAATGTTCTAGTTTCATTAGCCTCTTTAAGTCATTCATTGTTAATTACTTTAGCATTGCATTCCAAGGAATTCGCAACATTTGTCTCAGGAACCACAACTCCGTTGCTTCCAATCTCTTCTTAATTTGTTCGTTTACATTCCAAGATTCACAGCTATGCAGCAAAACATCTTTGCTTGCCCTATTCTGCTCTTACTCTCTGTTGTGCATCTTCCATCTTATGTTATAAATGCCCCTAGATATTTAAAACTATACACTTGGTGAAGAATTGTCCCTTCTATCTCTATTTCACATTTGAGTTTCACCCGTTTCTTTGATATCACCATTGTTACTGTTTTCTTGATATTCAAGGAGAGTCCTTTCTTTGCACTCTCTGTTACTACAACATCTAAAAATTATTGTAGATTTTTTTTGCAATATCCGCCACCAATACTGTGTCATATGCATAGCGTATATTGTTTATATATAACCTTCGAATAGTATTCCTGGCTTCTCTTTGATCTCTCTCATTATTACCTCGCTATAGAGGGAGAAAATGCATGGTAGATGTGTAATAATATGAAAGGCAAACAATTGAAACATGTCTTGGCTGCATTGAAGACTATATAGTGCCGGCACACACAGTACAGAGACACTTCATAGTTTTGAACAATTGTGAAAATTTCAACGTATTCAAAACGAAGGAACGTGAATCGTATAGGGTTGCACACGAGATAGCCCATCAGAATGATATGTGCTTGGGTTTAATCGGTGAAGCTTAGACTCGCACAGGCACTGACCACAACCTACGTGCGAGTCACAAATGATTACAGACATTCATTGCTTAATAAAGAGAAGTAATAATTATTGATTTATTTAGGAACCGACATCGCAGCATTCGGGGCATTCCCATAAGCGCTCCTCCCCATCCTTAGCAGCCAGCGAAGAGTTCCAACACTAATAGTACCAGTAGCAATCTGATTATATGTCCGTCTCACCTTTCCTCTGAGCGTCGGCCAGATCCCCTCGTCACTCCTCTGCTGGTTCTTGAAAGACCATGGTGATCCATTTGCTCCTCCGAGGTGTACACGTGCTCCCACAAGGCCGCAACCACGTCTGCCTTGTCATGCATCAATACTCCACCAAGTTTTGCAGAGCCAGCCAATCTGTCCACCTGTTCATTCCCCAGCACACGGGCATGCCCCGGAGAAAAGATCCAGGCGATGCTTGTCACCCGTGACCTCCGAATCGAAGCAAGCCACTCTGCCCGAAGCTTGCCTGTCCTCACCTTCCTTAGCATGCTTTCTGAGTCCGTTACAATCAAGATGTGTGTGTGTATCGTATTCTGCATCCAGCGGAAAGCTGCACTGACCGCCTCCACCTCCATTCTTAAGCTAGATGTTGTGGTATCATATGCCAGGCCCTAGAGAGATAAAGCTGGGGTGACTATACTCAACCCAGTGCGTCCACAGGTTGCGGATCGTGGAACGGCCTCTAGATATAGAGGTTAGCTGCGAATACCCAATAAGCAGCCGCGGACCAATTGGCGGTGGGCACAGAGGGCGAGGAGGGATCTCAGGGTGAGACCTGAGTTCCTTAGAAAATACCTCATATGCTCGGAGACGTGCCTGCCAAGCGAGTCAGTGGCACTCTAACCCCTCCCCCAGGTAGGTGGAGCCCGTTAGCTTGGGACAGCAGTCCATCTAGGAGACGGAAAACTCCAAGTATAAACCCTCAAGTTCAAGGTGGACCAGCGTGCTGAGGAACTGGATGACCATGGGTAAACTGGTCGTGAACGTTGGACGTCTGGCAGGCGTGCGGGGCGGCACCAAGCGTATGGACTCCTGCGGGACATCGCCTGCCTCTTCCCTAGCAGGCAGGCAATACTAGGGCGACCGGTTATTTCCTGCAAATATCCAAACTTTCTTTATGGAATTAATTCAACACGGGAATCGTCGCCGGAGCTACGGAGCACGTGCTCTACGCTTGACACATCTTTCAGAGGCTAGCAAAGAGAAGTAATAATGAGAGAGATCAAAGAGAAGCCAGGGATACTAATCGGAGGATATAATATAAACAATATACGCTACGCAGATGACACAGTATTGGTGGCGGATAATGCAACAGACCTACAAAAATTGTTGGACATTGTAGTAACAGAGACTGCACAGAAAGGACTCTCCTTGAATATCAAGAAAACAGCAACAATGATGATATCAAAGAAAATGTGACATAGAAATATAAGGGGACATTCTCAACCAAGTGGATAATTTTAAATTACTAGGGGCACTTGTAACATCAGATGGAAGATGTACAACATAGATTAAGAGCAGAATAGAGCAGGCAAAAGCCACATTTCAGAAAATGAAGAGTATCTTATGCAATAAGTCGCTTTCAATGATTGTAAGAGAGTGCTAAAATGCTATATAGAACCAGTTTTGCTGTATGGCAGCGAATCTTTGAATGTAAATGAACAAATTAGGAAGAACTTAGAAGCAACAGAGATGTGGTTTTTAAGACGAATGTTGCGAATTCCTAGACTGCCAGAGTGGCTAACAAAGATTACCTGAAAGAGGCTAATGAAACTAGAACACTATATACAACAATAAGAAAGAGACAAACAGCTTTCTTTGGTCATGTGATGAGAAGAGAGGCATTGGAGAATATCGTGACAACTGAAAAGATCGAGGGGAAGAGAGGCAGAGGCAGACCAAGAGAAATTATGCTAGGCGGATTGAGATGGTGGTATGGAGGAATATCATCAGCAGAGTTGATCCAGAACACCAAAGACCTGTCTCGTCTTAGTCTGTGACCCTTGACCATATCCATTGCTGCATGCAGCGGGTGATCCCTGTCTGCGGAAACTCTCAGGTACCATTTGGCCTGAAAGACCCTATGCCTATACATCATTGTTGGTAGCACCAGGATATGCCTCATGCATATAATTGGTGTGTCCTTTGTGCACCCCAGGATTAAACGCATGGCAGCATTCTGTATGTGCTCCAACCTTTCAAGTGGACTCTTTGATACTGTCAGCAGTCCCAAACCGTACTCAATGACAGAAATTATTAACTGCTGAAAGAGCCTGTACAGCATCCTCTGATCTACCCCGGTTGCTGCCATAGCCCTCAATGCATTAAGTCCCCTACCAGCCTTCACCACCAAAGCCTCCACATGATTCTTAAAAGACAAACACCTGTCAAAGGTGATACCCAAGTACTTTAATTTATTCTCTCGACTAAGAGGACATCCATTCAACATAATACCTGGGACATCTGCCTTGACGATCCGGTTGTCCAGGGAGTACCACACAGCCGATGCCTTGTCTGGGTGTATAATGGCCCCTGCGTCCCTGCACCACTCCGTTACCCCGTTTACTACCACCTGTAAGTCTCTCGCCAAACTGGCCCTGTCTCTGCCCTGTCTGTACACCAGCACATCATCTGCAAATGTCAAGATTCTACCCACACCTGGTGTCCCAATAGCTGCGATTTTGCTGGTGTAGACATTAAAGATCACTGGGGACAAGGCAGATCCCTGCGGCAACGAAGGTGTAATAGTACAGGGATCAGAGAAGTCCAGGTACCCATGCGCAGTGCAACCTTACGCTCACAAAGGACTGCCACAACACATCTAACAAGGTAAAGGTAGACGTCCATGTCCAACAGTGTGTACATACACCGATCATACCTGACCCTGTTATACGCATCCTCCAGGTCAAGAGCTACCGCCACTGTCTCTTGTTTATCCTGGAATCCCTCGTAGATATCAAATGCAAAAGTTGCAGCATTGGCCCAGGTGTCCTTCCCAGGCCGGTAACTCCCGAGTCCTTGGGGAAGCAGATTACGGCTTTCCAAATGTCGCTGGAGCCTGCGTGCTACTATCTTTTCGAGGACTTTGCCATACGTGTTTTGCAGGGTTATGATTCGGTATCCATTAAGTCTGGAGTGATCCTTACCTGACTTTGGGAGTGGGACCAGGTAGCAATGCAGCCAATCATGGGGTATTTTCGCCGTATTGATGCTTAGATTGAAACAAAGAGCCATCTCCTCCAAGTCCCCATCATTTATGTTCCTCTTATGGGAGTACCTCACCCCATTTGGACCTGGCGCTGTGCCTTTAGCCCGCTTCAGTACCCGTCTAATGTCCTCCACTTTAATCTCACAGTCCTCCTTCCTAGTGACCCGTGACAAGGCTTCTCTGACGTTATCTCTAATAGCTCTATCTTGCTGATCCGTCTGTTTTAAAAATCGCGCAAGAAGAGCCTCCCCTTTGTCCTGGCCAGTTGTCATAGGTCGGTTGTTATCATCATAAACGGTGCCATGTGTAACAGGCATCACCTGTCTCTTCATCTGCCGGTGCAGCTCCAGAATTTTCCCAATGTCACATACCCACCGACTTCATTGATAAACTGTTACAACTTCATTCTCTTTGCCTCTGCTGCCTAGAGTTTAAAATCCCGCATCTTTACATTTTGATATCTTTCGGCCTCTTCCAATTCTGTGTCAACTGAATTGGTTGCTCTCCGCACCCTCTGCCAATTCCTTATGGTCGCCCTCTTTTCCCTCCATGAATTCTCCACCTCTGGTGTCCACCATGGTGGTTGGGTGAAGATTCTTCTTGTTGGTTTAGATCTTCCCTGTGATCTAAGGCACCCCAAGAGCGAAGAGTGGTCGCGATCATAACTGAATGCCCTGCGGGATCTTATAGCTCTACATGTGCTGGACTTAGGTATCAGCACAGAACAGGGGAGGTGGTCACTTCCATGGCCTCCAAGGACGCTCCATTATATATCTGATGCCGCCTCCTGGGATATAAGCGCCAGGTCGATGGCCGTGTCAGGGTCCCTCGGTCTCATTGCTAGCCTAGTGGGTGTCCCGTCATTTAGACAAACAACACCCGTCTCAAACAAGGCCTCAGCAAGAGCAGTACCCTGTATGTTCTCTCCCGACCCGTCCCATTCCTTGGCGAGTGCGTTGAAGTCACCACATATCAGATCCCTGGTGTGTCCACTGAACCTTTCAACCAGTCCCAACTCTCTCGGCTTATGGAAGATTCCCCACTCATATATATATATATATATATATATATATATATATATATATATATATATATATATATATATATATATATATATCAGGTTCCAGCTGTTTCGGCAAATACACAATGGACAGGAAGGGATTGACACCAGTGCACACACGAGCGGCTTCAACAGGTAATCGTTACACTGGGCATAGAGTGTAGAAAGTGGCGTAATGGTTTGGCAGAACTGGAGTACAACAAATGAATGACGAAAATGTCAGGAAAGATGAAGAAATAGTGTACACATAATATGGTTCTGTGTGTGGCTGTGAGAAGTCTGGACATTAAAGGGAAAGCCCAGCAGGATGGAGACTACATGTTTACAGCCTTAAGTTAAAGGATGGAGGTGCAGGAGATCACGACAGCTTTGAGAAGGATAGCTGGTATAGTAGAGTTGCCAGAGTAGTGACACTGAACCTCAGTCTGTATTCATTCATTCAGTAGCATGTCCTTTGCAGAACCTCGCTCCCATAACAACCTTCCGGAAAACTTCTCGATCACAAGCAAGATGTCCCGCGTCTGATACACCCATCTGGAGATCATCCGCCACATCCTGCACCCATCTTCTCTTTGGCCTTCCTCTTCCTCTCTTCCCAGGCATATACCCTTCCATTATTGTTCTCTCCAAACTGTCGTGACGTTTCAAGTGACTAAAATACTTCAATTTTCTTTGTTTTATCGTCTTTAATAGCCATCCCTCCTCAATATTCAACTCTTGAAGTATGGATGCATTTGTTCTTTTCTTTACCCAAGATATTCTTAGAACTCGTCTATAACATTTATATTCAAAGGCATGTATGCGCTGTTCAGCTTGTTTAGTAAGTGTCCATGTCTCACAGGCGTATGTTGCAATGGGAAAGATGCATGCTCTTAAAAATCTAATTTTTGTAGTTCTGTCTGTCCCACACCATAATTTATTCATCTGTTTTAGTCTTTGAAGAGCAATGGATAGTCGCCGATTAATTTCTTTCATTGTGTCACCATTATTCGTAATCAATGACCCAAGATATTCAAAATGTTCCACCACTTCCAATTTTCTCCCATTATTGTATATTTCTTTCTCCATAGTAGTTTTATCTGTATGCATTATCTTAGTTTTTGCTATGTTAAGATATAAGTTGTGATTTTCACTATTCAATTGTGTTGAGGCTATTAGGTTTTCTATGCCATTCTGTGTTGTGGATAGTAATACTGTATCATCAGCATATCGAATCTCTGATATGTCATGACCGCCGATATTTAGGGCATCATATGGCTCCCTGTTTATATCATCTCTTACATTTCTCATTATATTTTCGGCATACAGGTTAAACAAATAGGGTGACAGCACGCAGCCCTGACGGACTTCTTGCTTGATGTCAAACCAATCTGATGTCTCGCCATCTATTCTAACTGCTGCTTGTTGGTCTAGATATAGCATTTTTATGAGATGTACTACATGTGAAGGAAAGCCCATATTCCTCATGATTTCCCAAAGTTTCTGATGCTGTACACAGTCAAATGCCTTTGAATAATCCACAAAACATGAGAATAGGTTTACATTAAATTCTCTGCACTTCTCTATTATTAAACGCATGTTGAATATCAAGAATATGTGATCTCTTGTTCCTCTTCCTTGTCTAAATCCAGCTTGAACTACGTTAATCTCTTCTTCCATTTTCTTACTAAGTCTTCGCATTATGACTTTTAGTAGACTTTTTCAGTCTGTATATAAAGTTGAAATTTAAATGAGGCAATGTGGCGTGCGTGGATACATTGCCGCTTCTACAGGGCCTAGAGCCCAACCGACCAGTGTGTGGAATGAACCCAGTACACCATAACGTCAGCGCCGTGAAGTGTATGCGCTTGAAACCTCTTGGACACTCCGACCCCTTCCCTACCCTTATTGTCTTAAACAACGAAACGAACATTTCAACACGTAACGACCTGGCACGTGATGACGATGCGGATCATGTGACTTGGTGTCACATGCCGGCGACAAGATGAAGGCGAACGTTGACGTGTTGTTGTCTGTGTTCCTAATTATCATCCTCCAGGTTTCTGGAGTGGAGGCTTTTGATGCTGGCGATGCCATAGCTTTGGTCTTAGGCCTTGTTATTGGCATCCTTGGTATATGTGCTTGTCTCGGCTACTACGCAAGAAGACGAGCGTCGTGAAACATAACATTTGATTGATGCGACCATCGGACCATTGATTGATGCGTGATGTTTGCAATAATAATACTAATTTCAAACCTGAGCATTTAAACACGACCATCATCATAATTATTGTAAAAATCGTCGATCATTGAATTCAGAAAATAACAACTGTGAAGAAATTATGTGTCATAATTAACAATCATACTTTTGTGAACATTTAATAATCGTCATTGGATTGTGTTAAATATATGGCAGAGTGATATGATATTGCACAATACAAATTTGTCACAAACATCGAAACTGGAGGAAATATGAAATAGAACATTCTGAACACTGTAATAGCAAAGGTGAATAGGTTAGTTACCACCACATATGATGATAGACCATGCATGATTCAGACTAATTTGGCTGCCCATCGAAACATGAGGGGATCAAGATTCTAAACATTGCAACAACAGAGATGAATATGCTACCACACTTCACAATGAATGATAGATAATGATTCTGACTAATTTGACTAATTACCGAAACATGAAACCAGATTTTTGTGGTAGCAGAGATGAATTTATTAGTTACCACATGTAGTGATGATTGACAATGATTCCAGTTAATCTGATTAACCATTGAAGCCGGACGAAACAAGAAAGAAACATAATAAACATAATCACAAAGATGAAAATACCATCATGTAATTGTGATTATTTGGTGTAATGTAGGGTTGTGAAATTTCACATTACGGCATGTTCCTGATGAATATGAAAAGATTGTTATTGAAGTGCATGCATAATAGCTTGAATTACATTGTAACTGAATAGAGCATAATTTCTAATACATGTGTGAATTTATACTATTTTGTATCAATTACATTGTAACTGAATAGAGTATAATTTGCACTATGTATGTGAATGTATAATATTTAGTATATTTTATGTAACTAATCACAACATAATTTGCATGATATATGTGAATGTATAACATTTAGTATCAATTACTTTGTAACTGAATAAAGCATAATTTGCACTATACATACACATGTATAACATTTAGTATCAATACAGTTCTAACTGAATAGAGCACAATTTTCAGGACATATGTAAATGTATAATATTTACTATCATTTACACTGTAACTGAATAAAGCACAATTTGCATTACACATGCGAATGTATATTTAGTAGTACAGTTATGATGTAACTGAATAGAGCACCTTTTGGAACAAAGAAGACACAAACAAGAGGTTGCACAATGTATTGCCCTGGCATATTTCGTTGTATCTTAACCTGGAAAAATATGCCGGGCCCCTGTGCAACCTATATTTTTGTGAAAATTCAGAAATGTAGTTTCTAATATTGATGGGAATGTATAATATTTAGGGTCAATTATATTGTAATTGAATATAGCATAATATTCATTGTTTGTGATTGGAGCAGTCACAGGGCTTTCAAAGAGAACTGAAATGCTATAAAGAATATGTTCTGCTGTATGGCAGATAAACTTGGAATGTGAACGAACAAATTAGGAAGAGCTTGGAAGCAATGGAGATGTCACTTCTGACATGAATGATACAGATGCCAATCTGACATGAATGATACAGATGCCTTGGACTGTCAGGGTGTCTAGCAAAAATATATAGAAGAGGCTAATGAAAGTAGAACATGGTATACTGTTGTAAGAAAGAGACCATGTTCTTTGTTCATAATGAGAAGTGAGACATGGGAAAACATGATGATGACTGGAAAGATCAGCTGCAGGAGAGGCAGACCCAAAGAAGTGATGTTGGATGGCCTAAGGCAGTGGTTAGGAGTAGTATCTATAGATTAGATTCAGAAAACTAAGATCTGCCAATTTATAGAACGCCAATGCTATTTGGTAGGACACAGGATGATGATGATGATGATGGCTTTATGTTGTTATCGGCTGTATTACTTGGGGGTGCAGCACCGCAGGGATGAAGAACCTCTGCCATCCACATCCCAGCTGGGCATGCTACCACTACAATAGAGGTGCCTACATGTATGTGTCTGCAAATAGAATGAAAATATGCATTTTTGCTTAATAAGTGTCAGTTTTGGAAAGAAATTGTTTTACAAAGCATGTACAACTTTTGCACCTGGTGAATTTTCCTCCACTTATTTTGGAGAGGTACTCAGTTTATTCAAATTATAATGTAATTTGTGGCGCTACCATTGTGATGCCAGTACATTTTTGCCTTGAAATACAGTTAAACATACATTTATGTGTACTAAATATGTCAGTATAAATAAATTTATTTACACAAGCACAAGTCCTCACTTTGTAGAATACTCATTTTATAACAGAAGTTAGGAACATAACAGTTAAAATTGTTGTATAAAATACGCATATCTTTAAAGTATTTTTTTAAAAATCTGTTAATGTTAAAATTGTAAACCTTTAAAGCTGTCATGATAAAAGCCAATGTTTAGTAAGAGAACTAACTTGAAAAACTGAGTACCTAAACTTTTAGTGTAAATAATTTAAGTAGCCTGTGAACTAAATATAAGGGAGGTTTTTATTTGATTTTCCATTTTGAAAATGGAATATGTTGTCAAAAACCATCAGTTCTGGTGCAAATATGACTAAAAGGGCAGTCTGCTGGATTTTAAAAAAATGTATTACTTCACTAACAGTTTAGTCTGACTTGTCTTCTTCAAAATAGTTCACCCAAATTTTAATACACCCATATCAGTTTATTATTTAATCCTGGAAATAGTTTTCTGGATGGTATGCATGCCTTGTGAATTATCCATGATCTCTTGTGTAGTCTGAAATTGGCGACCTTTAATGGTGGATTTCAACTTTGAATACTGCCTCTCTAGTGATTCTTGTCCTCAAGCATACTCTTTGTTGATCATCCGACCACATGGAATAAACTCATGACAAATGATGCCTTTCCAATACAATAGCAGATCAACAAAACCTTCACATGTGAGTGACTCTGGTGTGCTCTTTTCTTTGTTTGATGTGCAGGTGTTCTGACCTACAGTGATATGATGGCCCTTTTATTTCGACAACGTTGCCATCAACTCAAGTTTTGTCACCTGTTATGATATTTTTCAGAAAGTTTTCAACAGCATTCAGTCAATCTTAACAGCTCCTAATTGACAGTGAGTTGCATCTCTTTTTGTTCATCTGTCAGCAGACGTGGCACACATTTTGTGGCAACAGTTTTTCTGTGAAATTAATATGAAATGAACTTTTACAGATTCCTGTTTTCTCAAACATTTCACAAATAGTCAGGTGCTGTTTTGCATGAATCACAGAACTCACTTTCTCAATGTGATTGTTATCCATGGATATGAACAGTCATCCAGATTTGTGATTGTCTGCTATGGAAGTCCTTCCAAATTTGAAACGGTGTTACCTCTTGTGATATTTTGTACAACTCAAGTTTTCCTCATAGGTCTGTTGCAGCATTTTAAGTACAAGTTTTACCAAATTTGAAACAACTTCACACATATTTGGTATTGTTCATGATCATTGATTTCTGATCATTAAAAAAGTCACCAAGTGCACTAAACCAGAAGTACATCAGTAGCTAACTGTTGGGGCGTGATTTCGCTATTGTTAGACTAAAGGTAGAATTTGCTGGTATATACAAACATGTAGTAGCTGGCTCGCTGACCCACTTACTTGTGACACTGTTTTAAAAGTCTGGACTGCCCTATTATTTAAAGAAGGTAAGCCTCATTAAAAAAAACTATCACATTTCTCATGACTTTTTGTATCACCTTCTATGTGATGAACAATTCTGGCAGTTACTGAACTTCATAGTTTGCTGTATGATGTGATGTAATGTTTCACTATAATTGTTCAGTGGAAGTTTATTGACACATTCAGTTCCAAAAATAGTGCCATATGTAGTTTGTTGATATATTAGTTTTGCCAGCAGATAAAGTACTTCAAATTTCTCCTGTACAATCTAAAAAGTAAAAGTAAAGGAACCTTTAACATACGTTAAGGCACATTGGACATATGGTGCTTGGGCCATATTTATATAAACCAGTCATCACTCTAGGGATGATAATTGATATGGTCAACATTTTTTTTTTTTTTGCACTCGCTTGCTTTGAACTCAAGCGTAATCTATACACACTATTTATAGTAGTGGTGGACTGAATTTTGCGTGTGGATGAGCTTTCCCTATTAACAGTGTCCCTTGCCATCCAGCAAACCCACTCTGACTTTAGAGGTACTTGTAATTTACATCCCCAAGTCAAGGACGACAGGGCAAAATTTTAGTCCAGCTGTCCGGTGTAGGGGTTGAACCACTTACCTCGGCATCAGCACACCAGATGTTTAAGAACACATGTTCTTATCCATTCAGCCATGCAGACTTGCATATGATTAATATAACACTGAATCCCTTTACTTCCCATGACATTTCCTTGTGGCCATTTTTGGCTGCATTTTAAAAATGCACCATGACGCCACTTGGAACCAATAACTAGCAGGAAAGTGTCTCTTATGTGATGTGCCAGTCTGAAAGTGGGTGCTGAAATATGACATTTTAACATGCAAATTATGGGGAATACAAATATACATGTGGCAAATTATGGGGAATACAAATATACATGTGGCAGAAAAGTAACTATAATAAATAGAATAGATTGATATCCTGAAGACACAATGAATATATTCCACATACTACATGCTGGTTCAGTGACCAAGGGGTTATGGATGCAGTTTGCAATCCCGCATACTGTGTTTGAAACACAGCTGTGGGGCATTTGGCAGCAGACTGAGTTGCGTTGGTTTTTTTAAAATGGTATGAGTGCTGGTTGTTCAGAAAGCTATGGCAAACTACCGAACATAAACTTGCCAAGAAATCACAAACAGTAAAAAAATCCTGCAGGTGATTAAAGGATATGCAACTAACTTAATTACATACCCATCAAATAAAAAGAAGATATCATGACAAATAGTAAGATAGACAATGGTTTAAGCAAAAAATGTTTAATTGAAATGTGATTTCTCATGTTCATACAAGTTATTTATGTTAGCACAATGTTCTTTCTGTCTCACTTTTTGTGCCTGTGTGCCATGTGTTTGAAATTGTGATTATTGAATTGTACAGAACTGAAATATATTATCCTTTCATTTCTTTTGACTGGAACTAATACTCTGTTTTGTGACAATGCATCAGAAATATCTTGCATTCTCAAGTATTAATTTATGCAGTTTTCATATTTGCTAAGTCTCATAAACTGAAGAGTTTTGGATTATTACAATTTTATGGCAACCTGATGTGCATTTGAAAGAGTTAAGTAGTAATGTATGATGGTAACCCCGTGCACATGAGGGGTGATGTCAGTATAATGTTATCTATCATGATGACACTATAATGTTGTCAGTATCATTTTGTCACTATCATGCTGTGAGTATCATGTTGTCAGCGTCATGTTGACAATATCATACTGTCAGTATTGTGGTGGCATTATCATGCTGGCAGTATTATATTGACAATATCGTGTTGTCATTGTCATGGTGGCATTATTATGTTGTCAGTATTGTGTTGACAGTAACGTACTTGCAGCCTTTACTTTCGCTTTAAAAAGAAAGTCAACAGGGTCGACTTAATTGCATCAGGTTTTTATCCCATATGGCTCAGTCTACAGGGCCATTCTATCAGTAGCTTCAGTTAATATCTTGACATTCAACCCTGGACAAATAGCCTGTGAGGTCATTCTGTTAGTAGATTCAGCTAATCACACATTCATCTTTTTAGATGGTTTCTCTATATGTATATTGAATTCATCACTTTTATTAATGATTTCAATCAATGTCAGTAACTTGACAAACATGAAAGCAGCATATCTTCTTCTTCATTCATCCAAAAATATGTTGGTTATGATGGTGATACTGTTGGGCATGTTTACAGCAGAGAGACAATATTTGTGCCTTTCAGTTGATACATCAACTTCATCCCATTGTTTGTTATTTGGTTTCACTTTTTCAGGTGATCTCAGCATATAAATCCATGTATTTGCATAATTATAGTTAAATTTAGCCAACACAGCTCTGTGCCTTAATGCTCAATTGTGTGGTATATTTCATTATTTCACTAAGATAATACATATCTGATGTCTTTAAACCCTTTTTAAACCTTTAAACATATATGATTACACAACAGTCAAGTCTTGACACTATACAGTACCTCTTGCTTGGCTAGATGAATTCATCACTGAAACAGCCTGAGTCTCACTGTCCACTTTATTAGAGATAAAATGTGTGGTCATTTCTGACAGACCAAAGGAGAAATAAAAAGTGACAAGCAGCCTTAAAATATGTTTGTGTGCCCTGTAAAGTAACTTTTAACTATATATGTGCATAATATAATACTCTGAAGAAGGTAAAACCTGTTTTGGTAGGAGCTGCATTAGCTGTTTTCACATTGGACAGTGGGGAGCATTTTGTGTAATATTCACTGGCACAGGAATGGAGCATAATGGGGACGACCCATTGCCGTGAAGTTGGAACCTTGACTAACTAACTATTTTGATATAGTGATATAAACTCCACTGAGGAGCAAGCACAACAGGATCTTCTGATCGCTGGAAGTAGTTGACCTTTGGTGAATGCTACGGGCCCTTTACCTTCTTGACACTCACTGGGAAAGGGCCCACTCCAATCATGACTTCCGGATGTCTTTCTCCTGTTTTCTTATTAGTTCAAGTTTGGCCAGTTCTTATCTTAAGACTGCCATAATTCAGCTGATTGTCTCCTACCTATGACGGCAGAATGTTTTGCTTGTTTCATGTTACATCCTTAATAATTTATGAAGAGCGATGGCATCTTGTCACATGGTAGCTTGAGCTACACATGAGAAAGTTACAGAAATCAAATATACTTTGAAACTAGCTGGTCTGAAGATTGTAACGATTTTACATTTGCTAATAAAGCCATTTAAAAAATAAAAAAAATTGGTTTAACATAAATGAAAGACAGAGATAACTTAATCACAGTAATTATAAAAAATCATATTGTACAAATGTGCTTGAAAGCAAGGGGATACTTGCAGATAAATTATTTTGTGATTGCTATACATTAGTGTTCACAAGTGTAGTCTTATTGATTATGGTGTTTGAAATCTGTGTTGAGACATAGACAGTTTTTCTACTGCTTGGATGTGTCCTGCTGACCTAAACCTTTTAAAATATTTATAGTCAGTTTTTCAGTTCTCATTGGATTTTTCTTTTAAAGTTACGGACCCTTCACATTCCTCTAGGCTCATTGTCATGAGAAGGGGAAAACTAGAGTATGTTGGCACAGCGGGAAGGTTGGAGGGGAAGAGATGCTGGGGGAGACCAAGAGAGAAGGTGCTGGGCAGTTTGACATGGCATGGAGGAACATCCGTATCAGAAGTGATTTGCAGCACAAGAGACAGAAGGTTGTGGACACATGATCACCAACGCTACACGGCATGGAGGAACTTCCGTATCAGAAGTGATATGCAGCACAAGAGACAGAAGGCTGTCGACAGACATGATCACCACCACTTAACATGGGCCTTAAGAAGAGGTGCTCAATGGGCATATAGTCTGAAACCCTTATTTTCTGAGACCAGTCAGCACTCAGCAGTTGGTGATGTGGTCAGTATCACACTGGCTGCTTTTACTTCCCAGGACATTTCCTGGTTCCCAATGTAGACTGGGTGGACCTGGCAGTCCAGGTTTATTGTAAAATATCCACCTCCATGTGGATTCATACTCATGACCAGCATGCAAGCATTTAGCCACTACTCGACTGTGACTCCATCTCTTTGGATAGTGATGTTACTTTGTTGACAGCTTATATATTTCTTTTGCCATAAGGAATCGAACCTCTAAAAAATTTAAACTTTATTTACAATCAAATACAAAGTGGTATATATTTTGTTTTGTTTTTTGTTATAACAGAAATAAAGCTGTGCAAATAATTTAATTTTTTAAAAATGCAACACATTTTTTGTTGTTGAGCCATCACTGGGTCCTGGTTTGTGACAGAAATAGGTAAATTTTGTTTATTTGTTAATATCTTATCTTTGTTTCCCTTATTAGTATCATTATTATTAACAACTAGTCCCATAAACATTTGAGATTTGGCAAAATGAGGCCTGTTAAGGCTATATTTTCTGTATCACAGTTCTAAGTGAATGTAAACATGCTTTCATCACATATTCAGAAATATGGAAATCATTCTTCATATTAACAGAACAATTGTCCTATGTGATTTTCATGCATTTTCACATCTTTTCTCTTGAATCAACAGTTTCCTTTTTTATGTGATAGTTTTCATGTTATTACTTGTGCTCTCTGTTAATTAATAAACTGATTTAAGCTTACTTAAAAGTAAAGCTTTATTAGTGAATGATGAATGTAAGGAAGAGAAACGTGTAATGCTGCAGGATATTGGAAAATGGAAAGTAGGCTTATGTCACAGTTATGACTTAAAAGTTGTTAAAGTGGTAGCAGACATGTTATGTTGCATTATGTATCAAATTAAAGATTAAAGGGAGTTACATAAGGGAAATTACTGTATATAAGCCTGTGGCAGATATGGGAATTTGCTTAAGATGATTAATCATCCCATGGCACTTAATATCTCTGTGGTGAAGTGGTCAAGCCATCTGCCTCGCGCTCTGAAGGTTGTGGGTTTGATTCCGGGCTGTCTTTCAGTTCATGAGTGCACTTTTCTTGGAGACTCCTGAGGGTTGTCGCTGGAGCTACAGAGTTCGTTCTGTGTGCAACGCTTTTGGCAGACCACCCTGTGGAAAGAGACCGAGACATATGAGATAACACCTGGTGCAATGAAGTCGATCCTATCCACTTTTAAGACTTTATTTTTAAAGTAAGAACATGGTTGCTCTCAACTGAACAAGAGTGTTGAAGTTCTGTATAGAATCTATACTGCTATATACATTTAAAACATTGACAATAAGCAGACAAGATGAGAAACATCTAATGGCAGTGGACATGTGCTTTATAAGGAAGATGCAAACATTACAATGAATGGTAAAAAAAAAAAAATTTGATTAGAGAAATTAAATACAGACAGTCAAGATGTTTTCGACACATTATGGGGAGAAATAAACCAAAAAAGCCTAGTGACAAAATTGAGGGGAAAAGGGGAAGGCAGAGAGATAGATATATCGATGGCTTAGCTGCGTGGCAAGACTGGGATAAGAACACAGATCTCAACCTAGACTAGTAATTGTGTGATTTGGCAAACCATGACCGCCCACGCAAGATGATGAATAAATGTAGGGTCTAAAGGGGTTAATTTTAAAATAACTCTATGGCACAGAGTTAAAGAAACAGTTGGGATAGAGTGGTTTATCAACTGAATGGAAGAGATGGCATTAAGAAAAGTATATTGCTTCTGACATTTAAAGATCAGAACATTGAAGAAAACTGGCTCATAAATAGCTTGTCTCTGGAACTTAAATACTTTGGCCATATTAAATGTCAGGAAAGTCTGCATGGGCTGAATGAATAAGAGCGCTTGCTCTTAAACTTCCAGTGTGCTGATGCTGAGGTAGCAGGTTCAATCCCTACACCGGTCAGTTGGACTAAAATGTTGACCTCTCGTTCTTGACTTGGGGACGTAAATTACAAGTACCTCGGAAGTCAGAGTGGGTTCACTTGATGGCCAGGGATACTGATAATAGCGACAGCTAACCCACATGCAAAAATCAGCCCAGTGCTCTAGAAGTATTTTGTGATTTGACTATCTTGAGTTAAAAATGAGCGAATTAAAAAAAAAAAAAATTCAATGTCACCTTGGTTTGGAAAGAACAACGATGGAAGACAGTTTCTGGAAGTAGAGGCAATGGTTGGCCCAGGACATGACAGAGCATAGGAAGATTTAGTTAGTTAGTTAGTCGACAGATCATCCTCGCTGCACATCGAACCATTCAGTCCATACGTGCTCGGATCCCCTCCTCAGCAAATCCCGCAGCGTGTAGCGGCTAACGACGCCAGTTCTGTGTTGGTTTATCAATCTTCTTTGGCTTCCTGCGTAGTGTTCTTGTTTGGCCACACCTCTTTTAATTTGATGCTCTAGCAGTCTGGCCATTGTTGTAGATTCACAGTCATCACTTGGTTCTCGCAAAAGTCTCACATCACGTAGAGCATTCAGAATGTCAGCCTGGTCCATGGCGCGTCCGCCCTCCACAGTAGCCTCACCTGCGAGCTTGTCAGCCCGCTCATTTCCTTGTACTCCCGCATGCCCTGGCACGAAGATGAAACTAATCTTTGCCAGCCGAGACCGCTTCAGAGGCAGCAACCATTCTCTTCGGATCGACCCCTCCTCTATCCTCTTGATCATGTTCATTGAGTCGCTAAGGAAACAAGCCCTGGTGAATGTCTGTGTCTCGAGCCATGTTATTGCTTTACTTACTGCCATGACTTCCATGGTCAGGCTACTTGTGGTTTCAGTGAAAGCACCAGAGTCCTCCTTCACAATTCTCCCTCCGGCCCGAGCTGTAAAGGCCCATGAGCTTCTCACATGTCGGACGACCGACCCATCTGTGTAGATGACCGCGTCACCGTCTAGCGAATTCTCGAAAATCAACGCTTGTACTTCAGCCTCAACAGCAGCCGGGTTTTCTTGTCTGCATTTTCTATCTAATTGGATGCAAACTGAAAAGGATGTGCAGAAGTCTGTTGGCACTTGCACCCACTCCTCGCCAGGTTCTAAGTCCTCAAGTGAACACACCTGTTGAAGAATGTCTTCGGCTTGACCCATCCACGACCGTCCTCTTTTTAACCTGCTGCCCTTCACCTTCCTAATTTCACTATGCAGTGGATGTTGTGTGTTTGCGTTAATTCTGAGGTAGGCGCGTGCCCTGCAAACTTGTATTCTCTCTTCAATGGTTGGAAAATCAAGAAGGTAGCGCATCGCCCTGCATGCTGTATCTCTTGTACATCCAAGAATAATGCGCATAGCTTCATTCTGTATCCTTTCCATCCTTTCTATCTGCTTATGGCTGAGAGTCAAGATTGCCATTGCATACTCCAAAACAGACATGACCAGCCCCTCGTACAGAAGACATAGATGGCGCTGCTCACAGTTTGCTGCCGCCATCACCCGCATCGCTGCCAAACCCCGCTTGGCCTTTGTTATCACCTGGTCTATGTGCACATTATAAGCGAGGCTTCGATCAAACCGTATCCCCAGGTAATTCATTGCCTGCGTTCTTTCCACCGTCTCTGAACACAGCATTACAGTTGGTGTTGGATTGTTGACAATATGATTATTCAACGAGAACCAAGTCACTGTTGCCTTTGTTGGGTTAACCATTGCCCCAGCTTCATCACACCAAGTACTTATGCGATTGAGTTCGGTTTGTAGTTCCCCAGCAACCTCCTCTCTATCCTTACCCTGACGATACACTAAAACATCATCGGCATATGACAATGTCCTGCCAGGTCCAGTGATCTGCTCACTGGTGATTCTCACTGTGTAGGCGTTGAACAGTACCGGAGATAATGGTGATCCCTGTGGTAGGCCAGGATATATTGTTGTTGGTTCCGAAGTCCAACTGCCACATCTAAAAACTACTTTCCGTTGGAAGAGGGCTGCAGCGATCCAACTAAGGAGGAATGGACTGACGTTTAGTTCAAGAAGCTGAAACATTAAAAAATCCAGTGGTACTCTGTTGTATGCGTCCTCAAGATCAATCGCTGCAGCAACGGTTTCAGTGCCTGAGTGGAAACCTTCATAGACATCCTGGGCAAAGACTGCTGCATTGGTCCAGGTTTCTCTTTTTGGACGGTACCCACCCAGGGTAGGTGGGAAAACACCTTGCCTCTCTAGTTGGCTTGATATTTTCCTGGCAATTACCTTCTCCAGCAGCTTGCCTATTGTATTCTGCATGGTTATAATTCGATATCCCTGAATTTTTTTGTGGTCTTTGTCAGGCTTCGGCAAGGGAATCAGATAGCTGTGTAACCATTCCTCCTTGATGCTAGCACTCCCTATACTGTTGTTGTACATGTCTGCTAGTTTCTCTAGCTCATTGTCGGTACACCTATTTATGTCGTCGTATCTTATGCCATCAGGACCTGGAGCACTGTTTTTTGATCGTCGAAGCACAGCCTTGATTTCTTTCACTGTCACTGTGTCTTCATCCGGAGTGTTCTGGGCCTTGCATCTGTCTGAGGTGACCTCCTTGGCCAGATTTCGACCTCCCATGTCTGTCTGGTTGCCCTGCTCAAGGTAGCGTTCAAAGAGGGCTTTGCCCATGAGAATTGAGATAGAGGTGGTCACAAGGAGTTTGATGGCTTTCATGACTGGTTTAAAACAGGTAGTGGATCACTGACAAATACCAAGAGGTGAAGAAAAGACGCTGGGGCTGGATAGGATATGCATTGAGAAAATCTGAGAATAGTATAATTAGAAAGTCCTTTGTCTGGAACCCACAGAGCAAATTAAATAGAGGAAGACTTAAGAACACATGAAGAAGAGAAGTAAAGACAGATTAATAATATGTAGTGTACCTCCTGGTTGGTTTCCTCCGTCTTCAGTACCTTTTTTACCGGGATAGACTGGTCTTATTTGAGTTTAGATATGTACCTACACACACACACATCTACATGTTTATAGTTTTACGGTACCAGAGACTTGTCATTGCCCTTCCCCTGTTAGTCTAAACAGTTACCACCACGAGAATGCCAGGAGCTAGACTTTTTCTGTCAGAGGCGAAGATTTGCAGCATGAGAATTGAGATAGAGGTGGTCACAAGGAGTTTGATGGCTTTCATGACTGGTTTAAAACAGGTAGTGGATCACTGACAAATACCAAGAGGTGAAGAAAAGACGCTGGGGCTGGATAGGATATGCATTGAGAAAATCTGAGAATAGTATAATTAGAAAGTCCTTTGTCTGGAACCCACAGAGCAAATTAAATAGAGGAAGACTTAAGAACACATGAAGAAGAGAAGTAAAGACAGATTAATAATATGAGGAGGATATGGATGGAGCTGCATGGGATATAAAAAGATAGGAGGGCTTGGAGTGAGCTGGTCGAGTGTCTATGCCCTAGTGGGGGTAAAGGACAAAAGAAGAAATAGATAACTGCATGAATGTTGTAAACTAAGCACATGCCTGCCCAGGTTGAGATCAGAAAGTAGTGACAAGAAAGAGAGTGGTACTTAATGTAGTCAGCACATTGGAAGGTGCAAAGCAGTTAACTATGGCATGAGTAGGTGGCCTAATTCCTGTTGGTTAGTAACGTCTGCACGTTCAATCAGGCTGCCACTATTACCATCAGCATGGGGACGCTTCAGTGGCTACTGAAGAACGGGACAGTGCGGTGTCGTTGTTCTTGACTTCATAGTAGTGTCTGCACGAGAGGTCCCATGCTTTGGATGTATGCTGTTGTAATTGAGAGTTCATTCTAAGACAGCTTTTTGTGGGTATGTATGTCTCTGGATCAACGTTCAGTCCACAGCTATGTATATGACAGTATGGCAGGATATGTTTACTTGTCCACCTGACGAGTACATTGACTCTTTCTCTTCCTGGCAGCTGTTATTTTCACTTGTTCCCTTAATAGGCAGATGTTACTTTAAAAAATAACCAATATTCATGTCTGTTAGTAAGTGAAGGATCCTTTTACATGCCTTAAGAGACAATGGACATATGGTACTAGACCCAGATTTTGATCAACCAGTCAGAATTCGGTGGGTGATGTGGTTGGTATCACATCACCCCACCTTTACTTCCTGACTCAGTAACAGACTTGTTTCCATGTCTTGGGGCATGTTGCTAGCCACATATTTTGATGGACCATCTGGCATTCAATGGGTCATGTTATCAATATCATGCCAGCTGTTTTTATTTCCCAGAACAGTTCCTGGTACCCATTTTAGGCTGGGTAGACCTGGGAGCTCATCAATAAAACACATTCCTCGCCTTGATTGAGATTTGAACACATGAACTCAGGGTTACAGGCAAGCCTGCTAGCCACATTTTGACTAGTGACTGTTTGTTTTTTCCCTCTCCCATGTTGTTCATATACAATTTTGTGGCAGTTTTCCTCCCTGTTTGGACAATCTGTCCACCTCTTCGTGGCCAGAGATGTTGCAGTGAGCTGAAATCCATCAAATTGTTTACCCAGTACAGCATTTGGCCAGGCTTTCCATCAAGTTGATCAAATCTTGAAGTTTCTGGTATGGCGTCTCTTTAGGCCAGTGGTTCTCAACCGGTGGGGAATTCCCCCCCAGGGGGGAATTTTAGGGTTTCCAGGGAGAAATGAAGACCATTTCAAGATCGCGTTAATACAAGAACCGATTACTTGATATTGTTTTTCCCTTCATTCTTTACAGTTATGTATGTCTCATCCTTCTAAAATTCATTTTATAAAGTAAGTAGACCCACAAATCATGTTTTATGTGGATGTCTAGACTTGTTTTAGTATATGCTATTCAATTTACCTTCCATTTTTACGTATACTGTGTAGGGGTGGGGGGATTTTTAGATAGGAAATATAAAAGGGGGGGGGAATGACGTTCTGAACATACGGTGAAAGGGGGGGGGGCCACAGGCCAAATTTTTGATAGGAAGGGGGGGGGGAATGACGTTCTGAAAATATGGTGAAGGGGGGCACGGGCCAAAAAAAGTTGAGAACCACTGCTTTAGGCTGTCCGTTACATAGACGGCATTGGTAACATTTATGATGTTGAATGTCCACCATCATCATGGTGATCTGCTGTCTCTCTCTTTCAGCCATGTGTGGTTCTTGGCAGACTTCATCACAGCGGAGACAATCAACTCAGGGCTGGTGGGGGGGGGGGCGGTGTGTGTTTACCATGACACTTTGGGGATGTCACCAGAAAATATCTCACCCTGACTCCACTTGTCATCTATGAGGACATTTGAAAATTTCAAAGACAATGCCATATGCAATCTTATGAGACAATGATCGCTGGCAGTTGCCATACCCCTTTAGTCACCCCTTGCAACACACTTGATAGATTACAGCGTCACTATTCTTTGCTTCCCTGGTAGCTACAGTTATGCCCAGGCTGGCTTTGAGATCTGATGTTTGTTATTCCAAGGATGTCTTTGAAGCATCTCGTCTTCACTGCTAATATTATCCTTTCTAGTTTATTATTTTAAGTCTTTCTCATATGGCGTAGTTGTGGCAAAGGAGTTGCGAACACAGTTTGCGATCCCGCATACCGCGGTCAAAACACAGCTGAGAGCAATTTTAAAGCACACCGCCTTGCTGCGATGTTCATACAATGGTATGAGTGCGTCGTTCATAAAACAATGGCAAACTACTGAACGTTAACTTGCCGAGAAATCACAAACAGCCAACTAATGCTGGGGTTGACTGTAGCATCCTGCAACTAACTTTCTCACATGCATACAGGCATATGGAGACTACCAGATTTGCAATGATCTGATTTTGGATTTCAGTGATAGTTAAGCTAGGTTCACAGCCAGTGTTAAGACTGCTTTTCAGGTCAGTAATCAAAATCCAGCCTCCTAATGAATAAGCTAAACAAGTATTACCCATGCATCCACACACATGTATCTAGGTGCCTTGCTGACTGGTGTAAGTGATCACCCACATCTTGTGATCTCCAACAGAATTTAAATTCATTGCACTGTATTTTTCCATACCAATATTAAAAGCTGTCAGGAATTATGTTTTTTGCTGTCTCCCACTACCTCTTTTTCATAAAACTTCACAGCTTCTTACAATATGTTCGTGTTTTATCTTCTCATCACTAATGAAAATGATGACTGCCTCTTTCTGATGTTAGCAATGAGCTGTCTTTGTGTCTTAACTTTTAAAACATTTAGATTATTCATTTTGACTGTTCAAAGTATTTTCAGAATTGTTCTGTAAAGCCACATTTCTTTTTTTTTTTTTTTTTGGGTGGGTGGGTGGGTGGGGGGTGGGGTGTGTGTGTGTGTGTCTCTCTCTCTCTCTCTCTCTCTCTCTCTCTCTCTCTCTCTCTCTCTCTCTCTCAGTCAAACTACCCTTTTCATATTCAATTGTTTCTCTAAAGTGTTGTGCAATTACACAATTATAAAGATAAAAAGCAAAATAAGGAATACTTAAACTTACAAAGTAATAAAATAACAAACATGAACACGAATGAATTCAAACTTTAATATTCAAACAAGAAGAAACAAACAGCTGGATTATATTCTAACTGCACCTGTTCTTATAACAGCATAGACACTTTTGTGATTGTGACATCGACATTTGGAAACTACAAAATTACAAATGTTCTTGACAATGTCCTTGTTACCTTAGACGGCATGGCAGGATATGATCTATTTTACAGAATCATAATCACAAGGAACAGGACACAAAATAACTAGACTTCTGAAAAAGTAACCAAATTAGATGAAGCTCTTATATTCGATACAGTGTAAATAGCAAGCCTCTATAGCAGATCAAGCCAGAGAATATTAAACTCTCAAAGCAGAATTAGGAGAACAGTTTATGTGCCTACAGATGCAAAACAATAATTATGCAACACACACAGTAGGACAAATGATGCCAATAGGACAGATATTGGCAGAAAGATGTGACTACTATAGCAGCGAAAGATAAAGTTATTGGCTGATATAGAAAGAACGATGAAGCTCTTGAAGCAGATACAGAAAAAAAAAGATAACCTCTTACAGTAGGGGAAAAAATGAAGTCTTATAGAAAGTATGATAGTCTTTTAGCAGATATAGGTCAGAAGGAAAAGTAGTAAATATTGGGGAAATTATTCAGTTTTGCAATGACACATATAGGAGAAAATAGTCAACTACTACAATAGATACAGAATAAAATTGTATTGGGAAAATACTTATATTTAGTATGAGCAGAATCAGGGGAAAAGATTTGATTGTTTTCTACAGATATAGGAAAAAGATTCTTATTTTAAAGAATATGAATACAGTTAAAGGATTAGCAGGTTAAATGCGGTCGGAGGTTTCAAGGACACATCAGTTTGGACTGAACAAAGCTAACACTACCACTATTACTATACTATTACGTACTGTTGCATTTATATCTGAATGTTTACTTAGTAACAGCTGCGTGCTAATTCAGTCAATCAGGTGCTGTCTCCACAATGAAGGTTGGCCGCAATGGATTTCCAACACTTTCTGTCTCGCTCAGGTGGCATAATCAAGACATCTCCCCACAAGTATCATTGTCTACCTTATGTTCGATTCACTTAAAGTGTTCCCTCTGCTATGGTTTTTTTAAACATAAAAGTGTCTTCTCTTTTAATTTGGCCAAAATATTTTTTCTCTCTGGTTTTTTCCCCTTCTACCAGCATTCCTTTGTTATTTTTAAAATCTCTGTTTCCTAAAAATGTAACATATTCATTCATCTTATATGCTTTACTGTTCTACTTTATCTTCAGTTAACAAGAGGTCATAGATGTTTCTTGCATTGTTTCAAAATACTGCAGCAGTCTTTTTGTATAACTAAAGTGAATCTGTGAAATATAATGATCAGACACATTGAGAGTGAGTTCATAAAGTATATACAACTTCATTACAAACATACAATAATTCTAGTTTCTAAAGAAAATTATAGTGTCTGTGAACCAACATATTATCTTAATATATTTTCATTGTATGTAGAATTTAAACTGAACATACATTCCACAATGGTTTTGATCATTTGACTAAAATACATCACACCGTCTGACCACATTTCTAATGACATTTATCAGGATACAGAGCTTCTAATGTATCAGGCTACAGATTCACACTGACCAAGACTCCTCTTCAACGCTACAGAGGCTGCCCTGAGCAGACACAAGTCTGTGGAGCACCCTGGGCAGACACAAGTCTGTGGAGCATCCTGGGCAGTTACTAGTCTGTGAAGCATCCTGGCCAGACACTAGTCTGTGGAGCATCCTGGACAGACACTAGACCGTGGGACATCCTGGCAGACACTTGTCTGTGGAGCATCTTGGGCAGACATTAGTCTGTGGAGCATCCTGGACAGACACTAGACTGTGGTGCATACTAGGCAGCACTGGTCTGGGAGGACTGGCCATGGGCTTCAAGGCAATGAAGTCTGCCAGGGACTACAAACTTTACATGCTCTGAGACTGCAAGAAAGTCACAGAAATTGCCCCAGTGCTATAAGTTGTACAGGGTTCAGCAGCATGAACTGATGCAAGTTCTACAACTAACAGTGAGCTTTTCTTCTTCTGCTGCCTTTCATCTGCATCTGCCAATGGAGCATAGGCCCTCAACCTATTCACACCAGGCCGTCTTTAGACTTGTTCATAATTGGTTTTATTTTGCAGCTAAAGTATTTTACAGGAGGAAGTAGCCAGTCCTCACACCAACCCTCCTTAGCTGCCTCATATGACATGGTGGGTTACAGTATTACCATCTTTGCTTTCCTGATAGGCCTTGGAAACACAGCTTGTGTTATTACAGACATAAAAATTACACAAATAAACAGCACAAGTTAAACCATGACAAATCTAATGATTAAATAATAATAATACACGAAAACCAATGATTTTAAAAAAAAGGTTGCAATAAAAATTGTCATATACTGACAGGTTTCAGGGAATCAAAATTACACAATGGAAAACTTGTAAAACGGAATTTATGTATTGCACTCTTTTGGAAAAAGACAATTAGTATTTAATACAATTACGAACTTAATAAAATACATATTAAGTACTCAGAAAATTGCACTTATAAATAAGGATTGCACAGTCTTGTCTGACATTTATTCACTAATGTTGGATACTTAATTCTACTTGAGGGTCCTTTTACATGACATGCATGTATTGTTGACATTTTATTCAGAAGAATGCCAGTACATTTGTCTTACCAAAGGTTGAAACACCAGTTCTGGCTGCAAGGAGCCAACTAGAGCTCACAGCTCTGCCACTGGTGGCATATCTTACTCAGGAAATAGGTACTGAAGTCTGATGCTAGAAACTGTAAAGACATCTGTCTTATAATGGATATCTGTATGGATGTTGTATACTCAACATAGCTTTTCCTAACAGATGAATGTTGTATACTCAAGATAGCTTCTTCTAATGGATAATTGTATAAATGTTGTACACTCCAGTTTTTTTTCCATTCAATTGAAAGGAATGACAGCAGTACAGACAGGAAAGATCTAATGTCCCAACTGGTACTATTATTGGTAGCTGATAAGAGTTTAAAGTGGTTATAGACACATTTTTTTTTTCCTGAGAAAGATGCCCTTAATAAAGACTCTAATACATGAAAAGAAAAACAAGACAAAGAACTCACTGAAAAATCACCACTGTTATGAGGATTGCCAGATGACCCAGAGTCCAACACATCTATATTCATCTTTGACAGACATGATGGCCCACAAAGCTCACATTTTAGATGTCCTGCCTTAAAATGTTAGTTACATATCCTTTACAAGACGTCACAGTCAACCCCAACATTTTTTGGCTGTTTGTGATTTCTTGGCAAGTTTGCTTCAGTAGTTTGAAATTGCTTTCTGAATGCCTGACATTCAAACCATTGTATGAAAACCAGCGTAAGGTTGTCTGCTTCCAAATCACCCACAGCTGTGTTACGACCGCTGTTTGCAGGACATAACCTTAACATTGCTGACATAACCCCTTCACCACTGAGCTGGCCATATGTGAACCAAAAGGATCCTGATAATTTAACATATTTCAAGTTATATTTATAAACGATTTTCAGCCAGTCGGCTTATAATGTGGAGCCAAACTGTAAGTATCCCTATAATAAAAAAAACAATAAATATCGCTATATCATACTGATGAGACAGAATCACTCATTATGAATTACCTTGATTATAACCAAGGCTGAGAAAGTGGTGGAATTTTTTTCCCATATATCAGATCAGATCAGATCTGTAAGACAGCTTTAATAGCAGAATTTGAAAACCATTCAAAACCAAGAACTGGAGGAGAGTGAGGAGAAGAGATTATCATTAAATGTTTAGTAAAGTGAATGCATGGCATTTTCCTAGAGAGCATTAATTCCAGTATCTTGTTCTTATTTTGCCATTGAGACTTCTATTGGCTTATAGACCCACAACCATGCATGCCAAGCCCTTTGTAATCCAGCTCATAGTTGGTTGGATGTTGGCAGATTTTCTGTCTGTGGTGTGAGATAGCCAGTTTCACATCAACCCTCTTTATTTGCATTCTATAACAGGCTCAATTGGTCTACAGTGTTACTATTATTTTCTTCCTCTTTGAGGCTCTGGTAACACACCAGTGCTAATTCCAGTATGTGGAAGTAAACCTGTATGTACCACTATAACATGTATCACAACTATAAACGTCATTCAATCTCAGGCTTTCAATTTATACTTTTCACGAGTGGTATCTGAAGGATTGGGTATAAAACACAGCAACCAGAATTGCTAATCTATGGGTATTTCAGTTAACTGTGAAGGCCTCTCTTAAATTACAAGTTTCAGTTACCAGTGAATATTTCAGTCAACAAAGTATATTGATAAACACTGACAGTTTCAGTTAAAAGTGAACATTTCAAATACAAATACAAATTCAATATTGGCCACATTTTTGTCATTTTGAACAAAAGTAATATCAATTGGAATACTGTCTCAGTTGTATTGTTGCTTATAAAAATTGTCTACATACCCTGAGACATGTAGTGAGTGTAACCATGAATCTGTATGAATGTCAGTATGTGAACAGTTCATGTCTTGTATTTTCGTTCTGTGTTTGTGTGTCGGGGGTCGGATGGCTGAGTTAGTGTCCATCTCTGGCTCAGAAGTTACAGTTCAACAAATGGCTAGACATTTTGACTAGAGGTCTCCTTAATCTAGGATAAGGGGATACATAGGAGATTCCTGGAGCAAGCTGCAAATATTCAACATCCAACAAAATGTGGACATTTCAAAGAGCAGACCATCAGGCCACTGTTCTGGCAAAGTTGTTAGGTAAGAAAATAAACACTTGGGAAGATGGAGCCTGTTACAATAGATGGAATCTATCTAGAAGTAACCATGCACACACAACCCTAGTTGGACACACTGACCTCCTGAGTTAGAGCAGTGTGTAATTAGGTGTGACACACTCCTCTCAAAAGAGCAGCAAAGAAGAAGAAGTTTGTTTATTTTTTGCATATAATTTTCCAGTATCAACAATCAGAAATAAGATATGTGTCATACCAACAGTACCCAAACTGTGTGGCACAACACACTGGTGCAGCAGGAAAGGTTGTCAGTTGTGTAGTGCAGATTCTGTTCTTCAATTTAAGAGATGTGATAAACATATGTAAATTAATTCATTGCTTTTGAAGGTATTATTTATCATTTGAAATTTGGTATGCTGTGAGCAAATATTTGAAAAAGTAGCCTAGAGAAAACCAGTTTTGGGACCTCTTATTCCATCTTTATTTCAGATCCAACAACTGCATAGAAGAAGAAATAATCAAATAAGACGTGTTTTTCATTTTGATCTAACTCACAAATATCTTCTTCTTCTTCAGCGTCCCGAGCCATTGAGGTTCTTTGCTGCAAATACAATTCGTCTCCATTCGTCTCTCTGGTGGACCTTCTCTTGCCAGTCGTTAATTCCAAGTGCTTGTAGGTCTGTACATGTATTATCTCTCCACCGCCTTCTTGGTCTACCTCGGGGTCTACGGTCATTTATTTCCTGAGTGTAAGCGAGTTTTGTTTCCCTATTATCTTCCATTCTTTCTATATGCCCCAGCCATTGTAGTCTATTAGCCTTCATGATACCAGTGATTAGCGGGGACTTAAACCGATCATAAATGTCTTTGTTACTTCTTCTTTTCCACTCTCCACTTTGTGTATCCCTAATGGGTCCAAAGATGCGTCTTAAAATTTTGTTCTCAAAGGTTTGTAACAAGGCTTCGTCTCCTTTCGTTGTACTCCAGGTTTCAGAGCCATACAGCACAACTGGTCTGATCAGTGTTTTGTATATTGTGATTTTGGTGTTACGAGATAGCGCCTTTGATTTTAGTAGATGTTGTAGTGCATAGTATATCTTATTTCCAGAGTTGATTCTAGTTTGTATTTCTTCCCTTATGATGTTGGAACAGTTGAAGATCGTACCCAGGTATTTGTAACTCACAAATATGGCTAGTAAAATTATTTCCATGAAATCATCTAAAGAACAATAATACAATAAATACAAAACTAGTATACATAAGGAATCAATAAAAGTGCAGGGAAAAAAAAACATGCATGAACTGACATGTGTACATGTTCATAAATTTACAAAAGTGCACAAAAAATATGTACATAATATGTACACAAACTGTCAATGCAAACATTTAATTCATAACAAAATTAACAAAAAATTTCCCAAAATGTTCTTGCCATCAACACATCAACATAAATAATAAACACAAACTACATGTATTTCCGCCCAGCCTTCTATGAAACAGGTGTGACTGCTTGTCCCTGTATTTTACATTTAAGAAGAAATACTGTGATGTCACAAATGTTTTCGAGCTCCTGATAACGTAGTACAATGCTACTGGCAGATTCTAGATCCTAGTGAAGTAATCCAAAGTCGCATGTATTTTACATGCCATCAAAGCAGTGCAATTGTACATGGACTGCAGTCTTAATACAGTAGTCAGATGTAACTTGCCTGTGTACTACAGATCTGTAGCACAGTTGTGCATTAAGTACCAAGAGGAAAGTCTATGCAGACATATAATCAGACTGCAAGGGTACCACTAGTATTAGGGCTCTTCACTGGCTGTTGAAGATGAGGGTGGTGCATGTATGGGAATGTGCAGAGTGCTGTGGTTTCGGTTCTTGACTCAATGCAGCTATTCCATACAAATGCCCATATTATGTTTATTGGCTACACCGTATATGGCACATTTGTTTTCACCCCCATATGTGCCACACAGCTATTAATTAACCCACTCTATCCCATATGACAATTTGACTTCTTTAGTTAACAGTTGTATTATTTTAACACCTATGGATGCTAACTAGATCTAACCAAAAAGAATAGTGAAAATCACAACTTATATCTTAATATAGCAACAACAAAAAACAAAGATAATGTATACAGATACAACTAATACGGAGAAAGAAATATATGTTAATGATGAAAAATCTGAGGTGGTGAGAAATTTCGATTATCTTGGATCATTAATTATCAACAATCGTGACACAATGAAGGACATTAAAAATCGAATATCTATTGCTCTTCAGAAACTAAAACAACTCAACAAATTGTGGAGGGGGATAGATAGAACTACAAAAATGTTTATGTCTGTGAGACGTGGATACTTACTACACAAGCTGAACAGCCCATCAAGGCCTTTGAATTAAATGTTATAGACAGCTTCTAAGAATATCTTCATATCTTTTATACAGAAAAGAACAAATGAATCCATACAAGAATTGAATACTGAAGAAGGTTGGCTACTAAAGAGGATAAAACAAAGAAAATTGAAATATTTTGGTCACTTGAAACGTCATGAAAGTTTGGAGAGAACAATCATTGAGGGGTATATGCCCGGGAAGAGAAGAGGAAGACCAAAGAGAAGATTCGTGCAGGATGTGGCAGATGATCTCCACATGGGTGTATCAGACGCAGGACATCTTATGACCAAGAGTTTTCCAGATGGTTGTTATGGGAGCGAAGTTCTGCAAAGGACATGCTACTGAATGAATGAATGAGATGTTAACTGTTACTTTGAAGTAAATTCTTGGTATAGAAAAATATATACTGCTTGGTACAGAAAGACCTAAAAGATAAAGAGCTGTATGTGTCCTGTGCATTGATATCATGGTGTAAACTTAGGTATGAAACCAAATTCCCCATTTGATAGTCAGAAATTCACTTATCAATTGTTTCACATAAACATTACTCTAAGCTTCAACGGTTGCATGACCATTTTACATACTGTTATCAACGTCAAGTTGTACTGAGGTTATAGATATAAAATGTACCAACAAAAACTCTCTTTATGGCATCATACAACATTGCTGGTGTCTGGTGGGAGACTGTTTATGACAGATGGTGTATTGTAGATATTACTTTTATCATTAAGGCCACTTTTGTCTTCATTTGCCACTATTCCTTCTGCCTAATATGTATTGAAAGTGATACGAAGAAAAAGAAAAAACACAGCTTAGCCATTTTTTTTGGGTTATTCATCATCAACATCATCTTCTGCTTCCACTTTTGTCATTAAGTGTGGTGGGGAGGAATAACTGACGTTCCAGCACCTGATGGGTGGCACTGGATAGAGTCATTCTGTGTGATTGTACAATGTCTTTGGTGTTGTCAATCCATTTTCTTCTTGGGCATCCTCTCTCTCTCTCTCTCTCATTGCAGTTGATCGTTATGTGGTGCCAGTGCTGCTAGTTGTTGGTGTTGCATTTTAACAAGATGGCCAAACCATTTGATCTTCGGTCTGTCAATAAATGTTGTACAAGGTGTTGATCCCACTGTCTGTCTGATAACAACGTTTATTAAAGACCAAAATATGTAACAATTGTTGGGTTAGGAAACACCAATATATGAGTTACGAAATACCAAAATATTTATATATTATGAAACATTAAAATATAGCTTAACTATTGTTTTGGGTTATGAGACACTGTAACCTTTGTGGGGAGGGGGTGCGTGTTATGATACACCAAAATATACCTTCCTCATCTTCTGATGTTTAGAAAAACGAAAATATAGCTGAACCATTTCCATTTTGGGGGTTATGAACCACAAATATACATCTGAACCCATTCTGTAGCACACCACTCACTATATGTTAACTGGTTACTATTATGTAACTACAACACTACCAGTTTTCTTTACTCCTGCAGTACCATAAGTCACCTCTAGTCTGGCCCAGCTGTTACTTGACATTGTATACCCTAGTTGTTGAGGAGTGGGAGGCTCAATGGTTAGAATACCAGTCTCCCAATCAGGAGACTCAGGTTTTAATCCACAGTAAGGCAAAGAATGTTATAATCTGTTGGAAATTAAATACAAATCTTAGATTGTACACTGCATGGAGACTAGATCCTGAATAATGAATGTAAGAATCAACATGACTGCACTCGGTACATTCCCCACACATGCTCCGTTCTCCTTCTTCAACAGCCAATGAAGAGTTCCTATGCTGTTTATACCATTAGCAATGTAATTAAAAGTCTGGCATTTCCTCTACATTTTGAGTATCATCCAGACCCTCTATTCACTCCCTTCTGAGCCAATATTTCTAGATATGGATTGCTGCATTTTTCACCCAATCTCAGGGCTGAGATGGTGACTGGCAAACAGCCTTTAATCCTCAGCCTTTCCAGGCAGAATCTTCCTGGCGACACCAGGAATGGTGCAAATGCTGACATTAGTAGACAGTCCTAGTTGTTACTTCAGTTCCAGACTGTTATCAGTTTAACCTCTGTTGACTCAAAGTGTTATTTTATTATGAACTGTAGGGGACAAAGTTGATCTTTTTTGTTCCATTATGAAACAACAAAGGTAATTTTAGTTTTTAATTTTCACTGTAAGCCTCAAGCTAGTAAATATGTTATGTGAATTATAACTTGATCACACTTTAAGCAATACAGTCGACAACCAAATATAATGGAACCAAATTTACTAGAATCTTATGTACATATATATATATATTCACCTAAACACAAGCATGTGCAAATAACACAAGAACACAGTTAAAGATAATGTGCATCGACAAACAACAAAGCCATAAACAATATAAATCACACATTGCATATCACTTTAAAAAAAGAAACACCAATGTTCATTTATCATCATACCTCCTAAATCCAGGTGGAGATTGCATTGGGGTACCATGCAACTTCACACATCACAAATGTCATTTTCAAAATGTGACAAATTTAAATCTTTAACTGATTGCAGCCACATCATATGTCAGTCACTTTCAAAGTCACAGGTTAAGTAAAATAAAACACACACAATAAATATAAAAGGGTACACAATCCTTAGTCACAAACATAATTTTTAAACTGATGGATTTCTCAAAAATAATTTGATTAAAGTAAGACTGCTCACAGGTTAACATATAAAAATAATACTAACTAAAGGACTAATATCTCAGAACAACACATGAAAACACTCAATGAAAAGCGCTTAGATAAAAGAATTCAGAATAAAAAAAACAGATTCATGGAAATATGCATATACAGTTTATAAGCAAACTGTTTATCTTTAATAATCAAACAGCATGAGAAAATCATTTTGAAAGAACAGGCACTTCAAGTGAAAATGATTCATGTATAGATAGCAGTATCTGTGAATCACTTGTCAACCGTGTCCAGACCTAGGAAGTGATTCAACTGTTAAACTTACTACTTACTTTGTTTGTTATCGCTAGGCGTGCTATTTATTTGTGTTTTATATATATAAAGGCCGGCTTCCAGGCCTAGAGGTTAGCGTCTTTTCTCCGTAATCTTGTATACTCTCGTAAGTAACGTGACGACGGTGAGAATCAGCAGTGGTTCGAATCGCGTCTGTAACTTATGGGGTATGTGAGCCGGCCGCTCAGAAAGCAATGGCAAACTACTGAGCGTAATCTTGCCAAGAAATCAACAATCAGCTGAAAGATGCTGATGTTGACAGTGATGTCCTGTAAAGGATATGAAAATTTTTTTTTTATATATATATAAAGACCTCAAGATTTTATTGCAAATTAATTATATGCATTAATTATACTTTTGTCATTTTCATAAGCATGAATTCTATTTCAGACATTTGGAATCTGGTTGTGGAGATGAACTAGGACGCTGTTTTGTGATTTTCAAACAGTTTGTTATTGTGGCTTCTAAGGACCATAACTGTGCTCAGAGAGCTTTCCTGTAATATTTTCAACCCTCCAAAACGTGGATTAGAATTTGATCACACACACACAAGGGAAAATACAATAATCTGATGACAAAAAATGTCGAGACAAATCAATTCCGTCTTCTTGAATTTAGATCCTATCTTCCTGTTCCCATCAATTAGAAGATCATCAGGGTAGTGCTCCCTACTGCATTCTGTGTATCTGTTTCTCTGTTTATGTGGTATGTGTTGGTATTTCAGCTTCTGCTATTGTTTTACCTGTCCAGTTATGATTATTATCATCCACCCAAACACCATATGCAGGAATACCGGACACACAGGCAAACAGTATTAAAGTTTAGACAGCCAAAATAGAGTAAGTGGCATTACCCTATTAGTGATGAGTTAAAAGAATAACAGAACACTTCCTTGTACAGTCCACACAACTCTCTGTTCTCCCTAACCTGATGCTGGAATGCATAGTGCAAAGAAAGCTGAAAGACACAATGAAAGGAAAGAAAGAAATTAAGAAGGAAGAAAACAAAGAAATTATATTTTAGGAATCTATTTAGAAAGAGTCTTTTAGGTGTGCATTTTCATCTTGTGTAGTGTGGCAATCTAATGGATAGAGTAGAGACATACTGGTACAACTGTCCATAATCATATAGTAGTTCCTTATAAGCTGCACTAGAAATGCTGGTGCACATGTTTTTTAGCTCTTAGTGCATACAATTTTAACTCAGCACCCAAAATAATGACAGAATTAGTGTGACAGTCTAATGTAGGCTCGATTACAACTGCAATATGCTAGGTCCACAAAGTATAATTGTTCCCACAATACACAGCATAAAGGCAACATTGGTTGAGAAGATGGGATAATTTTTCTGGCTGAATGTGATGCAAGGATGACCTAGAGATTCTTCTATGAAGGAAAGGTGTGGGACCTCACCTCATAATAACATAACCTAATATAAGTAAAGTCACATTACTCACTTCCCTTTGGTAGTTCCTCATATGGATTATTTTGATTTTTAAATATGTATATTTAAAATAGTTTTAATTTGGTTTGTACAAGCTCAATGAAAGACTAACATAGCTATAAATATGTAAATAAAAAACAGCTAATCCACACACACAAATAAGTTCATTGCACTAGAAGTGGTAGCATATGTATGGTCTATGTTTGAATTCAAAGCAAGCTAACAAAATTATAAATCTCAGCAAATCAACCTGTATACATAATCTACCATAATCAATAAACTAATTTCCTTCCTAGACTTTCACCTTCTACTTTATACTACCTAGCCTGGCCTCACTGTCAACTCCTACTTTACAATATCAAGCCTGGCTTCACTTTCTATTAACACTTTACACTACCTAGGCTGAACTCACTGTCAACTCCTACTTTACAATATCAAGCCTGGCTTTACTTTCTATTAATACTTTATTTACACTATCTAGGCTGAACTCACTGTCAACTCCTACTTTACAATATCAAGCCTGGCTTTACTTTCTATTAATACTCTATACTAACTAGCCTGGCCTCACTTTCCCTTTCTAATCCTACGTGAAGCTTTGCAGCCTGGCCTCAGTTTCACTTTTTGTTCCTCCTGTATGTTTTCCAGCTTGACCTCACTTTAATTTTCTACTACAACTGTAACATATCTAGCCTGGTCTCACTTTCACTTTGTAACACTACTATAAGCTTTCTAGCCTGGCCTGACATTTACTTTCTAATACCAGTCTCTAACTACTTTAATTCACCTGATCACAATGGAGTCAATGATATATGTGTCACAGCATTAAGGTCATGTCACTGTAGCACCTTAATTAGGCTTAAAATCGAGAGCCACTTAATTAACTCTTTGAGATGCATCCATCCAGCAGGAATCAATACTGTTATAGATGCCATTGTTGAACTTTGCTGACTTCCCTTTAATCTCCATATCTGTTTCCACATTATTGGCTTCACATTTTCTTATTTGGCACCTTCACATGGGTACTCCCTGGCTTTTCTGTGCATGGAGGATGCACAATAGCCCATTAATGTTTGATACCTACACTTATTGTTATTACTTTTAGTTTTATCATTATCATCTAATCTTATTTTCTTTAGATCTGTTTGTGTTATCCCCGAAGAAGACCACTAGTTGTGGTTTAGCTTATTTTTATTTTATGTTAATTTAGTTTTAGTATTATTGTTACTTCCCCATTGTGATTTCTGTTAATCGGGCTCAGTTTGAGTTTGCTGTACTGTAAGGTATATACACCATGTCTGTGTTTGTTATATCTCTATTTTTGGCAGGAGTCACACAAACCTAACTGTTTATATCTCATATTTACAATGTCTAGCCTAGCCTCCCTTTTTATTTTACTACTACTTTACAATATCTAGCCTGGTATTACTTTATGCTTTCTAGCCTGGTCTCACATTAGTTTTCTTATACTTTTCATGCCAACAGACAATGTTTAACTGCAAACATTTTGTTGAATGCAGAAATGCTATTTATCTGTGACAAATAAATGTAAAAAATAATACCATCTTTTAATAAAATCATTAGAGAAACATTACAAGAAGTTAGTTCCTTTATAAACTTTTAAAATATTCTAACTGAAACTCGAAAAACATTAACTCATACTACATGCCACTTGAAAAGGAACTAATTTCCTAACGTTATACCTGACAATTTGTGTGTTTGCGTGTGGGTAGACAGAAACCTGTTTAGTTAATTTTGTTGTAATTATTGATACAACTTTTACTAACTGCTGTTGAGCATGATCTTAAGTTCAATATCCATAATCTGCATGTAAACTTGTGGTTGTTTGTGAATATGAAGAGTTGATGGCGACTGAATGTGCTTGCTGGCTTTCATAAAGGTCTATAGTTTATTAGCAAGTAGTGGCAGGATTGGATTCTGTCCAATAAGTAAGGCTGTTTAGTTAATCCAGCCTTGTAACATGGACACCACAATTGTTTCTGAGAAGGCCTGGCAGTGAGGACGAGAGCTGGTCATCCCATCTCATTATGCTGTGAACAAGTATATGCAAAGGCCTAGCACTTTACGCTCAAGTGGCAGTATCTAAGGGATTATCTTTACCACTATAACAAGAGTTAACTTTTATCAAATGGAGAGCTAGCATTTGGGTGCTGACATTGATAAACTTTCATATTGGAGTGTCAGTTTTTCTGGCTTCTTTTAAATAGTTGTTTCATTTTGTCCTGCATGTATTTGTTTAGTCATATTAAAAACTGTATAATATCAAAACAATGTTGAAAAAATATCAAAGCAATTGACATTAAACTTCTTGAAGAATGGAAAATCTTGAACTAAACACTGGGAAAACTTGATGCCCTTTAAGAGTGGACAATAAATAATCACACATCCAAGCATCACAACTATTCATTATTGAATCCCACACTTCTCATGAAATGCACAGCAAAATAAGACGTCATTGACTAATATATAAGGCAAACTGCAAACATTATGAAACCATCACAGAAATTAGACTTGTCACTGCAAACTTGATCATATGGTAGAACTGTCAAATATTACTGAAGGAAATGTCAAACATCCAATCAAACATGACAAGGTTTTGACACAACACATTAAGAAATAGTTCAAGAACATGTAATGTGCATATATCATTGCAGGGCATGTAACAAACAGTGGGCATATTACAACTGTAAACTAACATGGTTTCCACAAGTCAGCTATATTTACATCCTAAGCTACAAGTATGCATGACTTCTGTTAACTGACAGAAATTTGTGCTTCACATTTTCCCAGCACAGTACTGGAAGTGCAACCAAATGCATGACACTTACATAGACATTAATATTTCTTTGGCCAAGCAACACTTGGCACACAAAATAAAGGGGCCAGAGAATAACCTGGGTGAATGTGTACCGTCTGATGTCTCTCTAGGCTGAACATGTTCATACATGTGCACCACTTGAGTCAGCCAGTAAGTAAAGGATCCCTTTTCACGTCTTGAGGTGTACTGGGTACATGATGTTAGCCCCATATTTTTAGACCAATCAGCACTCACTGGGTGATGTGGTCAATGTCACACCAGTCAACTTTACTTCCCAGGAAATGTCCTGGTACCAATTTTAGGCTGGGTCAACATGGGAGCCCGAGTCAATTATAAAAGATCCCCGCCTTGAAGGGGATTTAAACACAAACCACTGAGTTAGAAGACAAGCAAGCTAGCACTGTGGCAGCTCTCATCACTTGTCTAATACCACTCTAATATTCTACTACTTGCTGACAATACTTGACATGACAAATCTGCATCTCAGTTCACAGGCACACAAACAACTGTGACATAATTGCCAACAATAAATAAGTGATCACGCATTGAAAATACTACTTCAACTGTCATATTACAGTAAAACACAATGATAATTGTTCTCAAGTGTTCTTTTTAGTCGGGCATTGATGTAAAAGATATATATCTATAAATGTTCAATTCCTCAATGACATGCATTTCTTTAAAAATTAAGAAAGATGGAAGAAAATCGGTGGCTATTCAGTCACAGATAAATACATGATCTTAATATATATATATATATATATATATATATATATATATATATATATATATATATATATATATATATATATATATATCAGTATTCATTAAATGGGAAGGAAACAGAAATTATAGTACACACCAGACAAATAACAACTACTGACATTTTAGATGCTATTTCCCTCAAAATGATGCAGGCTCTGACCTGAAGTAAATAATTATTAGAAAGTAAACAATAACAGATACTGATTCCACTATATCAACAAGCACATGCCAAATATGAATTTTCAGTTCAGAGGTTCTTCCCTGGGCACACAAAAACTTAAATGAATCAGATACAAAATGTAAATGGGTATTGGTGGCCAAAGAGTTAGACTCCTGTCTGTTCCATTTTTCACATGGGGCATCGAGGAGCGTTTTGTGCGATATTCACTGGCACAGGAATGGAGCATAATGGGGCAATCTTTTACCGTGAAGTTGGAACCGTGACTAACTAACTAAAGAGTTAGATTCATCATAAAAGTGGTGTTACAAATTTGCAAAACAGTTACCTTCATCAAAGCAAAAGAGCCTGTGAAGGTATTAGCTTAAATCTCTTGTGCCCAGAACTTTCTGAATCTTCTGCTAGTGAAAACTTCCTCTAGTATCTACATCCTTTTTGCCCCAAAATCATCAATCAATAGAGATCATTTTTATTGATCAGAGTAGACAGGACTATATAAGAAAAACAAGCAGAAAAAAGAAACACAAGACTATTTTCCATGTAATAATTTGCAGCTCATAATAGCACTTGAAAAATGAGTGAAACAAGCATCAAAGATAGAAGGCACCAGAATAATGCACCCAGGAAAAAAAAAATGTGAGAACCAATACATTTCAGCAAATTGTAATAAAGACGAGGGTAAGAATACATTAGCTGACAATATAATATTTGGAGGACAGGCAGGGTATTTTGGGGACCTACAAATTGTTCATGCTTTCTTATAACTGTCTTGGAAGGAAAGGTGAAGAGGAAGGGAAATGATCACTCCACCTCATTATGCCATGGCATAGAACAAATGAAGGCCTAACTCTTCACATTCTAACGAGTGTAGATGAAAGATTTTAAAAAAGTGACATTTGACTAATCTGTGACCATGTATTACATTTCCTCAAAAGAAATCACCATGTGTAATATAGATTTATAATCAGCTTTTCTGGAAAAGGTATCATTAATATTTTTAACAAACTTAATTACTAATAAAGAATTCTAAGACAATACCACTTTCTTAGAGATTAATCAAAGTGAAGTGAATAAATTATGACTATGCCATTTAGTTACCAATGACAGGATTACTCGTTAAACAAACGTCTAGTGATAGTATAGATGATTCTATTCTATGCAACTGACATTCTAGAGAATAACCACAGATACAGTGGGTGATTAGAAACTGTGACTAGTAATATGTATGACACAGATCATTTCTAGAAACATATTTAATTGTAATGTTGAGTGATAATCGAGATTTCCTTATACTTCAATGTTGTTTTGGTTAAACATTTATAAACAGAAAAATACTGAGCACTAAATGTATGGTAGTTTTTAAAAATGCACAAATTCCAGTAAACTCTATATATATTAAAGGTGTGAAAATCAAACATGTACATCCATATAAACATCTAGGCTACATTGTGACATCCGAGGAAGATATGACACAGATATAAGGTAAAGAATTGCTATTTGCAAAGACTCTTTTTACTAGCATGAATAACATCATGAAAAACAGAACTATCAAGACAAGCATAAACATGCTCTCTTACTGAAAATTTGTGTGTGGCCTGTTCATCTGTATGGATATCAATGTGAACAATGAGTAATTAAATAACGGGGAAGAAACTGGAAGCAGTGGAGATGTGATAATAAGGAAGAATGTTGAGAATACTTTGAGCATAAGGAAAATACTCAGGTACTGACTGCAAGTCTTACTGGATGACTCAAGACCTATAATGAAAATGAAATTTATAGGGCATATCAACAGACGAGGTGGAAAGATAAATTAGTCTTAAGTGGACAAATATTTGAAGTCAGAGGAAGACAGAGAGAGATCTACGTAGAAAGCTTAAACAGCTAGGCGAAAAATAATAACATAAGCAATATCAACTTCCTTAAAATATCATATGACAAAGAGGAATGGAAAAGTTAACTGCCAATGTGTGCTATTAATCTGACAAATGAAAAAATAAATACTAAGCAGTTCAGTATTTTCACTACACAGATACATATGATGCATTCATAGTAATCAATTTTCTCTTGTACACAAAACAAAGTAAACTGTATTCACATATCTTTTCATGTACAAATATGACATACTTAAGTAGTTGAGCTCTAACAGTTTTCAAGTGATTCTGAAGATTAAGGTCACAATTTTGAACAACTGGAAAATAAACACTATCAATTCTAAAAGAAAATTAATTAAGCAACTACAAACTATCAATTCTAAAAGAAAATTAAGCAATCACAAAAGTAGTTTTCATTGAGACATAGTCGTTGCAGGCATGGCATGAAAATTGATACATAATATAGGAACTGCCATGAGAATGATCCTACCAGCTCAAGCTTTCTAGTCTCACCTGCTGCAGGAAATCCTAGTCAAAGTCTAGGCAACTAGTCAAAGTCAATGAGACAAAGTAATAGAAGTAATACAATAATTGGTATTAGCTAACACTCACAGAAGACAAGAAGAAAGTAGATAATAGTATGTTCACTGATATCCACCTACTTCCTTTCCTTTGCCTTACACATGCCAGGCAATACCTATGAATTGATTATTCTTATTAGTCTTGTGGCCTCGAGAATTTCCTCAATGGTCTCCAACGAGATGAAGTGTTTGGTGGGAGGGTCACACGTACAGATGAACAGATGAGGATAGCAGATCATCATGTAGCGGTTGATGCCCATCGCAGTGTTACTGAGATGATCATTAGTAAGACCGATAGATAAGAAATCTGCAAACTTGCACAACCACATTCAGATGAGTCCTCCTGTACAGATAAAAAATGGAACACCATATTAAGTAAAGTCAAGGATGCTTGTACATGCCTTAAGGCTGACTGGGCATACGGTGCTTGCCAAATGTTTTTATAGACTACTCGGCACTCAAAGCGTGATGTGGTCAATATCAAGCAATCATCTTTACTTCCTAGGTCACATCCTGGTATCCATGTCAGATTGAGTCGACCTGGAAGATCAGTCCAATTTTAGAAATCCGTCTCTATGGGGATTTAAACACATGACCATGAACCGACAAGCAAGTGTTAAATATTTCAGCCACATTAAAAGACATAACAGTCTTATAAAAACCATACTGGAGGGAAAAGTTAAAGACAGACCAGCAAGACTAAACAGTGATACAAGTAGAAAATAACATCAAGAAATGGATGAATAGCAGTCTGTCACAGTGTACAATCAGCAGTGCAAGGGACAGAACAGAGACAGTGGTAGTCAACCTTCTTTGGCCAAGCAACACTTGGCACACAAAATAAAGGGGCCAGAGAATAACCTGGGTGAATGTGTACCGTCTGATGTCTCTCTAGGCTGAACATGTTCATACATGTGCACCACTTGAGTCAGCCAGTAAGTAAAGGATCCCTTTTCACGTCTTGAGGTGTACTGGGTACATGATGTTAGCCCCATATTTTTAGACCAATCAGCACTCACTGGGTGATGTGGTCAATGTCACACCAGTCAACTTTACTTCCCAGGAAATGTCCTGGTACCAATTTTAGGCTGGGTCAACATGGGAGCCCGAGTCAATTATAAAAGATCCCCGCCTTGAAGGGGATTTAAACACAAACCACTGAGTTAGAAGACAAGCAAGCTAGCACTGTGGCAGCTCTCATCACTTGTCTAATACCACTCTAATATTCTACTACTTGCTGACAATACTTGACATGACAAATCTGCATCTCAGTTCACAGGCACACAAACAACTGTGACATAATTGCCAACAATAAATAAGTGATCACGCATTGAAAATACTACTTCAACTGTCATATTACAGTAAAACACAATGATAATTGTTCTCAAGTGTTCTTTTTAGTCGGGCATTGATGTAAAAGATATATATCTATAAATGTTCAATTCCTCAATGACATGCATTTCTTTAAAAATTAAGAAAGATGGAAGAAAATCGGTGGCTATTCAGTCACAGATAAATACATGATCTTAATATATATATATATATATATATATATATATATATATATATATATATATATATATATATATATATATATATATATATATATCAGTATTCATTAAATGGGAAGGAAACAGAAATTATAGTACACACCAGACAAATAACAACTACTGACATTTTAGATGCTATTTCCCTCAAAATGATGCAGGCTCTGACCTGAAGTAAATAATTATTAGAAAGTAAACAATAACAGATACTGATTCCACTATATCAACAAGCACATGCCAAATATGAATTTTCAGTTCAGAGGTTCTTCCCTGGGCACACAAAAACTTAAATGAATCAGATACAAAATGTAAATGGGTATTGGTGGCCAAAGAGTTAGACTCCTGTCTGTTCCATTTTTCACATGGGGCATCGAGGAGCGTTTTGTGCGATATTCACTGGCACAGGAATGGAGCATAATGGGGCAATCTTTTACCGTGAAGTTGGAACCGTGACTAACTAACTAAAGAGTTAGATTCATCATAAAAGTGGTGTTACAAATTTGCAAAACAGTTACCTTCATCAAAGCAAAAGAGCCTGTGAAGGTATTAGCTTAAATCTCTTGTGCCCAGAACTTTCTGAATCTTCTGCTAGTGAAAACTTCCTCTAGTATCTACATCCTTTTTGCCCCAAAATCATCAATCAATAGAGATCATTTTTATTGATCAGAGTAGACAGGACTATATAAGAAAAACAAGCAGAAAAAAGAAACACAAGACTATTTTCCATGTAATAATTTGCAGCTCATAATAGCACTTGAAAAATGAGTGAAACAAGCATCAAAGATAGAAGGCACCAGAATAATGCACCCAGGAAAAAAAAAATGTGAGAACCAATACATTTCAGCAAATTGTAATAAAGACGAGGGTAAGAATACATTAGCTGACAATATAATATTTGGAGGACAGGCAGGGTATTTTGGGGACCTACAAATTGTTCATGCTTTCTTATAACTGTCTTGGAAGGAAAGGTGAAGAGGAAGGGAAATGATCACTCCACCTCATTATGCCATGGCATAGAACAAATGAAGGCCTAACTCTTCACATTCTAACGAGTGTAGATGAAAGATTTTAAAAAAGTGACATTTGACTAATCTGTGACCATGTATTACATTTCCTCAAAAGAAATCACCATGTGTAATAAGACAGTTACAGAAATGGCATTACAAACACGACATAATGAGTTAACATAGTGGAAAATAACAAGGAAGCAGTTTCAGTCTTGGTTAGAGAAAACAGATATTTCAGTCCAGGCAAATGAAAACATACCAAGACAGCAAGAAAAAAAAATATAATAACAAAGATTTCAAAAGGCAAACCAAATGTGCAAAATTTTAGGCATATAATTGTAATAACATATATCACAAAATCTTAAATATCAGCAATAATGTCCACTCCATTGCAGAGGTAAACTGGACTAATTTAATTCAGCAGCAGTACAGCTAAACTACACAGATCTATGAGATCTATATAGGTGTAGATAATGATGTACAGATAAATCATCTGCTATTCTGAAAAATGTATGAATACTGTTAATGACTAACTGAAAGCAATAGATGATTTTCAGTATGTATCTGAAATAATTAAAATGTTCTACACAATAAAATTACAGATATTTACTTTTCTATACATTTTAGTTTACACGACTTTAGTATATATTTTCCCCAGACTTAAGAAAGTTAATAATGTTCATAAGAGAACATTGTAGAGTATACTATAAGAAAGTGAAATTCCTAATCAATGTATCAAACAAATTAGTCAAACTATGCATGGAAGACTGCCAAAATATGCTGATTTTGAAAAATATCTTTAGATAAGTAAGCGAGACAAAAGAATATCTGAAGGTTGTGCATTGGACACAGAAAGATAGGCCTTTGTTTCAACCAACAAAATGTATGAGATGATGTCTCCAAGATGGATATTTTCAAACACATTCAAGGCAAGGAGTTATGCTAGTGCAGTGGCTAGCTTGCTTACCCGCCTGTCTGCCCAGTGGTCAAGCCCTAGAATTCCCTGGCAGGCAGGGATTTTTAAACATTAGACATGGACCAGGGCTCCCATGTTGACCTAGCCTTAAATGGGTGCCAGAAAATGTTCTGGAAGTAAAAGAGGTCTCAGTGACAATGTTCACATTACCTATCAAGTGCTGATTAGCCTATAAAAATATGTATAAACATTTATACAAATGCTGATAAGACAATAATATAGATTTATAATCAGCTTTTCTGGAAAAGGTATCATTAATATTTTTAACAAACTTAATTACTAATAAAGAATTCTAAGACAATACCACTTTCTTAGAGATTAATCAAAGTGAAGTGAATAAATTATGACTATGCCATTTAGTTACCAATGACAGGATTACTCGTTAAACAAACGTCTAGTGATAGTATAGATGATTCTATTCTATGCAACTGACATTCTAGAGAATAACCACAGATACAGTGGGTGATTAGAAACTGTGACTAGTAATATGTATGACACAGATCATTTCTAGAAACATATTTAATTGTAATGTTGAGTGATAATCGAGATTTCCTTATACTTCAATGTTGTTTTGGTTAAACATTTATAAACAGAAAAATACTGAGCACTAAATGTATGGTAGTTTTTAAAAATGCACAAATTCCAGTAAACTCTATATATATTAAAGGTGTGAAAATCAAACATGTACATCCATATAAACATCTAGGCTACATTGTGACATCCGAGGAAGATATGACACAGATATAAGGTAAAGAATTGCTATTTGCAAAGACTCTTTTTACTAGCATGAATAACATCATGAAAAACAGAACTATCAAGACAAGCATAAACATGCTCTCTTACTGAAAATTTGTGTGTGGCCTGTTCATCTGTATGGATATCAATGTGAACAATGAGTAATTAAATAACGGGGAAGAAACTGGAAGCAGTGGAGATGTGATAATAAGGAAGAATGTTGAGAATACTTTGAGCATAAGGAAAATACTCAGGTACTGACTGCAAGTCTTACTGGATGACTCAAGACCTATAATGAAAATGAAATTTATAGGGCATATCAACAGACGAGGTGGAAAGATAAATTAGTCTTAAGTGGACAAATATTTGAAGTCAGAGGAAGACAGAGAGAGATCTACGTAGAAAGCTTAAACAGCTAGGCGAAAAATAATAACATAAGCAATATCAACTTCCTTAAAATATCATATGACAAAGAGGAATGGAAAAGTTAACTGCCAATGTGTGCTATTAATCTGACAAATGAAAAAATAAATACTAAGCAGTTCAGTATTTTCACTACACAGATACATATGATGCATTCATAGTAATCAATTTTCTCTTGTACACAAAACAAAGTAAACTGTATTCACATATCTTTTCATGTACAAATATGACATACTTAAGTAGTTGAGCTCTAACAGTTTTCAAGTGATTCTGAAGATTAAGGTCACAATTTTGAACAACTGGAAAATAAACACTATCAATTCTAAAAGAAAATTAATTAAGCAACTACAAACTATCAATTCTAAAAGAAAATTAAGCAATCACAAAAGTAGTTTTCATTGAGACATAGTCGTTGCAGGCATGGCATGAAAATTGATACATAATATAGGAACTGCCATGAGAATGATCCTACCAGCTCAAGCTTTCTAGTCTCACCTGCTGCAGGAAATCCTAGTCAAAGTCTAGGCAACTAGTCAAAGTCAATGAGACAAAGTAATAGAAGTAATACAATAATTGGTATTAGCTAACACTCACAGAAGACAAGAAGAAAGTAGATAATAGTATGTTCACTGATATCCACCTACTTCCTTTCCTTTGCCTTACACATGCCAGGCAATACCTATGAATTGATTATTCTTATTAGTCTTGTGGCCTCGAGAATTTCCTCAATGGTCTCCAACGAGATGAAGTGTTTGGTGGGAGGGTCACACGTACAGATGAACAGATGAGGATAGCAGATCATCATGTAGCGGTTGATGCCCATCGCAGTGTTACTGAGATGATCATTAGTAAGACCGATAGATAAGAAATCTGCAAACTTGCACAACCACATTCAGATGAGTCCTCCTGTACAGATAAAAAATGGAACACCATATTAAGTAAAGTCAAGGATGCTTGTACATGCCTTAAGGCTGACTGGGCATACGGTGCTTGCCAAATGTTTTTATAGACTACTCGGCACTCAAAGCGTGATGTGGTCAATATCAAGCAATCATCTTTACTTCCTAGGTCACATCCTGGTATCCATGTCAGATTGAGTCGACCTGGAAGATCAGTCCAATTTTAGAAATCCGTCTCTATGGGGATTTAAACACATGACCATGAACCGACAAGCAAGTGTTAAATATTTCAGCCACATTAAAAGACATAACAGTCTTATAAAAACCATACTGGAGGGAAAAGTTAAAGACAGACCAGCAAGACTAAACAGTGATACAAGTAGAAAATAACATCAAGAAATGGATGAATAGCAGTCTGTCACAGTGTACAATCAGCAGTGCAAGGGACAGAACAGAGACAGTGGTAGTCAACCTTCACTGTGGAGACAGCTCATGACTAATTGATAGAATTTCTCCTAGAGGGAAGGCCAGAAAATGTTAGCCTCATTTCTCTCTCTTGTGAGTGGTAGTATTTGTCAGTTTCTTCTTTAACTAAATCCAAATAAGATCACGTTTCATCTTCGTTTTTGTTTCCAGGCATCAATTATTACTCTGTCTGGCTCATCTTTTCCTCGTCTCCTGTACCTTTATGTATCTTCAATTAGTGTTCTTCTTCTTCTTCATTCAATATTTTTTTGCCTTGGACGTAAATATGTTGTACCTGTGGGGCTACGATATTTGCACCTTTCGACTGACACATCCAAATTCTTACAGGCATTAGTTAACTGTGTTAGATTTTGCAAGAAGTTTTGGTCTCATCCTTGTCCCTTCAGTCACAGGTAATGCCCCCCAACTTGCCCATTGGGAACAGCCACATGCATTCCAGTCAGGTCTCAAAGGAATGCAGGAGCAGACCATGAACATTCTCCACCATTCAAGGAGGCTTCCATAAGTGCAGACACATGTCACTCTAGTACCAGGCTTACCCAAGGAATCATCACACTATACACATGATTGCTTCTATATTTTGAGCCTCTTGTTCACCACAGGGTGCACCATCAGAGACCAGAGAGACGCAGTCTGTAGATTTTGGACTTTAATGTACACCATATGATGGGCAGTTGGATCAACTAATAAAATTGCTAGCCAAGCCATTTGGTCATGGCAATACATATATCAGAGTTAGTGAACGACGTTAATGGCTGTCTTATGACATCCTCGTCTGGTAGGGACATTCATGAGCCACAGGTGACACCAGACCGTCATCCAGCTACTGATGGCAAAATCATAACTAAAATAAATAAATTTAGAGTAGGAACATGGAATGTTAGGACATTAAATGAGCTAGGAAAGTTGACCAATGTTCTAAGAGAGATGGATAGCATGAAAATTAATATACTAGGCGTTAGTGAGATGAGATGGAAGGGATCGGGCAAAATTATAGCTGACAATCACACAATAATTTATTCTGCAGGGGACACATGAAAATAGTGCTGGAATAATATTTGATGAAAAAACATCCAAATCTATGAATGGGACTGGTGTATTTCAGATAGAGTTATAATGGTCAAAATCAAAGGCAAACCAATAGATATAAATATTATACAAGTATATGCACCAACAACAAGCAGTAGTGATGAAGAAATACAACACTTTTACGATGAAATAGAAATGGCAATAGCTCAAATTGGATCACAAGAAATAAAAATAATACTAGGAGATTTTAATGCAAAAGTAGGAAAGGGAAAAATAGAGGATATAGTGGGGAATTATGGTTTAGGTACAAGAAATGAACGAGGAGAGAAACTAATAGAATGGGCAAATATTAATGATATGATAATTGGAAACACATGGTTTAAACACCATAAAAGACGACTATACACATGGAAAAGCCCTGATATGAAAATACGCAACCAAATTGACTACATACTTATTAATAAAAGATTTAGAAATGCATTAATTAATGTAAAGACAATGCCTGGTGCTGACGGTAATAGTGATCATGTACCACTGTGTGGACAAATAAAAGTAAGATTAAAGAGAGGGGAAAAAATGGTTAAGAACCTGAGACTTAATAAAGAGGTTCTGAAAGTAGATAAAGAAATTCAAGAACAATACAGAGTGACTGAAAAATAGGTACAATGCAATTGCTAAAATACAGAGTATAAATGAACAATGGGAAATGTTAAGGGACTCCATTCATCAAACTAGTAAAGAAGTATTACCGGAGAGAGGCAAAATAGCTAAGAAAAAATGGATGTATGAAGAAATCTTAAAACTGATGGACAAAAGAAAACAGAGTAAAAATGACAAACAAGAATATGCTAAGATAAATAAAGAAATAAAAGATAAATGTGGGAAGGCTAAATAAAGTTGGTTAAATGAGCAATGCAAAAGAATAGAATTAAATTTCATTAAAGATACAAAAAATATGCACAGACAAATCAGTGAGCTTACAGGAAGAAAAATAAGAATAAATACAGGGTGTTTGAAATCAAAAACAGGAAAGATATTATTAGAGGAAGGTGCTATAATGAAGAGGTGGAATGAGTATATAAGAGAATTATATGATGGAGAAAGGGAAGAATTAACAGAAGATAGAAACTTAGAAGGTCCACCTATTCTGAAAGAAGAAGTCACTGACGCTATGAAACGTATGAAGAAAGGAAAAACAGCTGGGCCAGATGAAATCACAATAGAAGAATTAGAAGTATTGGGAGAATTTGGAGTAGATATATTAACCATAATGTTGAATGATATTTACAGCAGTGGATATTTACCCAGTGATATGCTGAGATCTGTATTTATAGCTATACCAAAAAGACCAGGAGCAATTGATTGTGAAGATTTTCGTACAATTAACCTTATAAACCATATCACTAAGCTTCTACTCAGAATCATAATGAGAAGAACCAAAAAGAAAATAAAAATGGAAATTAGTGAAGAACAGTACGGATTTGTGGAAGGAAAGGGCACAAACAATGCAATTTATACATTGCGGACACTAATAGAAAGGTCAATAGAGAAACAGAGAGACATATATTTGTGCTTCATAGATTATACTAAGGCATTTGATAAAGTAAAACATGATGAACTGATTAAAATGTTGGAAGATATCAACATTGATGGAAAAGATTTAAGAATAATAAAGAATGTTTACTGGAACCAAGTAGCAGCAATTAAAATGGGAAATAAAGAGGGTAGTTACGAACAGATAAAGCTAGGAGTACGACAAGGTTGTGTCTTGTCACCAGATCTTTTCTCCCTGTATAGCGAAGTAATAATGAGAGAAATCAAAGAGATGCCAGGAATAATAGTTGGAGGTTATAATATAAATAATATACGCTATGCAGATGACACAGTATTGGTGGCGGACAATTCAACAGACCTACAACAATTATTAGATGTTGTAGTAACAGAGAGTGCAAGGAAAGGACTCTCCTTGAATATCAAGAAAACAGTAACAATGGTAATATCAAAGAAAATGGTGACACCAAAATGTGACATAGAAATAGAAGGAAAAATCCTTAACCAAGTGGATAATTTTAGATACCTAGGGGCATTTATAACATCAGATGGAAGATGTACAACAGAGATTAGGAGCAGAATAGGGCAGGCAAAAGCCGCATTTCAGAAAATGAAGAGTATCTTATGCAATAAGTCGCTATCACTGAATGTAAGAAAGGGAGTGCTGAAATGCTATGTAGAACCAGTTTTGCTGTATGGCAGTGAATCTTGGAATGTAAATGAACAAATTAAGAAGAAATTAGAAGCAACAGAGATGTGGTTCCTGAGACGAATGTTGTGAATTCCTTGGACTGCCAGAGTCCAGAGACTGCCTGAAACAGGCTAATGAAGCTAGAACCTTATATACAACAATAAGACAGAGACAAATATCTTTCTTCGGTCACGTGATGAGAAGAGAGGCATTGGAGAACATCGTAACAACTGGAAAGATCGAGGGGAAGAGAGGCAGAGGCAGACCAAGAGAAATGATGCTGGATGGATTGAGACGGTGGCATGGAGGAATATCAGCAGCAGAGTTGATCCAGAAAACCAAAGACCGAGATCTATGGAGAGCCATGAATGCCTACGCCAGCCGGCACGGCACTTGATGACGATGAAGCCATTTGGTGACGCTTTTGCTACCTGCATTCCTCTGGGCAGGCGATGTAGCAGATCAAGAACATACATAAATCTGTTCTGCAATTTGAGAAAATTGCATATGCAGCAAGGTCTTCTCTCATAGCCCAATATTCTGTTTAGCAATTTATATGTGGTAGACATTTGAATCAAGTTGTCATTTAGTAGGATTCCTGTTAGGTGGACATTTGAACATGTCATTTAGTAGGAATCACAAAGGTGGACATAAGAACCCTTTTGTCAAGTTAACATTGGATACCTTCAATTTGAGAAAATTGCATATGCAGCAAGGTATTCTCTCATAGCCCAATATTCTGTTTAACAATTTATATATGGAAGACAATTTGAATCAAGTTGTCATTTAGGAGGATTCCTGTTAGGTGGACATCAACCTTCAATGAACATCATTTACCAACACTATGGGGTGCGCAGATGAGTGCCAGAATGGTTTCTGATCATTGCATCTCTAGGAGACACTTTCTCCGAGATCTTCTGCCAGTTCGGATTAGACCAATGATGGCCATTTATCTATGGTGTATGACATTGAGCATGACAAACGACTTGCATAGGATTCCATAAAACCATACTGAGCTTGCTGGCATCCAAGGTGTGGTATAGGGTATCCATTTATACATATCACAATGGACTTAACTTTCCCCCATACCTGTGGTTGAAGTCACCACACCACCCGTCAGTGTTCTTTCACCTGATGTCTGATGACTCTACACTGGTAGCTATTTTACATGTAGCTTCAGGTTAGACCTCATTCCTCCACAAATCTGAGACCCTGGTTCTGCACACAGTCCAGAGATGAGTTGGTGCTGGTGCTTACCATGGTCTGGAATGGGAGGTTATAATCCATCAATGACCTAGCTGAGATATAGAGCAGGGTAGGGTAAACTCTATCAATAGGAGATGTAAGATGCCCCTTTCCCTCCAATGGTGTGTGAGACATATCATGAGCTTGTGTGGAATACCACCACCACTCCCCAATGAGAATCAGTCTGGTGATGGATTAAAGTGGTTAGCAGATAACAAATTTTAGAACTGGTCATTGCTTTAGATAAGATCGGCAGAAGTGTGCCATTATGGGAACAATGGCTAGGACAACCTGCCCTGTACAGGAACTGCTCTCACAGACATTTATTACTCACCCTAGGATCAGAATGGTGGCACTCGTAAGCTCGTATCCTTTTCCGAGGATTCTTAGCTGACTGGCAGACAATTTCCTCCTCCTCAGTTTCATTCATCTCTCTGGGGGCTTGAGAGACGACTGGGTACAAAGTGTCACATTCTTCACATACCTTATCCACAACAATGAAAAGTAGGCTGGTCTCAATCAGTTTGACAGCTGAGAAGTTGCTGTATAAAAAACAAACACCATATTGCATTCTTTGAGGCAGTAACAAGTAAAACAAACAGCTAACCAGTGTTACAAGAAACAAATGAAAACCATACATTAATTAAAGAAATTAGATGTAGACACTCGAGATAATTTGGGCATGTTGTGAAGAGAAATAAGCTAGAAAACTTAATGACAGCTGGCAAAATTGATGGTAATAGAGCAAGAGGAAGGCAGAAAGATAAGATAAATTATCATAGTTTTATCAGATTGGACAAGAATACAGACTTGATACAGACTGGCGATTTTGTTAGGTGACGAAGCATAACCGCTCATATTTATAAGCATGGCACATGATGATGAAGACCCTCTCTTCTATCTTCTAGTTAGTTAGTTAATCGACAGATCATCCTCATTGCACATCAAAACATTCAGTCCATAAGTGCTCGGATCCCCTCCTCAGTAAATCCCGCAGCGTGTTGCGGTTAACAACACCAGTTCTGTGTTAATTTATCAATCTTCTTTGGCTTCCAGCATAGTGTTGTTGTTTGGCCACCCCTCTTTTAACTTGCTGTTCTCGCAGCCTGACCATGGTTGTAGATTTGGAGTCATCACTTGGTTCTTGCAAATGAATTGCTTCTCGTAGCGCATTCATAGTATCAGCCTGGTCGATGGTTCGACTGCCTACCACAGTAGCCTTACCTGCAAGCCTGTCAGCCCGCTCATTTCCTTGTACTCCCGCATGCCCTGGTATGAAAATAAAACTAATCTTTGCCAGCCAAGACCACTCCAGAGACAGCAACTACTCTCTCCTGACCCACCCCCATTTCTATCTTCCTGAGCGTAATCACTGAGTCACTAAGGAAACACGCCAGAGTGAATGTCTGTGTCGTGAGCCATGTTATTGCTTTACTTACTGCCATGACTTAGATAGTCAGGCTACTTGTGGTCTCAACAAAAGCACCAGAGTCCTCCTTTACAATTCTCCCTCCAGCCTGAGCCGTAAAGGCCCATGAACTTCTCACGTGTCGGACGACTGACCCATCTGTGTAAATGACAGCATCACCATCTAGTGAATTCTCGAAAATCAACGGTTGTACTTCCGCCTCCACAGCAGCTGAATTTTCTTGTCTCCATTTTCTGTCTAGTTGGATGCAAACTGAAAAGAATGTACAGAACTCTGTTGGCACTTGTACCCACTCCTCACCAGGTTCTAACTCTTCAAGTGAACACACCTGTTGAAGAACGTCTTCAGCTTGACCTATCCACGACTTCCTCTTTTTAACCTGCTGCCCTTTGCCTTCTTAATTTCGCTATGCAGTGGATGTTGTGTGTTTGCGCTGACTCTGGGGTAGGCACGTGCTCTGCAAATTTGTATTCTGTCCGCCATGGTTGGAAAATCAAGAAGGCAGTGCATCGCCCTGCATGGTGTATCTCTTGTACATCCAATAATAATATGCATAGCTTCGTTCTGTATCCTTTCCATCCTTTCCATCTGCTTATGGCTGAGAGTCCGGATTGCCACAGCATACTCCAAAACAAAAAGGACCAGACCCTCGTATAGAAGACATAGATGGCACTGTTCATAGTTTTCTGCCGCCATCACCCACATCGCAGCCAAACCCGGCCTGGCCTTTGTTATCACCTGGTCTATGTGCTTAATATATAAGCGAGGTTTCGTATCCCCTGGTAATTCATTGCCTGCGTTCTTTCCACAGTCTGTGAACCCATAATTACAGTTGGCGTTGGGGTGTTGACAATATGGTTATTCAAAGAGAACCATGTCACTTCTGCCTTTATTGGGTTGACCATCACCCCAGCTTCAACACACCAAGAGCTTATGCGATTGATTTCTGTTTGTAGTTCCACAGCAACCCGATCTCTATCCTTACCCTGGCGATACACTTACACATTGTCGGCATATGACAAAGTCCTCCCCGGTCCATTGATCTGCTTGCCGGTGATTCTCACAGTGTAGGCGTTGAACAGCACTGGAGATAATGGTGATCCCTGTGGCAGGCCAGGATATATTGTTGTTGGTTCAGAAGTCCAACTGCCACATCTAAAAACTACCTTCCATTGGAAGAGGGTTGCAGTGATCCAACTAAGAAGAAAAGGACTTATCTTGAGTTCAAGAAGCTGAAGCATTAAAAAATCTAACGGTAGTCTGTCGTACGCATCCTCAAGATCAGTCGCTGCAGCAAATGTTTCAGTGCCAGAGTGGAAACCCTCATAGACATCATGGGCAAAAACTACTGCATTGGTCCGGGTTTCTCTGTTTAGACGGTACACTCCCAGGGTAGGTGGGGAAAAAACCTTGCTTCTCTAGCTGGCTTGATATTTTTCTGGTAATTAACTTCTCCAGCAGCTTGCCTATTGTATTCTGCATGGTTATTACCAATTTCCCTGAATTTTTGTGAGGTCTTTGCCAGGCTTCGACAAGGGAATCAGATAGCTGTGTAACCACTCCTACTTGATGTTAGCACTCCCTATACTGTTGTTGCACATGTCTGCTAGTTCCAATAACTCGTCGTCGATACACATACTAATGTCATCATACCTTATACCATCTGACCCTGGAGCGCTGTTTTTTTGTTCGTTGAAGCACAGCCCTGATCTCTTTCACTGTCACTGTATCTTCATCTGAAATGTTATGGGCCTTACACCTATCTGAGGTAACTGCCTTGGCAAGACTCCAGCCTCTCATGTCTGTTTGGTTGCTCTGCTTTATATAGCATTCGAAAAGGGCTTTGCCCTTATTCTCGTCAGTCCTCTGCCAGATGAGGTCAGCATATTGGAAGTCAGGAATACCCCATTCATACTTTTATGTAGTCGCCAGAACAATTTCAGTGTTTCTCAAGATTTTCACCGGTACTACAGAGTTTTGTGCATCTGAGCGAATCAATCCTTGAGTATGTCTTCTATCTTCTAAAGGTGTAAAATTATAAGACCTCACACACATCAGATAATAACATTATAAGGCAGGCTGATGGCTGTTCTCCAAACTCCTAATCTATAGCGCTCATGTTGCCCATAACTAGGGACTGAACTCAAAATTGTTGTATTGGCATGCAGCAGCATAACCAGTGCCATAACTATGGCATACTCTACCACTAGTGGTGTCTGCTGGCCAAAATGAGTAATCTGAATGTATTGAAAGAGGCTAAGACACAAAAACAACTTATCATAAAGATCACAAGAAACAGTGGTCATATTTTGCTTACGTGATGAGAACAGAAAAACTGTAATATAACACTTGGAAATAATTATAGAGACAGAGGAAGACAGCAAGACAAAATTATTGACAGCCTTTCACCATCTTCTTCTTCTTCAGCATTCCGAGCCATTGAGATTCTTTGCTGCAGATACAAGCCATCTCCATTCGTCTCTCTGGTTGACTTTCTCTTGCCAGTCGCTGATTCCCAGTGCTTGTAGGTCTGTATGTATATTATCTCTCCACCGTCTTCTTGGTTTACCTCAGGGTCTACGGTCATTTATTTCCTGAGTGTAAGTGAGTTTTGTTTCCCTATTATCTTCCATTCTTTCTATATGTCCCAGCCATTGCAGTCTATTAGCCTTCATGATACCAGTGATTAGCGGGGACCTAAACAGATCATAAATGTCTTTGTTGCTTCTTCTTTTCCACTCTCCACTTTGTGTGTCCCTAATGGGCCCAAAGATGCGTCTTAAGACTTTGTTCTCAAAGGTTTGTAACAAGGTTTCGTCTCCTTTAGTTGTACTCCAGGTTTCAGAGCCATACAGCACAACTGATCTAATCAGCGTTTTGTATATTGTGATCTTGGTGTTACAAGATAGCGCCTTTGATTTTAGTAGATGTTGTAGTGCATAGTATATCTTATTTCCAGAGTTGACTATATCTTGTATTTCTTCCCTTATTATGTTGGAGCAGTTGAAGATTGTACCCAGGTATTTGTATGTTTCTGTTCTTTAATGGTCATATTATCTATTAGTATGTGGCCAGAGTTTTTAGCCGTTCCTTCTCTTGAAATTACCATATATTCTGTCTTATCTTGGTTGATAACCAGCCCCATTTGTTAAGCTTTTTCCTTTAAGTGAGTCCATATTTCCAATGTCTTTTGTTCATTTTCCCCTATAATATCTATATCATCTGGATAACCAAGCAGTCTGCATGCTCCTCCAATAGCACATTCCTCCTTTACCTTCCTTACAACTTTCTCTAGAGCCAGATTGAAAAGGAGTGGCAATAGTGTATCACCCTGTTTCAAGCCAGATGTTATTTGGAAAGGGTCTGATTTCCTGCCTTTATATGTTACTATGCCGGCTTCGTGGCTTAGAGGTTATGACTTTTCTCCGTAATCTCGTATACTCTCATCGGTAACGTGATGACGGTTAGAATCAGCAGTGGTTCAAATCGCATCAGTAACTTACGGGATATGTGAGCCGGCTGCTCAGAAAGTAATGGCAAACTACAGAGCGTAATCTTGCCAAGAAATCAACATACAGCTGAAAGATGCTGGTGTTGACAGTGATGTCCTGTAAAGGATATGCAAAAAAAAAAAAAAAAAAAAATGTTACTATATTATAAGTATCTTCCATGCATAGTCTGGTCATGTTGATTAACTTCCTTGGTATTCCAAATTCCTGCATAGCATTCCATAGACTATTCCTATGGACACTATCATAAGCCTTTTCAAAATCCACAAAAAAGTTATGGAGATCTCTTTTATATTCCCAATCTTTCTCGGCTATTTGTCGTCAGATAAATATCTGATCTATTGTTGTTGATCTGTTTTGTCTGAAATCCGCCTGGTCACCTAATATGTCTTCTGAATATGGTTTTAGTCTATTTAGTAATACCATGGATAGTATCTTATAGCTTGTGGACAGGAGTGATATTCCTCGATAATTTTCACATTGGAACTTGTCTCATTTCTTAAAGATAGGTATCAATAATGACTCTTCCCAGTCATGGGGTAATTCTTCTGTCCTCCAGATTTTTATTATTAGTATATATAGTATAGCTGTAGATGTAATGCATGGCTGCCTGCCTTTATAAATTCAGCAGCAATTCCACCAGCCCCATTTGCCTTATTGTTTTTAAGTCGTGTTATTACATATAGGATTTCTTCAAAAACAGGTTCTTCTATTTGTGGTTCACACGTTAGAACCGCTTCCTGTGGGAAAGTGTTACTTGGAGCTTCACAATGTAGTAATTCAACAAAGTATTCTTTCCATGTGTTACACATTTCCTCATTGGTATTTATCATATTTATTATCATTTATCATACCTTGCATCATGGCTTGGGGAAATGTCAGTACATGAAATGATACAGCCTGTGGAAATGATCAAATGATATGGAGACGTATGATTGTCTATGCCAGCTGGAAAGGCACCTGGCGATGATTATAGGGTGTAAAGGCAGTCAGCAAGTGGTGCACTGGCTAAAATTGTTATTCCAGCTTTGATTTAAAAAAAAAAATTTTTTTTTGCCTTCCAGGATTAGAACTTAGTTCATGGTGTATGAGATCAGTATCCTTACCACTTGGCCACTCACTTCTCAATTACTACTAAAACATTAAATATACAAATAAACAGCAAGAAAGTCAAACATCGCCAGTCTGTTACAGGGGCCCATAAATGAAGCAAAGAATAGTAGCACTTAAACTACCATGCATGTCGTAAGAGGAGACCAAGGAGGTTTGGGCATGAGACTGGTTACCTCATCCTGTTGAATCTTAAGCTGCAAAATCATGAATAATTAACAAAAATGAGAGGTAGAATTGATAGCTTTATTAGGACACAATCACAAGTGACAAAATGGATGCTGCAGCCAAAACCTTTGTCAGCACACAAATAACAAACATAAAAAAGTCACTTAAAAGTCAACAAGGTCGACTTCATTGCACCAGGTTTTATCCCATATGGCTCGGTCTCTTTCCACAGTGCGGAAAGCGTAGCACAAAGCACGAACTCCGTAGCTCTAGCGACGACCCACAGGAGTCTCCGGAAAATTTAACTCGTGAACCAAAGGACGTGGCCGGAATCGAACCCACAACCTTCGGAGCCCGAATCAAATGGCTTGACCACTTTGCCATGGAGACTCCTTGAAATAATAAACATACACTGATACAACTACATGAAAAACTCTACATGAAAATAATTATAAAAGTTACTCATCTGCTTTCTTGTAATGGACTTGACACGTATATTTTCAATGCCTTGTGATATAGGTGATGAAAATGGGACTGAATCAGAACGGGAAAGTGTGGGTCAAGGTGGCAAAGGTCAATATAGGTTCTAGCCTCCAGCCTCCTGGTTCAATAATGCTCAAACTTTCATGTTTCATAAGCTTTCACATCTAAGCCTACAAGTGTAATGATTCTCAAACTCTTATTTTTGGAACACACTTTCCCCCGGGAAGGTTAACCTGGTCAACAAATGCCCGCAGAAGTCGGATGTGTCGGCCTAACGGCGCAAGAACGCAGCTCTGCTGTAAACAGGCACAACGCAATCACATCCGAAAAAAAAAAAAAAAACTCCGGATGAACGAAGAAGAACACACTTTCATCAGAATTGTTAAACGCTAAACCAGCTTTGTTAAATGCCTTCAAAATAATAAATGAACTAATAATGAAGCTTTATCAACACAGACTGTAACAACTTAATAACACTATCACGAGACATGCACTGAAGTCAATGCAAACTGGAAATACATACCGAGTACAATTCAGACAATTAATCGTATCTGTGTAATTTTTGGCAGTACTATTAATATAATACTGATATGTGGCCTCTACACACTTCTTTTCCTTGTCTTCCTCAGCATCACTGCTAGCTTAAAAGGAAAGAAAAACTTAAATAAAATTAAAGCTTATATCTTTCAATTGTGTTGTCTAGTGTATTCTATGCTATTTACATCTTTCCCTTTTTCTGATATACAACATACATTATATGTTAAGTTATATTAAGTTATTAATAAAGCACCTATACTATTTTGCTGTGAAAACAATTTACAATAGAAACATGGAGGATTTTACAATAGATCTTTTTAAAACAGAAACTGACAATATGATATTCAATTAGATTACTGCATCTTCTGCTATGTTATACTGCCATAGGAATATGAAATGTTTGGCCTTCACATATACTAAATCACAACATAATAAGATGGGATGACTAGTTGCCTTCCTCAACACCTTTCACTTCCAGAACAATGTTTAAAATTATTCAGTCCCCATCTGATAAAACTGGACTAAACTCAGAGACATTGTGGTCAGACAAAAAAATCCCATATTGCTATTACTGAAAATTGAACCTTGGATGATTGGCGTGTTTTGTGATTGTGTTTCATGAACTCCACAGTGCACCACTGTGCTGGTGATTATTTTCATGTACAGTTGTTTACCTAATACTGTGCACCACCATGTCAGTAAGGGATTGTTTTCAAGTACAATCTGTTAATCTGTTAATGCACCAATGTGTCAGCATGCTACAGTTTGCATCTACAATCTGTTACTCAATACCTCACACCACTGTGTCAGCATGTTATAGTTTTCATGTACAATATGAAGCCTAATACTGCACACCTATCATTTCTATTATCTATCCCCATATGAATGATATGAAATCCCCAACCCAACTAGATATTAGAACCACTATTTTATGTTATTCTATAAATTCAGTGCAGGGAGTGGTAGCCATGACATGTCTGATGTCAACATGTCAAAGCCTGCATCTTCTCCTTCTTATAGTTCATTCTGTGTAGCGTTGGTGATCTTCTTTGTCCACAGCCTTCTGTCTTGTGTACTGCTATGTACTCCTGCCATTTCTTGTATGGATGACATTATTATTTTGCTCTACAAATTGAACAGATCATGTGATAACATACAACTATGTCTAACACCTTGTTTAATGTGTTTAAAAGTTACAAACTGATTGTCGATTCTTATGGCTGCTTTTTGTTGTCAATACATGTGTTTATTATTCTCAGATCTTTATTACAATTGCTTAAATTGTCCAACATTCTAATTTATTCATGTTTCACCTTAATACATGCTTCAATGTAGTGAATAAAGCACAAATATAAATCAATAATTTCATTTTAATTGTTCCCTCTGTTAATGTTCTCACATTGTATACGGCACTGTTTATGCTTTTACATTCTATAAACCCACACTGCTCATCCCCATTTCTGGTTTTATTTTACTTCTTATTCTTCTCATTACAATTCTCCACAGTGTTTTAGTCACATCGCTCATTAAACTAATTGTGAGATGAACTCCACAATCTAACATATAAGACTTCTATGAAAACAGATTTTATGAAGTACATATCCACTGTTATACAAGGGGCTTCTCATAAGTCTTTAGCTTGACCATGAAGGACTACGTGGAGAAAATTTAAATTTGGCACAGTGCTTATCCCTTCTGAATTTATGCATTTCTGTCATCTCTGCGTGACCTTGAGAAGACCTTCAGAATAAAACAACCTATTTTTTTAACTAAACCAGTTATAACAAGCCAGTATGACATCTTCGTCACTGTAACAACGACTTCCTTTCAGCTGTTTTTTAAGATTTGGGAACAGAAAATTGTCTGATGGAGCCAAATCTGGAGAATATGGTGGGTGTGGAAGAATTTCAATATTCAAATCGTTGGCAGTTTGCATGCAGCACAAGCCGTGCTTTATGGGAGGGCGTATTGTCTTGAAACAAAGGCAGAATTTGTATATGCACTATCCCTAGTTTTCTGGTCACAGCCTTTCTTAGTTTGATAAAGAGATCTGCATAGTACTTCCCATTAACCGTGTTGCCATGAAGCATGTAATCTTTCAGTATGACACCTTTGACGACCCAAAAAACAGTCAGCATCACTTTTCTTGCAGATTTTTGTGCTCTTGGCTTGACATGTGTTGGTGAACCCGAGGTTTTCCACTGCATGCTGGCAATTTTGGACTCTGGGTCCTAATGGTGAATCTAAGTCTCATCTACCGAAACCATGGTCGTCAACATGTTTTTCGACCACCACATGTTGAGCAACTGCCCACAGCAATCAACCCGTGTTAGTTTCTGTTCACATGTCAGCAGGCACAAGACCCAGAGGGCACACACTTTTCTCATGTTCAGTCTGTTGTGTAACATTCTAAAAACTGTACTCTTACTCAGTTTTGCTGAACCCGATATCTCTGCAATTGTCATTTTCCTATCCTGGTCTATGATTTTCTTCACTTTTGCAGCATTTGCATCATTGCACTCTGAGGACGGTCGTCCTAATCTTGGCAGATCAGCAACTTGGGAATGGCCACACTTAAACTGCAAACACCATTTTTTTACAGAAGCATAAGAAGAACAGACTTCCTAAAACACTGGCTCCATCTCCCTGTGTATTTCTGTAGGTGTTTTTCCCTGTAACATCAAGAATTTTATCAGAGTCCTGGCGCCTGATTTCTCCATTGTTCTGACAAACCGTTGGATGTGCAGATCTGGTCAATAGGGTGTGTTGTGCCATGCACCATATCGGGAAAACCAGTTGAGGAGGGAAATTCATAATTCATATCTCCATTACAAATTGAATGAGCTATACATTTGCCAAATTTCAATTTTCTGCACCTACTCCTTCATGGTCAGGCTAAAGACATATGAGAAGCCCCTTGTATATACCATTACACAATTTTGGTATCACTTCTATATCCAATTCATCATCATCAAGTGCCTGGCCAGCTGGCGTAGGCGTTCAAGGCTCTCCACTGATCCCAGTCTCTGGTGTTCTGGATCAACTCTGCTGATGATATTCCTCCATGCCACCATCTCAATCCATCCAGCATAATTTCTCTTGGTCTGCCTCTGCCTCTCTTCCCCTCAATCTTTCCAGTTGTAATGATGTTCTCCAATGCCCCTCTTCTCATCACATGACTAAAGATAGCTGTTTGTCTCTTTCTTATTGTTGTATATAGTGTTCTAGTTTCATTAGCCTCTTTCAGGCAATCGTTGTTAGTTACTCTGGCAGTCCAAGGAATTCGCAACATTCATCTTAAAAACCACATCCCTGTTGCTTCTAAATTCTTCCTAATGTGTTCATCATCACTGCCATACAGCAAAACAGGTTCTAAATAGCATATCAGCACTCTCTTTCTTACATTCATTGATAGTGATGTATTGCATAAGATAATCTTCATTTTCTGAAATCCGGCTTTTGCCTGCCCTATTCTGCTCTTAATCTCTGTATATCCAATTCAACAGCTTTAATAATAATAATAATAATAATAATAATAAGTCTTTATTTTCAAAGGGTTAAGAATTGGGCACGCAGGCCCGTCTTAATTTCTTCCAAGGTGGTTTTATCTGGTCCCAGGGATTTACCTTTCCTCAAGTGTTGCATAACATCTTTGATTCTGCTTTTAGTATTGTTGTTCCTTCACATTTGTCCTGAGTGTTTGTTTCAGATCTGCCATGATCATATATCTCTTTTATATACTCTCTCCATCTTTCAATTACCTTCTTTCTGTCCAGTAATATTTCACTTTATTTTTTTTTTTTTTTGTAAAACTAGTTGCCGTATGCTTTCTAATGCCTAATAGTTCCTGGACCTTTTTGTACATAGATTTTGTATCTTCTTATTGTTCCTTAAGCTCTTAATACTATTTAGCCAGGTTTCTTTCACTATCTTACCTTTTCATACTATTTCTGTGTATTTTTTAATATTCATCTTGATTTTATTTAACCATCCTTCTATGTCCATCACTTGTAGAATTTCCTCTGCCATCCATTTCTTCTTCGATGCTTTCTTTATTCCTTTTGATGTCTATTGAATGACTCCTTCAGCATTTGCCATTATCCATCTATACTGTTTGTCCTTTCTTTAATTTTGTACCTATTTTGTTCAGTAATAGTAAATTTTTCAATCATTTGCTGAAATGATTCAAGTACTGCAAATCTAATTTGGTATTTCTTGAAACCATCTTTAATTTCATAAATTGTATTATAACAAATTACATGTCATTATAAAAAGGGTTCAATGTTTTAAAATGGATTTGTGAGTTGAAAAAGGTTGGGAAACACTGCGTTTGTGTAGGAACAAAAACGTATGACAAATGTATCTTTAAAGTTTCAATTGCTCAACAACTTTGTGGTCTTGATATGATCACCAGCAATTTATTATGGTAATATTAGCCTTATAGGTAAGTAGTCCAAGACTGAAATTTGCGTGTGGACAACTGTGAAAATGGCTCTTTTAATTTGTACATGGAATTTTGGAGATGAAGAGAAAGCATGTGTACTTACCATAAACTTGTGTACTGGACGAAGTGAACAAACTGAGGAATTGCAAACAGAAAGATTAATGAGAATACCTAGATATGTTACATGTAGTATCAGTGGTATGACTGATAAAGGGACATTTTCATATACATTAGCAGGTCAACAGGAATTATAGATCATGAAAAGGAAATCTTCATACACTTTTGTCATTGTCATATTTTATCTCTTGTTTTCAAACCTGTGAGTTAGCAGGTCTCTATGTTTAAAGCAGACTATCACATTTTTCTGTTCTTTACATTATGTTCCAGGTTTTCTTCATCTTCCTCTTTTTCTTTGTACACCTTAATCCATCAATATGAATACATCCAAAGAAATCAGCAGTCAATTTAAGCTTGTTTCTACTCATGCTTTCCATACCCAATTCATTTACATTTAGATTTATATTTTAGGAACTCTAAATATATTTCATGTGGAACTTAATATATTATATCTAGGTTTATATTTTAGAAACTCTAAATATATATGATGTGGAACTTAATATATTATATATAGGTTTATATTTTAGGAACTCTATATATATATGTGGAATTTAATATATGACATCTAGGTTTATATTTAAGGAACTCGTAAATATATATGATGTCGAAATTAATATATGCAGTCTTCTTCTACTTCCATCCATCCATCATGTGCCATGCCGGAAAGCATGGACGGTCATGACTCACCATTTCACTCGATCACCAGAGTCGTGGATCAGCTCAATGTTCCTGTCTCGACCATGCCATGTGGCCAAGCCATCCAGGTATTTACTTCTCGGTCTTCCCCTTGGTCTGTTCTCTTGCCAGTTGTCACCAAGTTCTCCAATTCATTTCTTCTCATAGCATGTCCAAAATATTTTGACTGTCTACGTCTAATTTCTCTAATCAATTTACGATTTCTTCTACTTCATGTGCTCACAAACATCCATGTATGTTTCTCATAATGTTGACAGTGCATCTCAGGTTTATCTCATCACAACATGTATGCCCACTAGCTGGATTGAGGAAGACCATATCTCCAGCATGCTCTTCTCATGAACTCAACAGTCTTGAAGAATATGTTTCACTGTTTGTTTACTATCTTCACATGAACATTTATCAGTATAAGGATTTGCATGGTAAAGAGGTCAAGCAGGTGTTTATTTGGATGCACCCAGCATCAGAGCGTCATGTGTTGGCTCTGAATTCCAAGCCTACTTGGATGGTGTGGAATGCCCATGGGCTGTCCCTGCCTTCCCTTGAGGGTCGACCCACATGCAATGGGTATAGGACAAAGATGACATTAACACCTTTTGACCATGAAAAGTCCTATGAAAAAAACCGGGAAGGTTAACCTGGTCAACTAACGTCCACAGAAGTCAGATGTGTCGGCAAAAAGATGCAAATATTGCAGCTCTGCTGTCAACTATAACAACGCAATCACGTTCAAGACAAAAAACATTAGGTAAACGACAAAGAATAATAATTTTAAAAGACAGTGATATTTGTGCAGGAGACAACATTGCAGATACAGACAATAAATTTAAAGAGAAAAAAAAAGAAGACGGTGAATGTATGTAATGTAAAAACATTAGCTCTTCCTTTTACCACAAGTATGGGACACTTTTTACCACAAGTATGGGACACTTTTTCTACTACTGTTTATGTTGTAGAAAATAAACGTATTTTCTTTCAGTCAATTTTCTTTAGCAGCAATGCATATAGCTTCTTTCTTTGTTGTGTTTTGATGACACTGCCAAAGAGGTTGTTGAAAGCATTACACCAATACTTTCCTTCATGGGTGTGGGGTTTGTTTTTTCCTTACTGCCTTTGATGTTGAGCAAGAGTTGTCAGGCTCTGTTCCTTTTTGTTTTAATGCTTATTCTACTACAGGTTTCTTTCCAGGTACCCTGCTTGATTTTCTCTACAAGATACCATGTTTTTATATCCACCTATTATAGTCTGTTTTGATTTGAGTGGAAGGTGCTTTTCAGCATTTTCCTGGCTTCTCTTCTTTGTCTGATTGCCTCAGCTGGGTCGGAGATCCAGTAGGATTTGTATCTCTTGCACTTCTCCTTTGGAAACCAACGTTTTGGCAGCTGTTGAGTATTATGGTACAGATGTTGTTGTAGGCTGTGTTAATGATGTTTGTTCTAATGAGTGTTCGAAGCTCAGCATCAGCATCAGCATCAGCATCTGGACTACAGTGGCCCCAGATTACTTTCCGGAAGTTACAGGATAGTTTCACCTATGACTTCTGGGACACATGTGATGTCAAAATACTGATTACTAAAAAATATCCCCCAAAAAACGTGAGACTGATTGCAATGTCCTGTAAAGGACTAACTTAACAGGGAGTCTCTAAGGCTTTGATGATAGTGTCTTCTGCCTGTTCTGTGGACACAAAAGTCACGCTGGGTCAGATGGTCTATCATGTGCTCTATGGTACAGTGTTGGTGTAGTTTCTAGATTTTGCTAAATGAGTAGGTGTTCATCTCTCCAAAAATCTCTGCCTAGGCGTTCTGGATAAATTTTATTCATGTTATTTCTTAATGCCACTATCTTAGACCACCCAGCCTAATTTCTGTTGGTGTGCCTCTGTCTCTACTACTACTGATTCTTCCAGTTATCACAATGTTTTCTAATGTCTCGCTTCTCATTATATGACCAAAGAAATATTGGTTCTTATTCCAAGTCAATTATTTTATTTTGCTACATTCCAAGACATTTTTGTCAGAATATTTCAAGTCATGTTGCTAGACCATTCAAGAATAAGAGTATTCCTGACTTCCAAGGTGCTGACCTCATCTGGCAGAGGACTGACGAGAACAAGGGCAAAGCCCTCTTCCAATGCTATCTAGAGCAGAGCAACCAGACAGACATGAGAGGCCGACATCTTGCCAAGGAGGTTACCTCAGATAGTTGTAACGCCCAGAACATTTTGGATGAAGACACAGTGACAGTAAAAGAGATCAAGGCTGTGCTTCAACGATAAAAAAACAACGCTCCAGGGCCAGATGGCATAAGGTATGACAACATCAATATGTGTACCGACAATGAGCTACTGTTGGTTTGCCGACTGTTGCTGGTAGGCTCAAGGTGGCACAGGCGAAGACATACCTCAGAGTAGCTGCAGACACAGATCACCCTTTGCATGAGGCGCTGGAAGCAGTTAAGGGTCAGCGACTGATAAGACGGAAATCATGGATGGCTCAGGCGGAGGATACGATCAGGCACGTGTGCATCTTGGAGAACATTAGGTGAGGAGAGGAGTGGGTCAGAGTGCCAGCGGAGCAGTCAGATTGTGCAGAGTCATAATCACATTGAGCCGGGAGTGCAGGGAGTGGCCAGCAGGGGCCACGGAAGTGGAAATTCAGCAACTAATTCAGGATAATGCTCACTCGGGTGATGTGATCATCTACACAGATGGTTCGATGTCAAGAGGTAGGAGAAGTGCCTGGGGATTCGTTTGGTGCAGGAGAGCCTGGCATATGATACCACAACATCTAGCTTTAGAATGGAGGTGCCGGAAAGGTTAACCTGGTCAACAAATGCCAGCAGAAGTCGGATGTGTCGGCCTAACGGTGCAAGAACGCAGCTCTGCTGTAAACAGGCACAACGCAATCACGTCCAAAAAAAAAAAAACTCCGGATGAACGAAGAAGAAGAAGAAGAATGGAGGTGGAGGCGGTCACTGCAGCTCTCTGCTGGATGGAGAATACGGTACACACACACATCTTCGGAGGCCACAGGTGGCAAGCATTGCCTGGATCTTTTCTCCAGGGCATGCCGGTGTGCTGGGGAATGAACAGGCAGACAGATTGGCTGGCTCTGCAAAACTTGGTGAAATATTGATGCATGACAAGGCAGACGTGGTTGTGGCCTTGTGGGAGCACGTGCACACCTTGGAGGAGCAAATGGATCACCATGGTCTGGCAAGAAAGAGGCAGCGAGGAGTGACGAGGGGTTCTGGCAGACGCTCGACGCTTAGAGGAAAGGCGAGATGGACATATAATCAGATTGCTACTAGCACTATTGGTGTTGGAACTCTTCGCTGGCTGCTGAGGATGGGGATGGAGGGCTTATGGGAATGACCCGAATGCTGTGATGTCGGTTCTTAAATTAATCAATCAATCAATGAGCTAAAAGAACTAGCAGACATGTACAACAACAGTATAGGGAGTGCTAGCATCAAGGAGGAATGGTTACACAACTATCTGATTCCCTTGAAAAAGACCACACAAAAATTCAGGGATATTGGGTAATAACCATGCAGAATACAATAGGCAAGCTGCTGGAGAAGTTAACTGCCAGAAAAATATCAAGTCAGCTAGAGAGGCAAGGTTTTTTTCCACCTACCCTGGGAGGGTACCATCCAAAAAGAGAAACCTGGACCAATGCAGCAGTTTTTGTACATGATGTCTATGAAGGTTTCCACTCAGGCATTGAAACATTTGCTGCAGCGATTGATCTTGAGGACGCGTACAACAGTGTACCATTGAATGTTTTAATGCTTCAGCTTCTTGAACTCAAGATAAGTCCTTTCCTTCTTAGTTGGATCGCTGCAGCCTTCTTCCAACGGATAGTAGTTTTTACATGTGGCAGCTGGACTTCAGAACCAACAAAAATATATCCTCGCCTACCACAGGGATCACCATTATCTCCAGTGCTGTTCAACGCCTACACCAGCGAGCAAATCTTAGGACCGGGGAGGACAATGTCATATGCAGACGATGTTTTAGTGTATCGTCAGGGTAAGGATTGAGATCAGGTTGCTGTGGAACTACAAACCGAACTCAATCGCATAAGCACTTGGTGTGTTGAAGCTGGGGCAATGGTCAACCCAACAAAGGCAACTGTGACATGGTTCTCTTTGAATAACCATATTGTCAACACTCCAACGCCAAATGTAAATCTGGGTTCAGAGACTGTGAAAAGAATGCAGGCAATGAATTACCTGGGGATACGATTTGATCGAAAAGCCTCGCTTATACTGAGTACGTAGACCAAGTGATAACAAAGGCCAAGCGGGGTTTGGCTGTGATGCGGGTGATGGTGGTGGCAAACTGTGAGCAGCGCCATCTATGTCTTCTTTACGAGGGTCTGGTACTTTCTGTTTTGGAGTATGGGATGGCGATCCTGACTCTCAGCCATAAACAGATGGAAAGGATACAGAACGAAGTTAAGCATATTATTCTTGGAAGTACAAGAGACACAGCATGCAGGGCGATGTGCTACCTTCTTTATTTTCCAACCATGAGGGACAGAATACAAATTTGCCAAGCACATGTTTACCTCAGAGTCAACGCAAACACACGGCATCCACTGCATAGTGAGATTAAGAAGGTAAAGGGCAGCAGGTTAAAAAGAGGAAAGTTGTGGATGGGTCAAGCTGAAGACATTCTTCAGCAGGTGTGTTCACTTGAGGAATTAGAACCTGGTGAGGAGTGGGTACATGTGCCAACATAGTTCTGTATGTCCTTTTCAGTTTGCATCCAACTAGACAGAAAATGCAGACAAGAAAATCCAGCTGCTGTGGAGGCGGAAGTACAGGCTCTAATCTTCGAGAATTCTTTAGAGGATGATGCTGTCATTTACACGGATGGGTCGGTCGTTCGAGGAGTGAGAAGTTCATGGGCCTTTACAGCTCAGGCCTGAGGGAAAATTGTGAAGGAAGAGTCAGGTGCTTTTGCTTTGACCACAAGTAGCCTGACTATTGAAGTCATGGTAGTAAGTAAAGCAATAACATGGCTTGAGGCACAGACATCCAATCGGGCATGTGTCCTTAGTGACTCAATGAATATGCTCAGGAAGATAGAGATGGGGTGGGTCCAAACAGAGTGATTGCTGTCTCTAGAGCGGTCTCGGTTGGCAAAGATGAGTTTCATGTTTGTGCCAGGGTGGGCATGCGGGTGTACAAGGAAATGAGCAGGCTGACAGGCTTGCAGGTAAGGCTACTGTGGAAGGCAGACGAGCCATGGACCAGGCAGACATTCTGAGTACTCTACGAGAAGTAAGTCGTTTACGAGAACCAAGCGATGACTTTAGTCTACAACCATTGTCAGGCTGCGAGAACAGCAAGTTAAAAGAGGTGTGGCCAAACAAGAACACTATGCAAGAAGCCAAAGAAGATGAATAAACCAACACAGAACTGGTGTCGTGGTGTCGCTACACGCTGCAGGATTTGCTGAGGAGATCTGAGCACATATGGACTGAATGGTTCGATGTGCAATGATGGCGTTATCTGTCGACTAACTAACTAACATATTAGGTCAGTTTAAAAGTACAAGTCCTGTTTGTTAGAAAGTCAAAGTACTGTCATAAAATCTCATTACTTTAAATCATGATTGTAAGAAAAGTCAAGGTTAACTAAAACAGTCAACATCTGTTAAGCAGTCCAGGACCTGAAAGTAAGAACAGTCAAAACACAATTTGAATAAATAACATTAGACCTACAAATTAAAGCAATAATCTTACCTGTACAAATTGAAACTGTTGAAAGCCCTGTAGAAGGAAAACAGTTAACAAATAAAACACCCACACATCTCTTTTGTTAGCTCATCTCAAGCAGTTACTAATTAATGTTGTTGCATTCTTTCACAAACTACTGTTAAAAATAAATTTAAAAAGAGGAATGCCTTACAATTGCAATCTCACTAAATTTTACTAACAGTATATCATCACCATAAGGAAATAATCATACTATAAATACAAGATAATCAATCTACTAGAAGAATTAAATATTGATGGCAAAGATCTTAGAATAATAAAGAAGAACGATGGTAGGTCAGAAAGTTATGCACCAATATTATCTCGTTAACCGTTAATAACATACAAATTAAATTTAGCCACAATGTTCATGCACATGTGCAGCAAACATTTCTACTTCTCAACACAATCCTCATCAACTTTAATGGCTTTACACCATCTTGAAACAAGAGCATACATCCCAGATCTGTACCACATTCTGTCCTGTTCTCATAGCCATTTCTTCACTGCATTAATCACTCCCTTGTTGTCTTCAAACTTTGTCCCACGGACATAATTTTTAAGAGGACCGAAAAGATGGAAATCAGATGGTGCCAGGTCTGGACTGTAAGGTGGATGGGGCAGTACATTCCAACACATTTTGTTGATCGCTTCTCTTGTCTGCAAAATTGTGTGAGGAAGCACATTGTCATGAAGGAGAAGCAGTTGCTCTCAATTCTTGCAAGGCATAACCCTGCAGTAACAATGACTGAGTTTTGAGAGTGTTTTCATGTAAATTTCCGAATTGATGGTTCCACCTTTTGGCAGCACATTCATGAGAATAACCCCATCTATAACAATCCTCTGCTTGTATCGTACATCATTAATATCTGCCATTTCAAAGGTTTTGTGTCACAGTTAGAATTGGTTTACAGAGGTGCAATTTGGTATACACCTTCAAGAGATTATAAACTTAAATTGGTGAAAATGTAATGCTTCTATCTTTATTATTAGCTGAGATAATAATTGTGGTGCATAACTTTCTGACCTATCCTTGCATATACTGGCAGCAAACAGCAGCTGTAAAAAATCAGCAACTATTTAGGAATATTTCAGAGCATAAAGAAGTGGTGTCACACATGGATGTGTACTGTTCTCTGATTTGTTTTTATTATACAATAAGCTTATAATGAGATCTATAGAACATTGTCTTGCTAGCCACAAGTCAGAATGAACTAAGACACAAAGATATTTTACCACAAACATCAGAAGGAGGCAATCAATATTTTTTGGGCCAAATCATGAGAAGAGAAAAGATGGAAAATCTTGTGACAACAGGAAAGAACTGTGCAAAGAGAGATAGAGGAAGACAATGAGAGAAGATTCATGACAACCTTTTGTCATGACATGGGAGGGTGTCAACACATCAACTGATACATCAACATCAACATGTTCCAAATGGCACATGTGTTTATGACTCTCCACAGATATCAATTCTTATGTGTTCTGGAACCATTCTATTAATGTTATTCCTCCATCTGAGACCACCCAACATCATTTCTCTCTGCCTGCCTCTGATCTTTCCAGACAACACAATGTTTTCTAATGTCATTCTTCTCATGATGTGACCACAGCTTACTATGTGTTTCTTTCTTATAGTTGTGTATATGTTCTACTTCACCAACCTCTTTTAGGCTATCGTTGATAGTTACTCTGACAGTACTCACAACATTCATCTCAGAAACCACATCTCCACCAACTCTCTTCCTAATTTGTTTGTTTACATTCCAAGATTCACAACCATACAGCAGAAGAGGTTCTATATAACATTTCAGTACTCTATTTTTGACAGTCTTTGAAAGTGGCTTAGTACATCAATCAGTGTTTGCTTGGCCTATTCTGCTCTCAATCTCTGTCACACATCTTTTATCTGATGTTATGATTATCTCCAAATATTTGAATTTATTGACTTGGTTAAGTAAGCACTTTTCCTTCTATTGTAATATCACATTTTGATGTTATCTTTTTTCCCTTTGATATAACCATTGTTTCTGTTTTCTTTATCCCTAATTATATAAATTTATTGACTTGATTAAACACGTTTCCTTCTATTGTAATATCACATTTAGGTGTTATCCTTTTTCTTTGACATAACCATTTTTTCTGTTTTCTTTAACAGTACATGCTAAACAAAAATGATAACACACAAACTTTGCCAATCAAAACATCAGTTAAACAATCCTTTCTTCAATTATAGCCAGACTTCACATATAGAACACCTGCCTTGCTTAACTGGCTGTTTGCCTGTGTCTTTTCTGAATCAATACTATCCTAATTCACTAAAGTTGTTTCTATAAATTGTTCATGTTGTAACACTTATATTTGTGATTTAATTGTAATTAACTGATTCGATGCCAACCGCCAACCGGTTGGAAAACAGTCTCAACTTTTTGACCCCCTTATCACTGAATTGGCAAGATCTTGGCAGTTCGTGTGTTTGTTTCGTTTGAGAACCTAGCTTAATTTTAATGCCCCGAAATGACGTTTTTCGCAGGAAGAAGGTTTTTAATTTACACAGAGGCCACGAGAGACCGAAAATGACTGAATTTTGTGGAGAATTTCTTAGTTAAAGTTGTGTTTACTTTTCTTATTTGGCAACGGCAGCGGCCTTGATTTTCGGCCTTACATATTTACATTAGATAATAGTTTTAAACAATGTTAGATTATAGTTATTCTGATTTAAAGACTTTGTGAAAGATTCTAAACTGATAGTACATGTTAAATGTGGTTCGATATCATGTGGTTCAGTTAAAATAAATCTATATATACAAAAGACAATGTTTGTTTGTTTGTTTGTTTGTTTGTCCTTTATGCATTCCCGAATGGTCCATCCGATTGAGATGAAATTTTGTACAGATGTTGTTCTCACTTCCGTGGAGCCAACTGTCATAGTTAGTTTAAAAACAGTTTTGTACATAATAAAACAACATTAAAAGGAAAGATGTATAATTAAGGGGACTTAACAAGAAAAGTTATATCAAGGGACATTACTTTTAGTAGCATTGCTATATTATATAATTTAAACAATTGTTGTATTTTTCTTAAAGTTTTATAAAATGTTTAAAGAAGTTATCTACAGTCATATGCGTTATAAACAAAGTGATAAAAACTTTAAGGTATCTTCAAAGATTTCATAAAAATATTGCATCTATTTTAGATACAATAATTTGTTCTAACTCATCTTTATATTTCTCTTCGACATTAGACATTACACACTTCGACTCTTCACACTAAATGTATTATTCTTATAATTTTTTTGGAGAGAAAGTTAGTTGCATATGCCGCAGTCAACCCAGCATTTATTGGGTGTTCGTGATATCTTGGTAAGTTTACGTTCAGTAGTTTCAGGTTGCCCTTTTTAGTTATTGGAATGAAGATAGTTCTCTTCCAATATTTTGGCCATATACCATATTTCCATATCTTCTACAATTCTACTATATATATAAAAGAAAATGTTTGTTTCTTTGTGTGTCCTTTATGCGTTCTCGAATGGTTCATCCGATTGAGATGAAATTTTGTACAGATGTTGTTCTCACTCACATGGATCCAACTGAAATCGTTAGTTTAAAATCAATTTTTAATTTTTACACGAAAGAAAAAGGCATTACGAGCTTCAGAAACAGACGAGCAACGGGAACGGGAGCATCAGAAACAGACGAGCAACAGGAACAGGAGCATCAGAAACAGACGAGCAACGGGAATGGGAACGGGAGCATCAGAAACAGACAAGCAACGGAAACGGGAGCAGGGGCTGAACGCATACTCTGTTCGCTTAGAGAAATGTATTTGAATGTATAATGACTACTTATATGAATTAAATTAGACTCTCCGCGCCAGGTGCATGGCAACGCCGGGCCGGGTCAGCTAGTTATTTATAAATGAAAACAAAACTAGCCGGCTAACCGTGAAAGTTTGTCATGTCGAATTAGCTAATGGGCCACACTTGTGCCCCTAAAGTTTGCTTTGCCTATCACAAAGTATTTAAAGAGTATTTAAATAATTAAATTTAAAAGAATAATAATTATAACTAAATACAAAATAGTGTTTCTCAGTAGAAAACGGTCTAAATCTGTCTGGTTATTTTCTGACATTTTTCATTTTATGTGGCAATGATGCGCTTCAAAATATAATGTTTTTATTGTGTTTTATTGGTGTTATGGAGACATTCTATTTATATTGGAGTAGTAAAGTGATGTAGTTATCATAATTCAGTAAGTTTCATTGGATTTAAAACAGCATTGGAGCAGTAGCGCCTTGGTAAGTGGAAGTTTAAAGTAATTGTTAACCCTGTCTTCAATTTAAAAAAAAAAAAACTGCTAATATTATTATTACATTTCTACCTTATAGCAACAGTAGTAATACCAACGTGTTCCTTGCGCAATGTGCTTTAATTTGATATATAATACAATATATTTGCTACCATTTTAACAATTTTTAGAACATTATTATGAAACACCCCTACTTCCCATTTTCTGCCATCAATTTCTGCTTGAGCCAAACCCACTTTTTGTTTGGCACTGAATCAGTTAAAATAGATCCATTCAGTTATGTCTTCCAGTGGCCAAAGCAACAATGGCATGGAGCAATATCACCAATAGAACTGATCCAAAACATCAGGGACCAAGACCTGTGGCGATGCATGAATGTCAATGCCAGTAGACAAGGCACATGATGATGATAATGAGTGGTCAAAGTCCACAACATCACTACATTTGATTTAATTATCATTAAATTTGGTTTCATGATCATTACAATTCAAACTAACCTGGCTCGCAGTATTTCTAAAGCAGAGTGTGAACCTATTCAAGAGGTTTATGAGATATTAAGAGTTAATATCTCTGATATTTTGATGTAAGCTTTCACTGAGATGAGTCTGTTCTTGGTTGGTGAAATGAATTGCAGCTGTTTTGTATTCTCATAGAGTGGTTCTCCAGCTGGGTACATGGAAGGATACTAACATTTGCAGATGGTGTTCTCGCATACAGACAGAATGCTGTTGTTAACCCAGAAAAGACATATGTCGTATGGTGCTCTATGGACAATAGGATTGTTAAAGCTGACCTCCCAATAAATGGTAGAAATGTGAATAGAGAAAGCAGACTGAAGCACCTGGGAATATGGATGGCTCAGGCAATGAGTGGGTCAGGATGCCAAATAGAAATTAAGACTTATGTGGGGTTACAATGACATTGGGACATTGCTTTAAAAAAAAGTCGACTTCATTGCATCGGGTTTTATCCCATATGGCTCAGTCTCTTTCCACAGCACGGAAAGCGTCGCACAAAGCACGAACTCCGTAGCTTTTAGCAACGACCCACAGGAGTCTCCGAAACATTTAACTCATAAACCGAAGGGTGCGGCCCGGAATCAAACCCATAACCTTCGGAGCAATTAATTCAGGACTAATCTCGTCTTGGCAATGTGATTATCTATACCGATGGCTCTGTGCTAAGAGGCAAAAAAAAGTTCCTGGGGATTCACAGTAAAAGCCAATGGCCAATGGTTAGTAAAGGAGAGCTTGCTATATGACACCATGACCTCAAGTCTGAGAATGAAGGTGGAGGCGGTCACTGGAGCTCTCCACTGGTTGGAGAACAAACTGTATATGCATGTTGTGACTGTGACTGATTCACAAAGCATGCTGATAAAGGTGAAGACTGGCATGCTTCGTGCTGAATGGTATGCATCAATTCAGAGGCATTCGCCAGATCTTTTCTCCAGGACACTCTGGTGTGGTTGGAAATGAACAGGCAGACAGACTGGCTGGTGCTGCATCACTGAGGGGTGATTTGATGCATGATAAGACAGATATAGTGAAGGCCCTCTGGGAGCACATGAATAATGCAGAAGAACAAATAGACTATCATCGTCTAGAGAGAATATGGCAGCAGAGGGTGGTCAGAGGATCTGGTAGACAGTCATCACTCAGAGGTATAGCAAGATGGACATATAAACAGATTGAAACGGGCACCATTAGTATTGGAACTCTACGGTGGTTGTTTGAAGATGATGACTGAACGCTTATGGGAATGCCCTGAGTGCAATGATGTCGGTTCTTGACTCAACTCAATCCTACTCAACTCAATAGTTTTTATCTCTTTTTATCTATCACTGGTTTTCTACTCTCAAGTGATAAGGAAAGAAATATCTTTGGCTTTGCACATTTGGCATGAACATATACTTGCACATTTGGCACACTACACACACTTGCATATTAGGCACTCAAACACATTTCACATTTGGCACACGCGCAGACTTGCACATTTGGTATTCAGACACATTTTCACACACATATACTTGCACGAGCACACTCAATCTCGAATTGTCAGATGGAGAGCACTCATTTGGTTTTCTATACAATGTCAATGGTGGTGAGAAAGAGAGTTACTAAAGAGTAGTATAGCATCAATACTGGAAATGAACTAAGGATAATCAACAGATTAGTTATTACTCTGAAACTGCACATGTTCTATAGAATAATATTGAATACACCAATGACAAATTAAAAAGTATAATAAAGCTATCTTGAAAGAAACCAAATGAAGAGAACTGGTGATTCATATCAGAAGATGGTCATCATTTCGCTATGGCTGTTCTTGATACCCTCACTTCATCTTTTATGTGGTCTTTCCCTTGCTCTGTATCCATGATATTTCTAGAGTGTTTCAATTGTGGTAGATGGTACAAGAGCATTTTTGTGAGGTGGCAAACCATTTCATCTGTTGTTCTTTAATGAATTGCATGACTAACTTCAGACCTAGTCTTCTTGAGGAATCTCAGTAGCCTTAAATCAAGACAGCATGTGTGTGTTTGTAAATACATGCACGGATGCAGTAAATTTGTGTACCTAGTAAAGAATGTATCCATACTCCAAGAGCTGAATATTGAAGAAGGTTGGCTATTAAAGACGATCAAACCAAAAAAAATTGAAATATTTTGGTCACTTGAAACGTCAGGAAAGTTTGGAGAGAACAATAATGGAGGGGTATATGCCTGAGAAGAGAGGAAGAGGAAGGCCAAAGAGAAGATGGGTGCAGGATGTGGCGGATAATCTCCAGATGGGTGTTTCGGACGTGGGACATCTTGCTTATGATCGAGAGGTTTTCCGGAAGGGAGGCTCTATTCGCAATGGAATTGCGAATAGGAAAAAAATTATATTCGCAATTCCATTGCGAATAGAGAAAAATTATATTCACAATCGAATTGCGGGAAGTAACAAACATGTCACAGCGTCTGCTCATTAGTCAATTTTAGTTTGGGCCATTAAGAAGTCTAAGAAGGTGGTTAATTTAAATAGGAATGTTCACTGTTGCGAGTTTAATTCTGCCGAATTCTCCGTAATTTTTAATGAATCACTCTTCTTCTTACTTCTGTCCGTTCTTTTGGCATCCCGTTTTATTTTTACATTACGAGAGAGGAGGAGGAGGAGGAGGAGGAGGAGGAGGAGGAGGAGGAGGGGGAGAGTGAGAGAGAGAGAGAGAGAGAGAGAGAGAGAGAGAGAGAGAGAGAGAGAGAGAGAGAGAGAGAGAGAGAGAGAGAGAGAGAGAGAGCGCGAGCGCGTGCGCGCGCTCGTGTTCGGGTGGCTAAGTTCCTTTCCCAAGACAACAAAAGTAGAAAACAGATAAGAACAAAAAGACAAGTGTGCAGGTTCTTGTGCAGCAAGATAAACAACACCTAATACGCAAAACCCGTAGAAAACATATGCCTAAAGAGCGAAATCATCAGACTAGCATTGGTGTCACCGAATTCCTGAAAATGAATAAAAAAAATGTTGCCTCCCCGGCGGGGAATCGAACCTCGAGCTACCGTGCACCAGGCGGAGATACTAACCACTAAGCTACCGAGGACACGTTGATATCATCAATATATTGTAATATGGACACACGCATAGGAATAATCACGTGACCTACTTCGATTGCGAATATAATTGTTTTCTATTCGCAATTCCATTGCGAATAGTCACTTCGTTTCCGGAAGGTTGTTATGGGAGTGAGGTTCTACTGAATAAATGAATGAATGAGTAAAGAAATTAAGGTATTTCTGCAGCCTAGAACAGATGAGTAAAAAAGCTTACGAATGAATGAAAACTATGATGAAACTTACCAGTTAACTTTGCTGGTCCACCAAGCAACATTCAGCAGCTCATACAGCATACTCATTGTAGGCTAGGGAGGAAAACACAATTATACTGAGTATTCCAAATGGTATGAGCTTGGTAATGTAGTGGCTAGCATGCTTGCCTGTTAACCTGGTAGTCATATGTTCAAATTCTCCCTGAAGGCAAAGGATTGTTTTCTTTTTAACCCTTTACAAGCACACGTTTTTTCGTTTTTTTAACTCTGAACAGGCAAGATTTTTCAGGTTTTCAGTGAAATTTTGGGTTATGTTAGTAAATACATCAAATCTAAGGTGTCAGTGAACAGATTTTTGTGAAATAAAAAACTAAATGAAGGAAAATGAATGCAGATTATTTTCTCACATGTGAAATAAATAATCCAATGTTGTCAGTAATCCACACATGAACACAAATATTTACAAAATACAACATATTGTTTGTGGTTGTCAGTCATCTATACACTATTTACAAACACATTTTCAGAATCAGAATCACTTTCTTCAAAGTTCGAGAGATCCAAAGTGTGTACACTGCTGACGCTGATATCTAGCTGCAATTCATAGTCAACTTTGTGCACTTCAATGTCACTTAAATTTAACCCAGCAAAATCTCTGCTATCACTTGAAGAATCGTCAAAATCCATTTTGAAAAACAAAGCATACAAACCCTTAAAACCACCCCCCCCCCCCCCACAAAAAAAAAAAATCTGATCAAATTTAAAGAAAACACTTGCAAATGGCATGCAGGCTATCAAGTTATCAACAAAACTGGATGTAAACAATGGGAAGTTTCGCAAAAAGTCTCGAGATAGCGTGTTTTCAACCCTTAGTTGTCACGGAAACTTTCAAACGTTTTGCCCATTCAGTAGTAAAGATGTTTTCAGCCGCTGTGCCCTGTAAAGGGTTAAACAAACCTGTGCTTCCAGGTTGGCCCAGGCTAAAATGAATACCACGACATGATCTAGGAAGTAAAGGCTGCCCACATGACACTGATCATATCACTGACAATTCTTCTTCTTCTTCTTCTTCAGTGTCCCGAGCCATTGAGGTTCTTTGCTGCAGATACAATCCGTTTCCATTCATCTCTCTGGTTGACCTTCTCTTGCCAGTCGTTGATTCCAAGTGCTTGTAGGTCTGTATATATATTATCTCTCCACCGTCTTCTTGGTCTACCTCGGGGTCTACGGTCATTTATTTCCTGAGTGTAAGCGAGTTTTGTTTCCCTATTATCTTCCATTCTTTCTATATGCCCCAGCCATTGTAGTCTATTAGCCTTCATGATACCAGTGATTAGCGGGGACTTAAACAGATCATAAATGTCTTTGTTACTTCTTCTTTTCCACTCTCCACTTTGTGTATCCCTAATGGGGTCAAAGATGCGTCTTAAAATTTTGTTCTCAAAGATTTGTAACAAGGCTTCGTCTCCTTTCGTTGTACTCCAGGTTTCAGAATTGAGCGACAATTGGTGTATAAAAATGTGTGACTAGCACCATATACCCAACAAACCTCAAGGTGTGGAAGTGGGTCCTTTACTTAGTTATTCTACCTGGTAGCATTGTAATTAATCCTCTTACTTATCAATGCAGTGCTCAAAGGTTTGATCTTCAGCTGTGGCAGAATATTTTCCCAATGGATTGAATCCCTGCAAGAGGTCCACAATTTGAATCTAATAGAATACAGAACTAAGCCATCATCCATTCCTGATATATCACTAGTTCATATAAGGCTGAATAATTTAATACAACAGGGCTAACAACAACAATGGGTGATAATGGGAAAGCATTATGGGTAAAGATATATGAGTTGGCTTGAGTTGCAAAACTATATCCAGGCATGCATACTAAGAAATTTAATGGGAATTGTCCAGTAAGATTAGGCAGGTTTCACACACAGGCAATGTATTGAATACCTTCAAGAAGTACTCAATTCACAGGGCCACATTCATCTTTGTACCAAGGCATGCAGGCATTATAGGCAATGAAAGAGCAGATAGGCTGCTGACACTGCTGCTATATTACAAGGTGAACCAATGAATCCAGCTGCAATCATAAACACCCTTAACTCTTTCTCTGCCATGCGCCCATCCATCACCACATCTGACAGATGGTGGCGGCCGTGGGTCCTTTAAATACCACATTATAAACAGTGGTTTATTTGATACATTTCTGCTACCTTCCGCAATTTTAAGTGACGTTAAATTGAAAATTCACACACCCGGAACATTTCCCTTTCGGCATTGTAAAGTCAAGCATTTTCATCCATTGATTTTGTGAGTTTTTTGAGTTTTAAACTAGTGTTAATTAGTTCGTTTTTTTGTTGTTGCAAATGACAACGCCCTCGAGTATGTGGCCTCGTAGAATGACATCAGATCAAGCTAGATATTATATTTATAGTGATTTCAAGGACTTTGTGAAAGATTCTAAAACTGAAACCACGTGCAGTATTCAGTTAGATTATTTCGTTAGATATTTCGAAACACCACTGAAAGTGAAAGTTCGTCATAATATGTCATAATATAATGGCACATATCGAATTATGAATGAGCTAATGGGCCACATTTATGCCTCTAAATTTGTTTTGCCTATCACAAAGTATTTAAAGAGTATTTAAATAATTAAATTTAAAAGAATAATAATCATAACTAAATAGAAAATAGTGTTTATATTCTTCTTCTCAGTACAATCTGAGTGGTGTGTTACTGACATTTTCCATTTTGTGTGAAAATTATGTGCTTCAAAATATTATGTTTTAAGTATGTTTTATTGGTGTTGTGGTGCAGTTCTTGTGATATTATTGAACAAAAGTGGTGTGTGTAACAGTATTCAGCAAATTTAACTGGATTAGCTGCTGTGGATACAAAATAAAGCCTTGGTAAGTGAAATTTAAAAATATTTTTTACCTTTTTAATGTCAATTGTTATTACTAAACCTCTCATTATTGTCATAATATTTCTAACCTATCAATTAATTATTAACACTGTCATGTTCCTTGTGCAACTCCTCTTTAATTTGATATATAATACAATATATCTGCTACCATTTTAACCATTTTAAAAGCTTTATTGTGACACACTCCTACTTCCAATTTTCTGCCATGAATTTCTGTTTGGTCAAGACCCAATTTTCGTTTGGCACCGAAAGAGTTAAAGAGCTGGACAGAAATGAGGACTTTCAACTGAATAAATCAACATCCACAGTTATAATGCAAACATTCAGATTGAAGATCATTTTAGCCAGAAAAGAGCAGCACGCCAAGCACACAAAGAGGCTTGTCAACAAGGACTTGTCACATTTTGTCCCAGAATGCTAATGGATTCACTATGGAGGAGATGAGGGCAACCATGGAGTGTCCGGAGTGCAATGATGATATTCCAAGCAACCTGAACTGAGCATATAATGTGTATTAATGTTACTATTCTTTTATTTTAGTGCTGAGCCACACCTCATGTGTTTGCACTTCTAGTCTTGCATGTGTGGAGATTAATCATCACTATACATTTGGACTGTTAGCTTATTTTTGATTCCAGCATAAGCTATAATTTGTGTGGAGATTCTATTGTCACCATTGTTTTTTGCACCACCATGCATTGTCTGTGGGATTTTTTTTGGGTACCCAGCATAAAGTATAGTTTGTGTGGAGATTTTATAGCAAATAGCTTGATATTTTTTTTATTATTCGATGAATATTTCTTCTTTCTACTTGGTGTATACAATTAAAGAAGCTCTGGCTAGTATTGAATAAGATGGACTGATTCTATCAATGGTATAAAATCTCAAATCAGTACAAATGACACATTTGGCTAAACACTGGGCCTTTCAATTCCCTCCTACACTTAACGGCAAATATGGTCCAGAGGCCACAGTCCTTATAAAGTAAAGGTCCTCCTATTTTAGGTACTTTCATTGGGTTGTGAAATGTTAGGCCTTCATATATTTTAGGCCATGGCATAGCTGCAGTAGCCAGTTCTCATCCTCATTGTATTTCCTTACCAGACAATTCCCAGGACATTCTGAAAATTGTCTGGTATCCATTTTTATGAGGATGGGTTGATAGGATCGAAAAAAAGAATCCCGCCCCTGCTGGGATTGAACCTGGACCATAGTCTTGATAGGCAAGCACATCAACCACCATGCCACTATAGCTCCAAAGTCCATATAGAAATAGATCATAGAAATGGACTGAACATATTCGACTTCCCTAATTTTTCTCCAGCGTGTTGTAGTTGTTACTTTTAATAATACATGGCTTTTTATAGAATTTCATTGAATACTTACAATATGAAGTTTCCTGAAGCCAGCACTTTTGGTGTTTTTTTCTTTCATACATGTGGCCTGAAAGTCATACTGGACAGTTCTGTCAGAAAGTACAATACAAGAAACAAGGTGTTATTTCCTTCAGCTGAGCTACGTGCATATAACACAGAGCATTTCTCAATGCTTATTTTGATTCTTTGTTTAAACTTCATATTTAAAAAAATACTGATGGTAGACAATCTATACCCATGTCTTCATCACCTTTGAGAGTGGTCACAAGTATGCTGAGGACGAGTGTGTTGCTTTTCTAACATTACAGATCTAAGCCATCATCAGCCCCCTGATATATCGTACAAACTAAGCCTTAATAACTTGATATGACAGGACTGAAAACTACATCAATGGGTGATATTTGGCAAGCATATTTCTACTATCACCAAGACAATATGAACAATTAGAATACATCTCCTGAATAAGAACAGAGCTAATTCTTCTAGTATATACCACAGTAATATCATAATTTATTTAGCTGCATTAACATGACCATTGTTGTAAATTCCTCTCAATTACTTTGATTTTATAGTACTTCTTCTTTCCTCTTACTATCTATTCTAATAATTGATAATCTCCATATATATATATATATATATATATATATATATATATATATATATATATATATATATATATGAGAATCCAGCATTTGTTATTCATATTTAAATTATATTCAGCGATTATATAGATAAGATATTTGTTAACTATACTTTCCCATTAACTGATTTCAATGGCTCATAACTCACTTCTGGAAAAACTTGCTGTTTATGAAAGCAAAAACAGGTGGGTCCACTTGACCAAAGAAACGCCCAATCTGTGGACATAAACACATTGCATTTAATAACACACATGATAAACAGCATCATGGGCACTGCTAATACAGAAGCAGCAACACAACTGCAGAAATGTGTGGTTTCATGTCATCTTCAGTCCCAGAATGTCACAGCGGAAGCCAAAGGTGGCTAATAATGACAACATCTACAACATAGCAAGACTGTGACAATATCAACGAACTCCCGATATTTTTGTTATCTAGAGATAGACCTGCCCTAAAAAGTTATGTAAAATATTTCGATTTTTTAGATAGATAATCATTTATTAGGTATGCTATCTGTGGGGTTGTGTAGATACACATATATAGTATTTATTTAATACTTTAATACGAGTAGTTAGAAGTAGAGGAAGTGTAGGGTTTGTTTAAACGCCAAGAAACCAAGTCAGCTGAGAATTATATTCAGTTTGGCTTGAATTTAAATTGGCCACAGGAAGTCTCGAACGGAGTTCTCCTTCCCCAGAAGAGAACCCTTTAATTCATCCATTTGATCATTTTTTCCAACGGTGGCAGGTCAGCTGGCTAGAATTCCCCTGTATGTATCTTAGAAAACTTTAACCTGGCTCTTCTTAACCCGTACCAATTTCTAACCAAATATAGTAAAAGCCAGTGCCCTCCTTCTCACCTAATAGTCCCGATCAAACCACGTTGCAGGGTGTTATGAATAATTTTGTTGTTAACATTTATCTGTGTCGATTTGTCTGTGCGATCTAAAGGCCGTGAGGATCAAAAATAGATAATATTATTAAAACTAGTAGTAGGTAACTAATACTAGAATTAGTACAATGTTTGTGTCATGCTGCTTGTTGACAAGGGATAACGCAAAGCAAGCAGGGGTAACTGACACGTGGCATTAAACATGGCTAAATTACAGGACTTAAATAATTGAAAATTAAGGAGCGTCCACATGCAGAAACGAAACCCAATTTACTCAGTGGACGATTAGAGTTAAGATACACTATTTATGTGCTTAGCTTAGGAACTAACATATTTTTTTAGATAATATATATATTAGTCGAAGGAATTAGTTCAGAGAGTAAATAAATTACACTTAATTATTATTTATTAATATTTATCTCACCAGAGTCATATTACTAAAACGTGGTCAAATATCGCTCACTTAACATAGATCAAACCTGGGGGGAATTCTCCAGCCCTAATATTGTTTGTGTTTATAGTGAAAGTAATCTTAAGCCTAGCTAGGAAATCTTCTGGATAATTAATTATATTTTAATGAAGATAAGGTAGATGATTGCTAGAATTACAACTCATAACTATGGAAGATAACTTGCGGTGTTTCATAGATTTAATGGTTCAAACGTGTAGATTGTGACGTCGTTGTTGTGGTGTGTGATTTAATTCCATTTAATTCATCCAATAATATGTGATGTTGATTCATCATATGGAGTGGGGTTAGTGTGTTCCCATACTTGGAAGATGATTTGTGTTGTTTCATAGATTTAATGGCTCATCGTTTATATCGTGACGTCATCATTGTGATGGGTGATTTGGTTTCATTCCATTTAATTCATCCAATAATGTCTAATGTTAATTCATTGTGTGTATTGTGGTTCATGTGTTTCCATGAATAATCATGACTTAGAATACATGTGTCATTAGGACAGTAGTCTTTGACTAGAGCATCTGAATGGTTATTCATAGTTGATCTAAATATAAGAAGAAGGAACAGAATATCATGTGTGTGCTGTTTTTCATTAGATCAGTGTGCTGTTCTTGATCTCAGTATAGGGAAGTATAATAGGCAAAGAGAGACAGCCCATGCTATTTTAGTTTACAATATGAGACATGTGCAGGTTAGGATGAAATAGGACCTGGACAAAAATAGATTTATAACTTTAACTTGAAGGATTACTCACCCCTTCTCACTGTCATTCACAGAGCCTACACGCTGATCAACAGTAGCCGTAGTCACAACCAGTGGCTGAGATACGCACCATTGACATGAGCGAAATAAACTGCTCATGCACGAATTGTGTTGCTATATTGTCATGGAGTTGATAAGACCTGAGCGAGACAGTGTTGACATGAGTGAGATAAACATCAGGATGGCATGAGCGCTGTTGACATGTGTGAGGTGCTAACATGAGCGCACTGTCATTAGGATGGCATAAACGAACTCTATTGCCATAGAGCGAAATGGGTCACACATGAGTTGGCGCTAAGTTATTGCTGGATGGATTACAACTGTCGATTCTACTGCCACTGAGCTATTCTGTGTTGCCGATGGATAAGATGATGTTACTCAGTTGCTAACGAATTAGGGCACCTTAACTGTTGACATAAGTCACTCTACTGTCTCCCGGTAGATAAGGCATATGTAATATTCATGTTCTATGGTTGTTCTTATTTGCCCTGGAGTTAATTGGCCGTATTTGCCCGTGCTTGACGCTTTTATCTGTAGTGGAGTTATTCTCCCACTCTGTTTAGCTTTCGTCTGGCAAAGAGCACCCTGTTGTTCTTCAGAAGTGACTCTTAATTGACTGGTGGTAGTGTCAACCTTTCTACCTTCTCTAAATCACCACATATATATCACATAACAGACAACACTGCATTAACAATAACTTCTTCATAACACGACAGCTGCATCTATTTTCACACGGTGTATTCTGTCTTTCTTTTAAAACACATTCAAATCAATGTCACTAAAACAATAATACTTGCACTCGATCTCTACCTTGTATATCTGTCGCTCGAACAACCACTGACGCCGACATTCGTCCACAAATTCACAACCACTCCATCTGTTTAAACGTGGCGGCTAGATGGACTTCTGCCATATGCCATTCTCTATCCGACCTCGAACGCGGTCCAGACTGACTTCCGGTAGAGTGGTTCACAATCCACTCAAACTTCACGTCTGTCACTGAAATGTGCAGGACTCTAGGTCACCTGCACTGAGTGGTACTTTGGTCCACGCCAACTCCATGGCACTCCCCCCTTGTTGGGCAAAAAATGTGTGTAACACATTTTTTCTCACAAACAATTTCACAACAAATCATTAATGTCTAATTAATATATCTTGTCTGTATCTGGAAGTACATCTTGGGATCTGAAAAATCGGAAATCTGTGAAAATTTTGTTTCAACTAATACATGCAAATCATCTTAACTTAATCTATCAAGATCTCCATTTATTAGAAGATTCTTCAATTTGTATTTATTCTTATTCTATATGCATTACATTGAAATCTATTAACTCAGTTTAAGTATAGTAATGTATACAAAATTTGCTTTCAAATTAACTATTAATTTCACATCCATGGCATATTGATAACTTGCATCACTTCAGGATATTGTCGACTGTCAGTGTTCATCATCTTCTTCTTCTTCTTCAGCGTTCCGAGCCATTGAGGTTCTTTGCTGCAAATACAATCCGTCTCCATTCGTCTCTCTGGTGGACCTTCTCTTGCCAGTCGTTGATTCCAAGTGCTTGTAGGTCTGTACATGTATTATCTCTCCACCGCCTTCTTGGTCTACCTCGGGGTCTACGGTCATTTATTTCCTGAGTGTAAGCGAGTTTTGTTTCCCTATTATCTTCCATTCTTTCTATATGCCCCAGCCATTGTAGTCTATTAGCCTTCATGATACCAGTGATTAGCGGGGACTTAAACAGATCATAAATGTCTTTGTTACTTCTTCTTTTCCACTCTCCACTTTGTGTATCCCTAATGGGTCCAAAGATGCGTCTTAAAATTTTGTTCTCAAAGGTTTGTAACAAGGCTTCGTCTCCTTTCGTTGTACTCCAGGTTTCAGAGCCATACAGCACAACTGGTCTGATCAGTTCATCATGGCCACATTAAATTGACCATTGCTTAATTTCATTTGCCACTCTTCATAACTATTTGTCCATGACTCAATGTAAGTGTACCAGGGATTTTTTTTAGGTGCATTAAATTTTCGCACATGTGACTTGGTCATAATAGGTATCATGCAGCTGATATGTTAGGCGTACTCATCTATACCCTTTGCCCTGAACTGTCGGATATATACTATTTCATAGATACTCCATATACATATATTCCTACATACATATTCTATACTTTATGATAATATGATGGTATGACATTCTGTTAATCACTCCACAAAATCACTGGAAAAAAAAATAATTATTTATGTCGGACATGCACTTCTGTCTACTACCCTTGTAGATGTCGTGTAGCCACAGCCTATGGGAGGGCTGGGTTAACTAAACTAAGAGTTTCAAAAGGTCCCGCGGCCTCCCTACAGTAAGTTCCTCATTTGCTTACCGGCAAGCATCCCCAAACCTACCAAGGCCATTCGCCCGAATGAGGTACGTGCGTGATTAACAGGTACCATTACCCTCATTATTATTGGTGTTTGGTATGTGGAATGTTTTTCTATCATGTATACGCCTTTTTCCTCTGTCCTTTAGGCCTCGTGGTATGTGATTTGCCGTTCTGTTTTACCACTGACTGTCTCCATTTACCTCTAGTGTTATGGACTTAGCTTAGTCTATAGTTGCTGTTGGCATAGTTTGAAATAATTCTGTCACCGACTGCTGTTTTGGCTTGAGTTTATCAATACTGCCATAATCTGTGGAAGTGTTCACCGTATTTTCTTTTCTAACCGTATATAATTTCTACATAATCACATCAAAAATGATCATTCAATAATATCTAATTAATTTATCTCTCTAATAATCTAATATCAAATACATAATAAATGAAATAATAATCAACATAATATTTTCAAAGCTAATGTTTCACTCATATATATCAATAGCTATAATCAATAAAATGTAACTGCTAATAATACTCCACATTTATAATTCATTAATAAATTACCATATTTATTCAATTTCCAAATTAAGTTTCAATATCTATCAAAATGTTTTTTTTTTTTAATGTCAATATATAATTCACAGTATTCATCACAAGATATTAATAATAAATATCAAATGATGATATTAATAATGTGTTCATAAAAGTAATAATTAATTATAATCTAATTGTATCCTTTTGTATTTTATGAACACAATAAAATACATTTCTTTACTCACTAAATTAATAAATAATCAATTTAAATATGATTCTATAACCATCTCATTTAGCAATACTGCTTCTTTTCCAATAAATCATCTATTCTCCTTATGGAACAATTTCCATTCTGTAACTCCTGTATGGTTTTGTGGCAAAATGAATAAGGGTTAGTAACAAAAGAAATTATTTAAATATATTAGTATTATATCTGTACAGTAACTCACAATGCCTCCATACCCGAGTATTTTACATATTACTAAACCAATTTCTATTAACAATCTGCAATTCGAGATTGCCACCATATCATACAGTACAATGAGCTCATTTTGCCGCATGTTAGCAAAACTGCATCACTTGATGCCAATATTAGTATGGTTGTACCTATCCTCACCTTAATTTAATATCAAAATCGTTCATAAAATCAAAAATAACCCACTATTTCTCAGTATCATATGAACCACTGTTCACCTGTATGGACTACCATTCAAACCATTCATATCATTCAAATCAAACAAAATAATCCATTTCGGCGACCAGTCGAACACCCGATACAACCTCTCGTGTTATCAATTCTTGACAAAATGTCATATACAACTCTCCTTATAAATCAGCATAGTCCTGTCGATAGCCTCTCCGATGCAGCGTCCATCTGTTTATATTGAGCACTATGGCAATACAGTTAGTTTATGCCATCCTAATGACAGTGCGCTCATGTTAGCATCTCACACGTCAACAGCGCTCATGTCATCCTGATGTATATCTCGCTCAAGTCAACACTGTCTCGCTCAGGTCATATCAACTCCATGACAACCACTCACACTTATACAGCCAAGTGTGGTGAATATACCATTACCCAGACTGTTGGCACCTTTCAGCTTACCGTTCAGGAGGCCGAGGACCAGCGGCTAAGTGGCAGACAACCCGTTAGCCATTTCACAGCATTCACCTACAATTTTGTTCAATACAGGCCAGCTCACATTGTCCATGATAATGACATCCACTAGCTGATTGATGTACAATATTGTAGGAATTTAGAATAACTAGGGGTCTGCATATCCCTTTTGTGTCCGTGAGTTACCCGTGGGTCTCACAAAGTGTTTTTAGCAATAAACATTTTCTGTTGTACTTGTAAACGTAACAAACAGCTTTTGTAATTATCAAATTACATCTAGTAGTATCATCAGATTGTGTGACGATTGAAAGGGTTGTGTATATCCATAAATATATAAATATCAATCTGTCTATCTCTTTGTTGTTAGAATGATTGAGATTGGGGGGAGGGCCCTCATTATTCATCCAGGCATGATAGCAAGAATCCATAGGTATACTGTCTTTCTTTAAGTATGGTTGTTCGCCATAACTTTCCGCCTGACACTGTTTAGAAGTAATGATCCATTCTGGGACTTTGGAAATCATCCGTCTAGAATTGCGAGACCTTTGATCGCTTCTTCAGCAGTGGTCAGGCTCTCTATTCGTAGAAGTCTATTTTGTATCTACTTTGGTCTATTTTCCATCTTAGTAGTATATGATAAGAGTCAGGTCTTAGTCATATATGACTGAGCTACCTTAATGACAACAGATAGGTACTACTTGCCTTCTGTTAGAGCTGAATGTTGGGCGGCGTTTACCAAATCTGACACACCACATTGTGCCAATGGCTTTGGGCTTTGGAAGGGTACAAGCATTATCCTGGTACGACCAAATGCAACCTAAAGACAAAATGTCATGGCATGGCAGACCAGGCTCTGAGTCTTGGTTGGCAGCTGGTCTAGGATCGAAGCTCCGACACACGAACAGTTAGAGTATTGCTTTGCTGATCCAGCAGCTTCTGCAGCTTGTCTTGTTCCAGATGTATTGCTGTTACCTTTCCTCTGGAGTGAACTGGACAGGCCAAGAAAGGGATCATGCTGCATGGGCAACACATGGTCTCTATATTTGAGCCCAGGCTTTGTGCTATGGAGAGGTATAACTCCATCCCTGGTCTTAACCGGTCTCGGAATCAAAGCAAGAGGTAGCATTTATGGGTTATAAGTCCTTGTCAATTGGTGTAGACATGGGGCGCCATGGGTTGCCTTTGGCGGTGGGAGACACCTACAGGTGTCACTGATCAGATACCACCCGCCTCATGCTGGGCAGTCCCCGGTTGATTGGGTGCTGATCTGCCACTGCCTGCCTGCTTCAATGGGTGCTTGGGGCTAGGACAAAATCTGAATCGCAGGCTGTAAAACCAATGTACCAGGTATTACTAAAAAGAAAAATAGAAATCTCAAGCTACAACTTTCAACCTGGAACGTAAGAACCATGTGTCCAGGATTTTCCACTGACCTGACGAATATTGACGATGTGAGAAAAACTGCTGTGATTGATGCCGAACTCATTCGTCTTAACATTGATATTGTTGGCCTGCAGGAGACTCGCCTTGCTGAGGAAGGGTCACGCAGAAAAAACAATTACACTTTTTTGGAAGAGTAGAGAGCAGGAAGAAAAAAGGCAACATGGTGTGGGCTTCGCAGTGAATAATTCGCTACTGGGAATGATTGAAATTCCAGCTGGAGGTAATGAAAGACTATTATCCCTGTGCTTGGCAACCTCTTGTGGTTTTGCCACCATTATCACTGCATATGCATCGACACTCACTTCCCCTGATGACATGAAGGATTCATTCTATGAGGTGTTGGGCTCTGTGATCAAGGCAGTTCCAAAATCAGGATTAATATTATTAACACCCTTGATCCTGATAAGTGCCTTGAGTTCCAAAAACAACTTGAAGACGCTTTCGCTGATACATAAGAAAATTGTACAGCAAGTGAAAAGTGGGGTACACTTAAGGAAACTCTTTATAAAACAGCGGTAGGGGTTTACGGCACTGTGGATCATAAGAGGCAGGACTAGTTTGTGGCAAACAGCCAGACACTGCAGCCCTTGATTGATAAAAAGAAGACAGCTCTCTTAAGGAACAAGGAAAGAACAACACATAACACTCTCAGTGAGCTGAAGCAAGCCAGGAAGGATGTGCAAAAGGCTGCCAGGCAGTGTGCAAATGAGTCTTGTATCAAGTTATGTGAGTCCATTTAAAATGCAAGTGATATGGGAAACATCAGAAGCATGCATGAAGGGATAAAGAAAGAATGATCAAAAGAAGTGCACCACTGAAAAAATTGACTAGAGAAATCATCACGGATAAGAAACAGCAGATGGATAGATGGGTATAGCACTATTTGAATCTTTACTCAAGTGAGACCAAACTAGCGGATGATGCCCTCAATGCCATAGAGGCCCTACCAACTCTTGACCACCTGGACACACTTCCCACCATAACAGAAGTTAAGTGTGCTATGAATGAACTTGCATCTGGCAAGGCCCCAGGTAATGATGGGATTCCAATAGAGGTTATCAGGAGTGGGCAAGACACTCACTCTACAGATCCACCAGCTAATAGAGCTATGCTGGCGAGAGGGACAAGTCCCACAGGATTTCAAAGATTCAAGCATCATAACACTGTACAAGAACAAGATTGATGGAGCAACTGTAACAACTATAGGGGTATCTCACTTCTGTGTATTGTTGGGAAAGTAACTGCCAGAATTGTTCTGCACAGACTTCAAGTCCTAGGAGATCAAGTCTACCCCGATTCACAGTGTGGCTTCCGACAGGACCGGTATACCATTGATATGATATTCTCATTGCGACAAATGCAAGAAAAATGCCGTGAACAGAATCAACCACTGTTTATTGCCTTCATCGACCTCACAAAAGCATTTGATCTGGTCAGTCATGAGGGTCTCTTCAAGGCACTAAAGAAGATTGGCTGCCCACCAACTCTTCTGTCCATTGTAGAATCGTTCCACACAGGCATGAAGGATATAATCAAGTTTGATGGTGCAACTTCAGAAGAGTTTGAAATCAAGAGTGGAGTTAAGCAAGATTGTGTACTAGCTCCCACCCTCTTTGGAATATACTTTTCACTTCTAATGAAATATGCCTTTCGTGATCAGGATGGTGGTATATACATTCACTCACGCTGAATGAATGGTGATGCATGATGGTGCATGATGGTGAATATGAAAATGACAATGTGTTCACATGCATCCACTGTGGTTGAACATTTACAGCACAAATTGGCCTTATCAGTCACATTCGCCACCGCCATGGGTTGTAGTTATTAAGCCTTTTTGAGGCACAATGTAACAAAACTATCGTATGTCAAGACGGCAAGGTGCCAATGTTCCAATGTTCAGTATACGCCACGCTAAAAAGACTATCACTTGCATATGGGCCAAATATTTACACACTGTATAAAATAAATACATTGTCAGATGTATTTAGTTTACTCTGATTAAATTAAGTATCATAACGTAAATACGAAGGACAGCCAACACTTGACCCATTGATTAGTGCATATGAAGAACAGCCAATCAGACATGACATGTTGACTGATAAATATGAAGAATAGCCAATCACGTATGACATGTTAACAGGTACATATGAAGAATAGTCAATCACATATGGTGCTTTGCTAGGAGTATAAAACTTAAATTAGGACAGTGTTTAATGAACTTACTAAATTTCTGGTAGTTAACACATCAAACATTAGAAAAACAAAGTAAATGTCAAACCATGAGGAAATTTTAATGATTAGGCTACTGGTATTGTCTAGTTTTAGGTGGACGATGTCTCTTTTCCTAATCCACACTTATCATTAAGTGTATGAGTGTGTAGAGCCTCAACTTGCATTCCAAGGCCAGATGTGTTGCTTTAGTTGTGTTGCATGCATGTTTGTTTAGTGTATCCTTTATGTTGTCTATCCATTGTCTTCATGGTATTCCTCTGGCTCTATATCCAAATCTTTCTTAGTTGTATGCTCTTATTGGTAGTTGATAAAGTTTCATTCTCATTAACATGTTCAAATCACTTTATTTGTTGTCTCTTGATGAATTTGACGCATGATATAATGCTTGTCAAATTTCTGATGTTATCATTCCGCATACTGTCTCTTCTGGAAACCCCAGCAACCCTTTTCATACATTTCATTGGACATGTGATAAGTTTTCTCTTGTGGGATGTTGATAGGGACTAAGTTGACAATGATAGCAAAGTGTTGTAAGCAAAATACTGTTTATCATTTGTCACTTAACTGGAATCATAATCTTTGCATGTATGAGTAAAGGTGACAGCTGATAAGTCACAGAGCATGCTTTTTGGTAACCTGTTTCTATCATTGTTGAATCTTCTGTTGTAAGTGCAGTGTTCTGTGTAAGTGCAGTCTAGGCATTTGAACTGTCAGACTTCTACTTCCTACTTCGGTGTTGTATGTTTGTGTATGTATATATATATATATATATATATATATATATATATATATATATATATATATATATATATATAGTGAGTCTGGTGACTTGCTGATTTCCATGATTTCAGTCTTGTGTATGTTGGTTTTTATAGTGTATGTCTCACACGCTGTTGTAAGTGAATCAATATGGTTTAATGACTTAAACATGGAGGATGCCTCTGTTGCATTTGGTTTGTTGTTTTATCCATGCTTTCTTTTAACTCATTCAGAATCAAGCAGCTCATCATGCAGTGATTTGTTACTTCTTTTATGAAAAAAAAAAACAGGTTGCTAATTTTTCTTGACTTCTTCAATCCTAGATAGTTATTACTTGTACCTATGCCCAAGTTGTTGACTTTAATGTTACTTGAACTCCGTCATCCCAGATAGTTATTACTTGTACCTATGCTCAAGTTGTTGACTTTAATGTTACCTGAACTCCGTCATCCCAGATAGTTATTACTTGTACCTATGCCCAAGTTGTTGACTTTAATGTTACCTGAACTCCGTCATCCCAGATAGTTATTACTTGTACCTATGCTCAAGTTGTTGACTTTAATGTTACCTGAACTCCGTCATCCCAGATAGTTATTACTTGTACCTACTCTGCTCTAGTTGTTGACTTTAATGTTACCTGAACTCCGTCATCCCAGATAGTTATTACTTGTGATACTTGTAATCTAGATGTTAATTTCAATTTTCAGACTGCCAGAACAGCAAATTAAAAGAGGTGTGGGCAAACAAGAACACTACACAGGAAGCCAAAGAAGATTGATAAACCAACACAGAACTGGTGTCATTAGCTGCTACACGCTGCGGGATTTGCTGAGGAGGGGATCCGAGCACTTATGGACTGAATAGTTCGATGTGCAATAAGGATGATCTGTCGACTAACTAACTAAATAACTAATAATAACCCATCACCATATTGGTCACACTGGCAGTAACAACTCATCACCATATTGGTCACACTGACAGTAACAACTCATCATCATGTTGGTCACACTGACAGTAACAACTCATCACCATATTGGTCACATTGGCAGTAACAACTCATCACCATATTGGCCACACTGACAGTAACAACTCATCATCATACTGATCACACTGACAGTAACAACTCATCATCATACTGATCACACTGACAGTAACAACTCATCATCATACTGATCACACTGACAGTAACAACTCATCATCATACTGATCACACTGACAGTAACAACTCATCATCATACTGATCACACTGACAGTAACAACTCATCACCATATTGGCCACACTGACAGTAACAACCCATCATAATACTGATCACACTGACAGTAACAACTCACCATATTGGCCACACTGACAGTAACAACTCATCATCATACTGATCACACTGACAGTAACAACTCATCATCATACTGATCACACTGACAGTAACAACTCATCATCATACTGATCACACTGACAGTAACAACTCATCATCATACTGATCACACTGACAGTAACAACTCATCACCATATTGGTCACACTGACAGTAACAACTCATCACCATATTGGTCACACTGACAGTAACAACTCATCACCATATTGGTCACACTGACAGTAACAACTCATCACCATATTGGTCACACTGACAGTAACAACTCATCACCATATTGGTCACACTGACAGTAACAACTCATCACCATATTGGTCACACTGACAGTAACAACTCATCACCATATTGGTCACACTGACAGTAACAACTCATCATCATACTGATCACACTGACAGTAACAACTCATCATCATACTGATCACACTGACAGTAACAACTCATCATCATACTGATCACACTGACAGTAACAACTCATCATCATACTGATCACACTGACAGTAACAACTCATCATCATACTGATCACACTGACAGTAACAACTCATCACCATATTGGTCACACTGACAGTAACAACTCATCACCATATTGGTCACACTGACAGTAACAACTCATCACCATATTGGTCACACTGACAGTAACAACTCATCACCATATTGGTCACACTGACAGTAACAACTCATCACCATATTGGTCACACTGACAGTAACAACTCATCATCATACTGATCACACTGACAGTAACAACTCATCACCATACTGATCACACTGACAATAACAACTCATCATCATACTGATCACACTGACAGTAACAACTCATCACCATATTGGTCACACTGAGAGTAACAACTCATCATCATACTGATCACACTGACAGTAACAACTCATCACCATATTGGTCACACTGACAGTAACAACTCATCACCATATTGGTCACACTAACAGTAACAACTTATCACCATATTGGTCACACTAACAGTAACAACTCATCACCATATTGGTCACACTAACAGTAACAACTCATCACCATATTGGTCACACTGGCAGTAACAACTCATCACCATATTGGTCACACTGACAGTAACAACTCATCACCATATTAGTCACACTGGCAGTAACAACTCATCACCATATTGGTCACACTAACAGTAACAACTCATCACCATACTGATCACACTGACAGTAACATCACCATGTTGGTCACATTGAGAGTAACAACTCATCATCATACTGATCACACTGACAGTAACAACTCATCATCATACTGATCACACTGACAGTAGCAACTCATCATCATACTGATCACACTGACAGCAACAACTCATCACCATACTGATCACACTGACAGTAACATCACCATGTTGGTCACATTGAGAGTAACAACTCATCACCATATTGGTCACACTAACAGTAACAACTCATCACCATATTGGTCACACTGACAGTAACATCACCATGTTGGTCACATTGAGAGTAACAACTCATCATCATACTGATCACACTGACAGTAACAACTCATCATCATACTGATCACACTGACAGTAGCAACTCATCATCATACTGATCACACTGACAGCAACAACTCATCACCATACTGATCACACTGACAGTAACATCACCATATTGGTCACACTGGCAGTAACAACTCATCACCATATTGGTCACACTAACAGTAACAACTCATCACCATACTGATCACACTGACAGTAACATCACCATGTTGGTCACATTGAGAGTAACAACTCATCATCATACTGATCACACTGACAGTAACAACTCATCATACTGATCACACTGACAGTAGCAACTCATCATCATACTGATCACACTGACAGCAACAACTCATCACCATACTGATCACACTGACAGTAACATCACCATGTTGGTCACATTGAGAGTAACAACTCATCACCATATTGGTCACACTAACAGTAACAACTCATCACCATGTTGGTCACACTGAAGCAACAACTCATCACCATACTGATCACACTAACAGCAACAACTCATCACCATACTGATCACACTGACAGTAACATCACCGTGTTGGTCACATTAAGAGTAACAACTCATCACCATATTGGTCACACTAACAGAAACAACTCATCACCATGCTGATCACACTGACAGTAACAACTCATCACTACACTGATCACACTGACAGTAATAACTCATCACCATATTCATCAAATTCCACTCCAACTTCTGAGATACTTGTAATGTACGCCCCCAAGTCAAGGATGAGAAGTCAACATTTAACAATTTTAAGGCTTAACAATTATGAACTATTTCAATGAGAATCTATACCCACCTGCTTCCTGTAGTCATTACCAGTAGTAGCCACTAAAAAGCCACCATAATCAACCAAATAACAAAGTAGGGAACTATCACTGCAGGTCTTGTACTTGGGGTTTGGTTTCATGGCGGCAATGGCAGCAATGACATTATCAATCACATCTTCGTGCTGCAGTCTTTCTCCAGCCACTATGTAGAAATGAAACAATGCCACATTATATGGTCAATAAAACGAGACATATCACACAATGAAGATGGCATTAAAACTCCTGCCAGCTCCAACTGACCATTAAAGCAGATATTTTAAAATACAGAGTTATCATGTACAGCAATGTGCTTTGTGAACATACTAATCAATTAAAGAACAAATTACTTCTGCCTTCTCAGCACTTGGTAACTTTGAGATTACATTTCCATCTTCATTTTTTTCAACTGTCTTTTTGCAACACAATGTTTCAATGCATATACTTTGTTGTTTTCTGTCCAATTACCAGTACAGCTTATAAAGTAACTAAAGAAAGTATTGAACTGTTTGTACCAAGCCATAATCAAGCAATTCTCTAATTTCATCCTCTAATTCAATCACCTTATGTAACAACAACAAAACCTATCAATCAATGTCTAAGAAGAAAAAAGAAGTGTCACATTTAAACAATAAATTGTGCAAATGGTTAAAATGTTTAAGATTTATATACAGATTTCTAAGGCAACAAAAGTAAACTAAGCAAAATATTTTAAATGTGCACAGAAATTTGCAATAAATCCAGTAAACCAGGAACTGTGTGTCTAAGGACTGCAATAATCAATAACAATACAATAATGTTTTTAAAAAAATATTGAAAATACCAGCTTACCAGTCCATTTTATGTGCTCAAGAATCTACAAATCTCTCTGGAGACAAAGTATGATAGGTGGTAAATGTCTCTACCATACCCATGTTATGTTATAAGTATCAAGCATGGCTATGCCAAACTACAAGAAGAAAACTTACACAAGGTGTATGAGAAAATATGGAAATATCATAGAAGGAAGAAATTATTTTTAATTATGAGCTTCAGTTGGATAGATCTAGAAAACTGTAATCAAATGGTAACTCATTCGGGCTCCTATGCCACTTTCAAGCTGCAATATTAATGTTATTATTGGTAAGTGAAAGCCATTAAGAGGAATGAAAAAGAAACTAGCTATGTACCAGTTTGTGACTTTGAAACATCATTAATAACATACTTTCAATACTGGAACTAAATTATTGTACCAGTTTGTAACTTTGAAACGTCATTAATAACATACTTTTAATGGTAGAACTAACTTAATAGCTTTATTCTTGGCTTAAAACCCCAATAAACAGCATTTTCTTATTAGCAAGACTATGAAGAGAAACTCTCAGGCTCTTTATTTTTCTGTTATCACATAGTCTAGGCTAATTAGAGACAGACATCTCTCTCTCTCATCTCATCATGTTCCTCTTGTACCTTGCGGTGTCGAGGTGGAGTATAAACATCGTGAGAGTGCCCGATTATGGGCGCAGTCGAGTGTGGTTCATGGTTGAAGGTAGACATGTTAATTCTGCTTCACAATATTGGATTATCGCGTTTGTGACACGTGTGATTTTATTTCCAAGGTAAAAACAAAACACCTGAGTGTATTTCTTCACTGGAGTAGCACATTGTTTCTCCGCACTATTGGAATATCGCGATTGTGACACGTGAACGACTATTTCCGAAGGAAAACAAGAAACTCGTGTGTATTTCATCGTTGATGGCGCACGTGTTCTCACCGCACTGTTGGATTGTCGTGATTGTGACAACTGTGCCAATATTTCCAAGGAAATCAAGAAACGTGAGTAGTAACACTATTTATCTCATATAAAACTTTATCACCGCGATAAACCCAAATAACCAGAAGAATTCCCTAAAACTCTACAAAATAGCCTACAACGCCAGAAGTAGCTCTCAAGGCAAGGAATTGTACTCAGAAAAAGCAGCTTCAGTCCCTAAATCAGGCACCAACCGGGGAAAGGCAAGCAGTGGATCTAACAGAGACAAACAGAAATCGGTAACAGCCGGTACAGCACAGGCAGTCAGCACAAACAGAAATGATAAACGATCCCACAGCCAGAGAGACCTGACAGAAACCCAAAATACAAGGCCAGCAGACAGACCAGAGATCGAGAAGACTTGACTAGTAGTAACAGAAGTCAAGCAAGGACAGGCGTCCATCAAATCGCTGCATGATACGCAGATAAGATCGATGCTGGAAGGCAAAATAGGGCCCAGAACCATTAAGAATTTATATAAAACAAAACAAGGGACGGCAATCTTCTATCCGAATAATACAGAAGAAATGGATGAAATCATCACACAGATTAGAGGAACAAAGAAACCCTACAATATCCAACTAGCACATGAGATCACAGTAGACATCGATATCTGCAAACCAACCTGCGACATTGTGGTCAAAGGCATCAACCCTCAATGGGACATGCCTAAGATCCTAAATGACCTTAGGAAAGAAAACAAACATTCACGGATCGTAGATGGAGAAAGAATAATGAACGGGCAAGGAAAACCCACATCGGTAATAAAAATCAAATGTGAAGGACAAGACCCACCGAGTCAGATATCACTAAACAAGGAACCCAAACACATCGAAGCATACGTTCCCCCATAAGCGCAATGCACACTTTGCCAGAAATTTTGCCATTTCCGGCAAAGCTGCAGACAGAAAGTGCCAACGTGCAAGTTCTGTGCAGGACCGCACTGGAGGAGCGACTGCCAGCTCGCAAAAAATGAAACAAAATATGCAGAACACAATCCCAAAAGAACATGCGCCAACTGCAAGGGCAATCACGGTACAAGATACAAGGGGTGTCCTGCATACAAAAGAGAACTGGCTGCCTGGAGGGAGTCAGTGCTAACAAAGACACCACTCAGGATAATAAAATTGAAGCAGAACCTCCCCAAAAGCAGCCCCGAATCGCAACCCAAGAGGCAGATAATGCAAACAGACATGACCAACCAGAGAGCACAAGTAGCCGACAAACCGCCAGACAAAAGACAACAGGCACAAAAAGAAGCAGGATCAGACACAATAAAAGAGGACGAGAACCTGAGACAGGCTCTTAAAAGAGTACAGGAAGCAGAAGGAAAACTAGCAAAGGCCACCAAACATATGGAAGAAGCCACAGCTAGGATGGAAAAAACCACCTAAAGCATTGAAGAACAGCTAAAAGACATCAACAAGATGATGAAAGAACAGGAAAGCAAACTACGAAAAGTGGAAGAAGAACACACAGAAATATGGGATATATTCACCTCCAGCGAAAGAAACAGCCAATGTGGATGAAGGAAACGAACAACAAAATAGAAAGAATCAGAAAAGAAGTCACATCGAGGTTCAATACTGTGATAGCTCACCAACGTGGAATACTCAAGGAGAGCGCAGTGCCATACTGGCAGAGTGAACGATTATCTACAGTAGAGGAAGAAACCAGCTACCATGACAACGAAAACAGCACAGACTCTGAAAGATAAAGAATGAAGGACAACCAGAGACAGGGTCAGACTTCAATAACAGTAGAACCAAAAATGGATAATAGAAACATGAAAATAATATAGTGGAACTGCAGGGGCATTAAATCCCACCTCCCAGACATCATGAAACAACTGGGGAGCCAGAACTGCATATACGCCCTGCAGGAAACCCACCTGAAACCAAATCAACAGTATAGGTGTCGTAGGTTCACGGTAATTAGACAGGACAGAGCAGAAGCGAAAGGAGGCGGGGTTGCCCTATTAGTACACGAACATTTCCAGATTGTGACACAGGAAGCATTCCTTACCAAGAACTTGGAGTGTGTCAGTGCAACCATCACAGGGAACCCTAAAAACCTAACAATAATTAATACATACTGCCCCAAAGGAATAATTGAGGACGAAGACACCCAAGCCCTCCAAGCCAGACTGACATCAGAAACCCTAATAGTGGGAGACTTCAACTGTCACCACACCACATGGGGCGTGATACAGAACAACAGGACTGGTACAAAACTCAAGGAGTTCATCGAGTACAACCAGCTGGCAGTGCTCAACGATGGGACGATAACTAGGATAGATCCCAGACCAAACTGCCAAGACGCAGCTATTGACCTGACAATAGTCACTATAGGTGTAGCAAGCTGCCAGTGGGAAGTGACAAAGGACACGAACACAGACCACCTACCCATAATAATCAACACCAGAACAAAGCCCTAGCTAAGTGCCAACAACTTTAACTTCAAGAAAGCAAAATGGGAGCAGTTCAGAGAAGAGATGACCAACACAGACCTGGAGCAGGAGGAACAGGAAGACATTGACAAATATACAGAGAGACTGACCAGAAGCATGCTGCGGATAGCAATCAAACATATCCCTAAAAAAATATGCCAGAGAATCTAAGACCGGGTAAGAAAGAGCCCCAGACACCCCAAAAACAATGGCCCAAAAACCCAGTGGCCTGGTGGAACGACAAGTGCACAGAGGCACAACAAAATAGGAAAAGAGCCCTGCAGAAATACAAAAAGGCAAGGACAGAAGAGAATTTCAAAGAATACAAGAAATTCAGAAATGAAGCAAACAGAGCAGTAAAGCAAGCAAAAGAAAAGGAGTGGAAAAGGTTCTGTCAGACACTCAGTCCAGATACACCAACCACAAATGTGTGGAAACAAATAAAAGCAATTCAAGGAAATAAAAAGATCAGCAAAATCCCTACCATCAAAAGTCCAACCCTAGCAATTACAGACCAAGAAAAAGCCAAGGTGTTCGGTGACTATTTCCAATACGTCTGTTCTAACAAAAGACTAGGAAGCAAAGAAAGACAAAGAAGGGAGGAGATTAGGGAAGAGTTAAAAGACAGCAGACGAGAACATCGAGGAACACTTTATGGATGCAGACATCACAACAGATGAGGTGATGACAGCACTAAACGAAAAATCCGAAACCGCGGCTGGTGCGCACATCCTAAACTATACCATCCTCAAAAAGCTCCCAAATAACACCATAAAAACAATTACAAAACTGTATAATGTAATATGGCAGCCAGGAAAGATCCCCAGACATTGGTAAACAGCCACGGTGATCCCAATCAAGAAACAAGCCAAGGAGCCCAAAAGGATGGAATCATACCGCCCCATCTCGCTGACATTGCACCTGGACAAAGTTATGGAGACTGTGATAAATAAAAGAATAACATTCTACCTGGAGAAGAATGAACTGTACAGCCATACACAATCCAGGTTTAGAGCCAACAGGTGCACGATGGACCAGATCATCAAATTGGAAAACCATGTAAAGAAAGGATTCAAGAGAGGGTAAAAGAAGCTGGCATATTCCTGGACCTAGCCCAGGCGTACGGTCTATGCTAGAGAGAAGCCGCACTAATCAAGATAAAGAAAGTAGGCATAGTGGGAAGAACCTACAAATACATAGAAAAATTCCTCAAAGATAGAAGCTTCTCAGTGAGAATAGGGAATGAGGTAACCGACTTATGTGTACAAGAGAACGGCATCCCACAGGGTTCAGTCATCTCACCAACAATCTTTTCAATACTGGTGAACGACCTGACAGATGAGATCCAAGACCAGAAAACAGGACTATCTCAATTCGCGGATGACTGCGCCATATGGAGGAGTGGTATGGCGGCAAAGACTACATGAGGACCTCTCCAAAAACAGATAAACAAGCTAACAGCATGGATGGACAAATGGGGCTTCAAAATCAACACCGATAAGACAGTCAGCATGGTATTTAGCAGCAAAAAGAAGATAAATCATAACAAGGACTGGAAAAAAGAGATAAAAGGGGCAACCATCAATAGAACAAACAGCAGTCTTCCTAGGAATGACCCTGGACGAACAGATGAACTGGTCAAAACATATATGCCAGACATAAGAAAAATGTAAGAAAGCAAGCAGCCTACTGAGGGTGATAAAAGGTAACGGTTGGGGTGCCCCACACCCAAACAATGCTGATGTTCTATCAAGCATTTATCAGAGGCAAGCTAGAATATGGCAGCATTGTGTATGACTCAGCATCAGAAGCCAACAAGAGGAAGCTAGACACCATACAGACCCAAGCGCTAAACACCATCCTGGGTGTTGGAAAAGGGACAACCAAAGAAGCCATGGAGGTAGCACTAGGTGTACTACCACTGAGTCTGAGGCGTAAACAGCTGACGTATAACTACTGGTTAAAGGTAGCACAAGACAAAGACCACCCTGGATACCAAACATTCAGTGACAACCGCAGCAGATGGGGGGCATCCCAATAGTAAAACTGCAAAGACCGGCAGGATGGGAAGCAGCAGAGAAGATGGAGGAAAAAACTGAGCTAGTAGAAACCCTGAAACAGACAAGACGGTTCAAGCCAACAATCCCACCATGGGAACTAACAGTCCCATTCACCGATTGCAATCTGGCAAAGACCATCACCAAGGACACGGAGGACACAAATGCAAGAGACGCGGCCGAGGCATACATACAAGAAATCAGTAAGGACAACCTCATAATATACATAGACGGGTCCAAGAACGAACAGCGAGAGGTAGGAGCAGGAGTAGTGGTCCCAGACTGGAAGATGAAGAGACAGTTCAAACTAACAGACCAGACAGCAGTATGCACGGCCGAACTGGTAGCCATAATGAAAGGTCTGGAGATCACAGCCGAAAAACCACCACTGAGACTGTGTATATTAACAGACTCCCTGTCATCAGTACAAACGCTCGGGAACTTCAATAGAGGCAACAGACCCGACATAAAAGAGGAGATACTAGCGACAGCCACAAACCTCAGGTACATGGGATGCCAAGTCACCATCGGATGAATACCAGCTCGCAGGGGTATTCCGGGAAACGAACAGGCAGACAGGGCGGTGAAACGAGGACTAATCAGCAATAATAAAATCTGCACAGGCCTAGGTAAAGTAGAAGGGAAGAATATCGTCAAAAACTACATTCTCAAGGAATGGAGGAAACAGTGGCGAGACAGCGCCAAAGGCCGTCATGCATATCAAGTATTGGGTGAACTCAGATACAAGCCACAAGTCAAGACTAATATGAAAGCACCGGCAAACAGACAGCTGTGGAGAATCAGACTAGGTAATTGGAAAGACACAAGAGAAAACCCATTCTGCAGAGCTTGCCTAGAAAACAACACCATTGAACACTACTAACTAGCAGGCGACAAGTTCAATAGAGAGCGAAGGGATCTGAGAGATTACTTCGTCAAAACTGGGACTCCAATGACAATGACGGAGTGCCTGCACACTAACAGCAACCCAGAAATACAGCGACTATTCAGGCAGTTCATATGCAGAACAGGGAAGACCATATAACCTTTCTACATTGTGTGTATATATATATATATATATATATATATATATATATATATATATATATATATATATATATATATATATATATATATATATATATATATATGTGTGTGTGTGTGTGTGTGTGTGTGTGTGTGTGTGTGTGTGTTATGTTATTTTTAATTTTTTAATTTAAAAAAAAAAAAAAAAATTTTTAAAAATGTATGTACGTATTTAAAAAAAAATTTAAAAAATACTGGTTGTCCTGAAGGGGACAGCTGAGTATGGCGAGGCGAATGGCAGGAAGATAGGTTGGCTCTTCCGGTAGGGCACCTGAGCTGGTGGGGAGACCGGGTCATATTGTTGCTACACCAAACCCACATGCGATGAAGAAAAACGCCAAGAAACAAACATAAAGGAGGTCGGGCTGCCTACCGGAGGCACAACTTGAGACTTGCACTTGAATGCTCTGCCTTTGCCTACATCGAGTCCTTATGAGGACTGGACACAATCTGGACCAGCCCCGATGAGAATAACACAAGAAGCGACAAGCACATAGCAGTGCTAACAGAGAAAAGAAGCCAACAAACGAGAGAATGTAGGCCCCAGTAGGCCCAACCAAGGACTGGTCTTTATCAGGACCAACACAAGACAAAGAAAACAACCAGATAGCACATCTCCCTTCCCACACAACACCCCACACACACATTTCTCATTCACACACACACATCTCCCACCCACTCCCCACTTACAGACACCCTCACCACTAACACATACATCCTCCACCCACCCATACACCCCCACCCACACAGACATATCCCCTACCCACACACACACACCCTCACACCCATCCCTCAATCCACACATCCCTCACCCACCCAATCACCCATATAAACATTCCCCACCAACACAACCCCCCACAATCAACGACTACATACTTTCACCCATCCACCTAAATATCCCCCACCCACACACATCCCTCACCCACACACACTCCCCAACCACCACACATCCTCCATCCACCCACACACATCCCCCATTCATAACCCCTCCACACATACATCCCCACACACACATCCCCCACACACACACTCACATACACATCCTCACATTTAGACACTTACATGATGCCTCACATAATCACTGAAACTCATATGAACAAACTCCCACACTTTACACACACATACACTAACAATTGTCGTGAACATTCTCGCAAAAAAATTGTAAATATTTGAGAACAATTGTACATATACATTGTGTGACGTAAAAATTAGTTATGCAATTCAACTCTGTCTTTTTTCTCTCTCTCTCTCTCTCTCTCTCTCTCTCTCTCTCTCTCTCTCTCTCTCTCTCTCTCTCTCTTGGTGTAGGTTGGCTGATGTGTGTGTGGGTGGGTGGGGAAAATTGTGAGAGTGCGGGATATGTGTGTGGATAGGTGCGGGATGTGTGGGTTGACAGGGGTATGTGTGTGTGGTTTCTTCTTCTTCTTCAATTTCTTCTTCTTCTCCTTCTTCTTCAATTTCTTCTTCATCTTCTTCTTCTTCTCCTCCTCCTCCTCCTTCTTCTTCTCCCCCTCCTCCTCCTTCTTCCTTCTTCTTCTTCTTGGTGTGTGAGGATATGTGTGTGGGTAGGGAAATGTGTGTGGGTGGGGAAATGTGTGTTGGTGGGGGATCAGTGAGTAGGTGGTGGCATGTATGTTTGCGTGGGTTTGTGTGAGTGCGTGGAGGTATGTGTGGGTGGGTGGAGGAGGTTTGGTGGGTGGGGATGTGTTGGTGGCTGCGGGATGTGAGGGTGGATGGGGGATGTGTCTCACAATATTGCAATATGCACTGTTTATGTTTACAACTTTCATTTGACAATGTTTTTTTTTTTTTTTCTCATGTGAATGTATCATGCGTAATATGCATTGTTTATGCTTACAAAATCCATTTGACAATGTTTTTTTCCCCTATGTTAATGTAACATGCACATTTGATGAACGAAAGATGAGTGATTGAAAGGGCCGAATGTAAGACGGGCCTGCGTGCCCAATTTGTTACCCTTTTAAAATAAAGTTTGTTCGTTCATTCGTTCGCTCTCTCTCGCTCTCTCTCTCTCTCTCACACACACACACACACACACACACACAATCTCTCTCTCTCTCTTTCTCTCTCTCTCCAGTAATGTGCATTTGTTCGTATTATACATGATTATATCAAGTGGTATACAAAGTGATAATATGAACGATGAGAATACACAAAACAATATGGAATCAAGTTTCATTCAAACTGCTAATATGAAAGATGAGAATGCACAAAAAATATGGAATAGCATGTTATATGACATGCGTACGATCATCTCTCTCTCCCTTCTTGCATACACACACACTCACACACACACTCACACACATGAGCACCCACATGTAAAGGCATTCACTCCCCGTCAACCCACAAATCCCGCACCTACCCACACATCCACCACCCACTCCATCTCCCACCACCCACCCACACATCTCACACCCACAAACACACACATATTCCCACCCAAGCATCTCTCCCTACCTACATATACACCACCCATCCCTCAACCCACACACACTCACCCACCTACACATCCCCCACCCATGCACACACCCCAATTACCCATCCTCCAACCATGCATCCCTCAACTACAACACTCCCATCCACACACATATTCCCAACCCACCCACACATCCCTCACCCACTCACACATCCCCAATCTCCTCACACACATCCTCACCCCACACACATCCCCCATCCACACACACATCTCACACCCATATATCCTCCCAAACCCACATATACATCCCCCACCACATACATATATCTCCCCACACGCCTATCCCTCACCTACACCACACACCCTCACCCACTCACACAACCCCCACGCCACCTACACCCACCCACACACATTCCCACCCACCCACACCCACTACCCACCAACAACCCACACCCACCCACCAAAAACATACCCTCACCCACAGGTCCCCACCCAAAACACAAATTACCCACCCACATGTCCCTCATCCACACATACATCCTCACCCACCTGCACATCCCCCCATACACAATCACCCAGACATCTCCCCACCCACCCATGTCTCCCCACCCACACACACAGCACCCACCCATACACGCACATCCCCAAATGGAAAACTTGTTAAAATGAAAACAATATGTTATGCATTCTGTAACGAAGAACAGGTTATGCACTTCAATAAAGAATATAATTCCTGGGATGGACATAAACATGACGAAATACACAGTGCATATAGTACATGTTAAAATCAAGTGGCAGTAAAAATTTATAATATGAAAGATGAGGAAACAGAAGAAATATGCAATAGCATGTATCTCTTTATTTTTCTATCACGCATACTACACTATCTCTCTCATTGTCTCACACTCTCTCTCTCACGCTCTCTCTCTCACACACACACACACTCACTCGCTGTCACTGTCTCTTACTCTCTCTCACACACACATACACACTCTCTCTCACTCTCTTTGTCTCATACTTACTCTCTCTCTCTCACTCACTCTCTTACATCCACTCTTACTCACTCACTTACTTTCACACTCACACACACACACACATTGTGAAAAATAATACCACTAGGTGACTTATGGAGGCTTATAGTCGGTATGGAGTAAGTATTGAAAGAGTTTTTGGTTGAATGTGTAGGAGCTCATTGGAGTTTTCAGATCTGTTGGAAAATCATTCCATAAGTGGGCACCAGAATACGCAAAGCAAGTTTTGAATAAGTCCAATCTAGGTTTTGGGACATGTAATAAATTTAATCGCTTGCTGTTCATTGCAAGAGATTGGATCAATGGTTGAAGATACTCTGGGGTATTTTTAGATATTACTTTATTCACTAAATTGGCTTTGTTAAAAAGGAAACGCTTTTGAAGTGGTAGAAGCCTTAGATGACTATATAGATTATCACTTTCTGCGTGTTTTGTGACAGAAACTAGACGTATAGCCCACTTTTGAAGAGAACAGAGTCTTTCATATTGGATTTAGGGCAACCATCAAAGACTGTGGAACAATAATCGAGATGAGATTGAATATAGGATGTATAGAATAACTTTTGCGTGCTTTCATCCAGGAAGTGCTGAATTTTAGCAAGTTGTTAAACTTTCTGTGCTATTTTCTTGGTAAGGACGTGGACATGGGAGCTCCAATTTAAATGGCTATCAATTAAAAGACCTAATGACTTATGTTCATTTACATTAACTATAGGTAATGTGTCTATGCGGAATTTGAGCGCTGCCCCAGTTATGGCTAGTGTCTGAAGTTTTTGTCTGGTCGTTATTAGCATGGATTTGGTTTTGTCAATGTTAATTTGCATGCGGTTTTCATTGCTCCATCTAGTAAGATTATCAAGTTCTTTTTGTAAATAACTTTCTAATTCACTATGGCTATCCTGACTAGCATATTTAGTACAATCGTCTGCAAATAGATCACATGTAGTATTGAGATACAGAGGAAGGTCGTTAATGTAAACTGAAAAGCAGCGGACCTAGTATTGAGCCTTGGGGCACACCAATATTAAGCTGTGTGCGTCTTGATAGACGTTTGTTAAAGGACACGACTTGTTGTTTGTCGGATAAAAATGACGTAATTAGGTTCACCATATTGGCACTAGCCTTCATCTGTTTCAATTTGTTAATTAAAATATTGTGATCTACCATATCAAAAGATTTTTTAAAGTCCACAAACACAGCTCCACAAATTTTGCCATTGTTGATGTTAAAATGCCAATTATTGGTCATTTTTGTTAGAGCACTTTGGCAAGAATATTTAGGTCGAAACCCAGATTGGCGGTCAATTATTAGATCTTTATTAATTAAATGATGTAATGTTATTTTATGAATGTGCTTTTCTAATGGCTTTGATAGCGACGATAGTAAGGAAATAGGTCTATAATTACCCAAGATGCTGTTATCATTTGAACCATTTTTAAATAGAGGATAAACTTTAGCAATTTTTAATGCAGATGGAAAGTAGTTTTTGGCCAGGCATTGATTATATATGAACGTTAAAGACTCACTAATGATTGGGGCGGCACAGCGAAGAATCATATTACTGATCCCATCTAAGCCGTGTGAGTTGTTTGCTTTGAGATTTGAGAGATATTTATATACTTCTGCAACCAACATAAAGGGAATCTCAATGGGAATATTTCTAGTGCACTTTTCCTCACAGAATGATGACAATGAACTTAAATTACATGATGAGTTTGGTAATAAAGACTTTAGAATCTCTATTTCCGACTGAAAGAAACAACTGAAATCCTCGCATGTTATAGAGTTTGGTGTCGCAGACTCTGATGATTGTTTCTTGTTGGTTAGCGAATTAGTAGCCTTCCATATATTTGTGCTAATTGATTTATCTACAATAAAATTCTAAAAATGGTCTTTCTTTATCCTACGAATTTCAAATTTAACTTTATTTCTTAGTCTCCGGTAGTTGATGAAGTCTTTATTTTTGTGTGCTGCATCTCGCTCTCTCATGATTTCCAGAACTTCACTAGTGACCCATGGGGATTTCTTTTGAGTTTTAACACAAACTTCTTTGACTGGTGCTTGTTTATCAAACACACTGTTGACTGTCTTTGTCCAGAAAGCTAATGCATCGTCCGGATCGGGAAGTTGGTAAACGTGATCAAGAGCTGCATTTTTTAAGTCTTGTAAAAATAACTCTTGGTTGAACGCTTTAAAATGTCTAATTTTGATGCTTTACATGTTTATTTTTAGGAGCTTTGAACCCAATTTTTTACCATGTGCAGCATACAGGGTAATGGTCACTAACTGTACTAACAGGAACAGAACATTCAATAATATTATCTGGACAAGTAAAAGTAACATATATATGATCAATTATAGTTGCGGAGGTGTCTGTAACCCTTGTGGGGCGGTTTATTAGTGCTTGAAATTGTAAGATAGAATGATATCGTCCCATGTCTGGTAGGATTTACTAATATCTATGTTGAAGTCACCTAGTATCATAATTTCTCTACCTGCTGTAAACACTCTATCCACCATTGAAGTGAAGCAGTCATACCAGCTATACCCGGCACAAGGATTCCTATATAGGTATCCGATGAGAAATGGTTGCTCGCTGACTGGCTTCACCTCTAACCAAACGCATTCTATGCCTACGGTCTCGAGATCACTTCTGCGGGAACAGTTGAGGGAATTGGAAATGTTTACAGCAATACCTGTCTCTAATTTTTTATTTGCATCTCTCCGAATTACTTTAAACCCATTAAGAGAGATTTCAGAGTCGATTATTTTGTCGTTAAGACGACTTTCTGCGATTCCAAACACATGGAACTGTTTGGACAGTATTACCAAGAGTTCGGGTAATTTATTGAGCAGATGAAATATGTTGATATGGCCTATATATAGACCATTTTTGTTGAGCCACTGATCGTGATTGGCGAACATTACAAAATGAAAGAAAGATGTCGCTTGTGGTATAAGATTGCAGGGATTTTGAAACTTTGTTTAGTAGTAGTTAAGGCTGTTAGGGGGTAGGAAAATGTCTTTGCTGGAGTGACATCATGAAAGCTTGGTGCAGGGCTGCAGGATTGTACTGCATTAGCTGCTGGAGTTGACGGCTCCACTGATAGGAGTGTAGATTACTGTCCAACGAAGGTCAAATACTATGAGTGTCACTGGAAGCAGGCACCATGGGCGCAGCAACATTGTTTAACAATGTCCTATTTGACATGGTGGGGGGAGATTGCTTTGCGGGTAAGGTAGGAAACAAGGTATCATAGTTAGCAACATTTGGACTGGAGCATGGGTTGCTATTCATGGCATTATATTCCTGGGGTATAGGCAAGGGTGGTGTGGGAAGAGAGGAAGTGTTTTCTGAACACTGAGAGATGGCTGTTGCCGGAGGTGAAGCTCGGTTTACTTCTCTCACTAGCGCTGATTGTTGTGCACGTTCGGGATATTTTATGTTCTTCGCTAATATGCTACTTCCTAGCTTGGAACAATGTATTTGATCCCTGTATAGTTTTTTCTTAGGAGCTCCGGACGGCGATGTAAAGTATTTATATATAGTTAGATTGGCAGCATCTGCAGTATGACGCTGGAACCCGTAACATGGTGGAATGATTGATGAAATGAACATAGATGATTTGGGAAATTTATTCCGCAACAACACCTCCAAAGTAGCTAGTTGTGAGGTGCTTATGATTTTATAATTCATTATATCAAAGACACCAATATGAACTGATACTTTTATAATTCTGTCATTCACTCTGAATTTTCGCAGCGTAGCGGTCAGCTTATCAGTGTCAGCACCTGGTAGAGGGTAGATTGAAGTTGATTCACTGTCAGAAGATGACATGCAATCAATATAGATTCCCTTCAGTAGGGAGACTCCAATGATGACATGTGTTGTGCTGTCATCTATTGTTATTTCATGCTGCTGGCGTGTCCGCTTGCACTGTTGTTGCCACTGGTCACTGTCGTCTTTCTTGTGTTCTTGTTTATTATAGCTTGTTTGCGTTGGTTGTTGATACCCAGAAGCTGCTGAACTCTTTGATTCCTGGTCTGCTGCACTTAAGGCCTGGAACCTGTTGCTGATATGCACATCAATGGGGTAGATGGATGGTGTGCGTTCCACAGGTTTAGTGGTAGTGTTCTGACCTGTAGAAACTGTCTGTATGTCATTTTTCGATGAACATTCACTTGTCATACACACCTCTGCAGCACCATGAATACTTTCTATTTGTGCACTTTTATCAAATGACTGAGCACTCTTTGCTTTCAAGGCATGGATTGCTGCTTTAGAAGTGTCCTTCTCTTCTTTAAGGAGGCGAATTTCTTTTTGAAGACGAGCATTTTCTTCTTTAAACGCGGCAATAATATTATCTGTTTTGTTTGAAATAAAATCTTTTAGCCTGTCCTCTAAAGCCTGGATGAGTTTGGCATTGTGGTTGTGTGGTTCGGCCGAAGAAACATGGTTTAAAGGTGATGGGTCAGTCTGATCAGATTGGGCTGGTGAACTGTTATGTTCATCCAGCGTGGGTTCAGTGTCTGCTTGTTCACTGAGCCACATGTTTGATGTTGGCGTTGAAGAATTCCGACGTTTAGGTGGCGTTTTCGTTAATTTTTGTCCCTTCTTCTCTTTGTTTGTAATTTCATGACGCTTGGATACAGTAGATTTCCTTAAGTTGGACGCCATTTTAGCAATATAGCAGCTCTAACAGGCAGGGAGTGAACAAAAGTACAGCGCTTTTCTGTAAAGCGTGCTTGGCGATTTATCACGTGCTAGCCACGCATGGTTAAATCACACGTTGTCTGTAATCAATAATTGGTAATTCTAAACTGAATGCTCTTACCGTTCACATTTCACAAGAAATCCTCATTTCAATAAATAAACAGTCACATAAACTTGACATGTTGAGTTGTATGTAGATCCAGTTTGAAAAAGAACACAATGAAATACACAGCATCACGACTAAATTAGGTAAAACTTTGATAAATTATTTAAAAATCGAGAGAGTTGGGAATACATGTCCACACGTAACCGGAAACCTGAACAATAAAAAAAAAAAAAAGAGAGAGAGAGAGAGACAGAGACAGAACACAGAGAGAGAGAGAGAGAGAGAGAGAGAGAGAGAGGAGAGAGAGACAGAGAGAGAGAGAGAGAGAGAGAGAGAGAGAGAGAGAGAGAGAGAGAGAGAGAGAGAGAGAGATTACATAGTTATTAGGACAGGTCTACCCTGATTCAAGCAAAAATCGATGGGATTACGAGGACTTTGCCACAGTAATATTTTCATGTTCTCTTTGATTATTATACCTGGCGGCATAATTTACTTTAGCAATGCAACAATATAGTTGTCATGTCTGTGTCATCGTACTTACTTTTCTTAGAAATTATGTGATCTGCACCTATTATAATACATTCCCTTAAGTGTTGGTGACATGCACATTAATGTATCTATGCTGCACACCAACATGATGTCACAGCGTGCAAACGCACCATATATGAATAGATCTGTTGTGATATATATAAATATATTTTCTAATTGTTATTTTATTTCTTGTCTGACAGTTCTTTTTTTTTAAATTGACAGTATTTTGTTGGTAAGATGATGTCCAATTCAGAACAGCAGTTAGAAGTTTCAGAAGAAAATCACCACCGTATAATATTAAAATAACGACGCTGTCAAATGCAGTTTATTACAAGCTTCTAATATTTATTTATACATCTGTTATGATTAAAGTTGTAAACTGTGCAAGAGTATGTTTACCTGCTGGCTTGTCAACAACTAACATCTGGGTCTGGTTCGCATCTTTTGTCGAAGGGTTTTTCCGCTTTATGTAACTGCCACATGCTGTGATCACATATGGTGTATCTGATTTTTCCTGTCTCTCATCTGGACGGATGATACAACATACATCATTTGGGAACTGACAAGTGAAAACTTTAACAGACTTGGTCAAAAGTATAATTATTACACAGGTTAGTATGACGCCATATTAAATTTGTGGGGGGGGTTTTAAAGCACATATTGTTAATCACCCATGTTACTGGTACCCAAAAGGGAAGCAAAGAATAGTAACACTGTAACCTACCATTCATAATGTAAGGGATGAATGGCAGAGGGGGGAGAGAAAGAAAGGTAGGCTTGAGACTGGATACCTCACCCATAGAAAACTTAAGCTGCAAAATCCAGCCAAGTATTAACAAGTCAACAAAGGCTTGACAGAAGTTGGTTTAGGGATTGTGCTCCATTGGGAGATGAAAGATTGATGAATGATGGTACATATTTGGACGAAAAGAAAATACTACCACACTACTTGTTATGTTACAATGTTACTTTTTTAAAATTTTTCTGTTATTTAGTATCGGTTAGCGGGGTAGGGGTATCCCCTATCAAAGTAGATGTAAGACTCCTCCTTTCCTCCGTTAGTCTACAGGACACCCTTGGGCAAGGTGGAGTACCGGTTTAGCCCCCAGATCAGGGTTACGTGAAGCCATGGAAGCAGGTGGTGAATGGAGTGTGAGAGCAACTGACAGATTGTTGTTGGTTATAGTCTTGCACTCTGCGGCGATAGGCAGATGATCTCATCAGTAGAGACAATGGCTATGGCCACTAACTAGTACAGTCACTGTCCAGAAGGAAAGCAATGGCAAACTACCTTCTGCAAAACTTGCCAAGAAACCATAACAACAATGCAGAAAACAATAAGAAAGAGATCCTCCCCCAATGTGTCTCCACCTTGCCGTGGTGGGGGAGCTTGCGTGTCCCATCGACCCCATGTGCTTGCCGATGGGTGAAAACTACATATCGGACGGCTCGTGGGATAGGGACCAGACTAAGAGAGACACAACCTGCTGCCCTGCAGGTAAGACTGAGGATAGCAGTCAAAATCAGGCAAACGATCCCTAAATCTCAGTCCGGGCATAACCTCTAAGGCTCCCATCTGAGGTGTATGGCTGAACGTCTCTAAGCCATAAACTCTCGGAAGTGAGAGCCTGGCCGACACAAACCTACATCAAAATTGTGATGATGTGCTGAGAACGCTACATGCTTGGCGCAGATTCGTTCGATGGCTCTTAGCTGGGGGATATGAGGTATCCCCGGATGAAAGGGCCTGACTGTTACTCGCCCACAGACGCACGGAGGTAAGGTGCTGAGCCGGCAGCCCATGTAGCCTACCTCGTGAGTGAGTACAAAAGGTGGAAAAACACCTCGGTCGCACGTCTCGCAGATGTCCGATAGTCTGTAACCACACTCATGGAGTGAGTGTAGTCAAAGGTGGAAAATTGTCTCGTTGACACGAAATGGAACGCCTGTCTTGCGAATCCATTACGTGGTAGCCCGAAGCGAAAGCTTGCTGTGTGGAAGCCGAAACAAGAGTCTCGAAACCCGAGGAAGGCTAACCTCATTAAAAAATGCCCGCGGAAGCCGGAAGTGTCGTCCTACGGGTGGCAAACTAAAAATTGACACTACGAATTTACGTCCGAGTGAAATGTCTCGTCCGAATGTCTCTCGTGCTAGGAACAGCTCTGACTACCTAGTTTCCGAATGCCGCTCTTGTTCGGAACAGCTCTGACTAGGTAGTTTTCCGAATGTCTGTCGTGCCTGGAACAGCTCTGACGGGCGCAACGACAAGCACATGTCCGAAACCTCGCTGAGTGGATACCGTCTGCAAACCTGTCTGGTTTGTGCAGGAATGGCCCGGGGCAAACGAAATGACCAATATATTGAAGTGAGGATTTAAAGCAGCCATGAGCAGGACGTGACGATTCCCTCGGCTAGCCCAGAACCAGGGCGTTATGTGTCGGCCCTGCAACTATGGAAGCAACCTTGGATGGCAGAAAATGCTATGGACTGTCCCTGCCTTCCTTTGAGGGATGACCGTTGTCTTCGACCGTTCTAACTTGGCCAGCATGGTTGTAGATGGCACCACAAAAGTGAGAGTCTCCCAGGAATGCTACCTGGTCAAAAAAGCACGCTAAAGTCGATGTGTTGGCCTACGGGTTTCGGCCCAAGGGCGCATAACAGACACACCGCAATCACATCTGAAAAAACACTCCGGATGAACGAAAAGAAGAAGATAAGAAAGAGATCTGGTGGAAAACCTCCAGGCCAGGCAGATCAGATAACACTGGGGAAGAGTGTGACACAGGGACCAGTACTAGTAATTGTGATGACGGAGTTAATCCTGACTGTGTTACCAAGGAAATCCCCTGTGTCAGACTAAGAAAAAGAGTGAGAATAGGAACGTGGAATGTGAGAAGTCTGTATGAGGGGAAGCTTAAAGTAGTATGTGATGAGATTGAGAGGTTAAATATTCAAATTTTAGGAATCAGTGAACATCGCTGGAAAGGCAAGGGACATTTTACAACTGAAAATGGAAGTCTTTTCATTTATTCTGGTAGAGACGTCGGAGGCCAGAGTGGAGTGGCATTTTGTTTATATAAAACAACTGCAAAAGCGTTACTGGGATATAACACAGTTAGTGATAGAATCCTCACTATTAGACTTACAGGTAGTCCAAAAAACACAACACTCGTACGGATATATGCACCTACTTCAACAGCACAGGAAGACGAAATTGAAGATTTTTACAATACACTGCAAGACACATTAAATAAGATTGGTCATAATGATATAGCAACAATACTGGGAGATTTTAATGCAAAAGTAGGTACAGGAAGAGCTGAAAATGAGAGACACGTTTTAGGACAATTTGGATTAGGAAACAGAAATGATGCAGGTGACAAATTAATTGAATTTTGCACAGAAAATGAGTTAATTATAGCCAACACACTTTTTAAACAACACCCAAGAAGACTCTTCACATGGAAGTCCCAGGACAGTATTACCAAAAATCAGATAGATTATATTTTAATACAAGGAAGATGGAGGATGGAGATCAAGAACAACATCTCAAAAACTCTACGAAGGGCTGACTGTGATACGGATCATCAGTTATTAGAAGCAGATCTGAAATTAAAACTCAAAAAGCTTACCTGAGGACCGAGGCCACTTCGTTTTGATCTCACAAAATACCAGATGCATACACTGTAGAAGTTAGGAATCGTTTTGGGGTCTTGATGTCTGTACAAGAGACACCTGATGAACTGGCAGTACAAGCTAGAGATATCTTGATAACTGCAGCCAAAGATTTAATTCCGACCAAGAAAAAGCAACTTAAGCCATGGATTACATTAGACACGTTAGAATTAATAAAACAACGAAGGGAACTGAAACAGAAAGGAGGTGAATCCGATAATAGCAGGATGAAGTATAAATCTTTAACTCAAGAAATAAGAAAGACCACAAGAAAGGACAAAAATCAATATATAGAAGATTACTGTACCAGAATAGAGCAATATCATAAGACTGGAAGAGATTACTAAATGTTCAAAGAAATGAAGTTATTGACAAAAAATGTTCAACCTCAACTGAATGTTATCTGTGACAAGATGGGAAATACCTTAACAGAATCTAGACAAACTCTAGAAAGATGGCAGGAGTATTGCAGTGAAATGTATGATATGAGTGACAGTGAGGATATGAATGAGATACATGAGCCAACGATAACAGAGACAGAACCTGAACCCTCATTAGATGAAATTGCATGGGCAATAAAGAACCTGAAGAATGGTAAATCACCTGGATGTGATGAGATACCAGCTGAGCTAATTAAAGTAGGAGGAGAAGAAAGCATACAAATCTATCACGCATTATGTAAAAAGATATGGAAATATGGTATATGGCCAAAAGATTGTAAGAGAACTATCTTCATTCCAATACCAAGAAAGGGCAACCTGAAATTATGCACCAACTATAGAACTGTTGCCCTGATCAGTCATGCAAGTAAAATTCTACTAAAAGTAATAATGGGAAGACTTCGTAAGAAAATGGAAGAAGAAATTAACGTGGTTCAAGCTGGATTTAGACAAGGAAGAGGAACAAGAGATCACATTCTCAATATGCATTTAATAATAGAGAAGTGCAGGGAATTTAATGTAAACCTATTCTCATGTTTTATGGATTATTCAAAGTCATTTGACTGTGTACAACATCAGAAACTTTGGGAAATCATGAGGAATATAGGCTTTCTATCACATGTCGTACAACTCATAAAAATGTTCTATCTAGACCAACAAGCAGCAGTTAGAATAGATGGCGAGACATCAGATTGGTTTGACATCAAGCAAGGAGTCCGTCAGGGCTGTGTGCTGTCACCCTATTTATTTAACCTGTACCCCAAAATATAATGAGAAATGTAAGAGATGATATAAACAGGGAGCTATATGATGCCCTAAATATTGGTGGTCTTGACATACCAGAGATTCGGTATGCTGATGATACAGTATTGCTATCCACAACACAGAACTGGTATAGAAAACCTAATAGCCTCAACCCAATTGAATAGTGAAAATCACAACTTGTATCTTAACATTGCAAAAACAAAGATAATGCATACAGATAAAACCACTATGGAGAAATAAATATATGTTAATGAGGAAAAATTGGAGGTGGTGGAAAATTTTGAATATATTGGGTCATTGACTACCAACAACGGTGACACAATGAAAGAAATTAAACGACAACTATCAATTGCTCTTCAAAGACTAAAACAACTGAATAAATTATGGAATGGGACAGACAGAACTACAAAAATTAGATTTTTAAGAGCATGCATCTTTCCCATTGCAATATACGCCTGTGAGACCTGGACACTTACTAAACAAGCTGAGCAGCGCATAAATGCCTTTGAATATAAATGTTATAGATGAGTTCTAAGAATATCTTGGGTAATCAATCAATCATATGCCATCTTGGGTAAAGAAAAGAACAAATGCATCAATACTTCAAGAGCTGAATATCGAAGAAGGTTGGCTATTAAAAACTATAAAACAAAGAAAATTGAAATATTTTGGTCACTTGAAACATCACGAAAGTTTGGAGAGAACAATAATGGAGGGGTATATGTCTGGGAAGAGAGGAAGAGGAAGGCCAAAGAGAAGATGGGTGCAGGATGTGGTGGATGATCTCCAGATGGGTGTATCGGACGCAGGACATCTTGCTTATGATCGAGAGGTTTTCCGGAAGGTTGTTATGGGAGCGAGGTTCTGCAAAGGACATGCTACTGAATGAATGAATGAATGAATTTATTTAATACAAGTACTTTAGAACAAGTACTTTTCTCTTGCAGCTGCCTTGCAGCGAAAATCATGTCAACAGTTCCTCGTTCTTTTCTGAAGCCACATTGACTCTCAACAAGTACTTTTTGTGTGTGTGTGTGTATACTTATAGTTTTCAGTTTGTTAATGTCTTATGTACCTTCTGATTTCTATTTTCCACTTGTTTTCTTTCTTACTCTGTAAGTACCAGTCAATACATATATTAAGTTTATTAATGTATTAACTACTAGGAGTCACAAAAACAAAAAACAAAAAAGAAAAAACTAAATGTCACCCGCCTAAACAGCAAGAAAATGCAGCTGTCGTTTAAAAGCATACTGGAAAACCGCCTCAAGCCAAATGCTGCAGCTGAACAGGATGTGGAAACGAATGGAGAGCCCTAAAGGACATGATTTACAACACTGCTATGGAAATCCTGGGTCCAACCCCCCGAAAGCATAAAGACTAGTTTGATGACAATTCTGAAGACATCAACCAATTGCTGGTAGAGAAACATCTTCTCCTCAAGGCACATTTGAATGACCCGAAGTCAACGTAAATAAAAAAGATGCCTTCAATAACATTCAGAGAGTAGTGCAGCAGAAACTTCGGCACATTCGCGACTCTTGGCTGAGCAGCAAAGCTGATGAAATTCAGGGCTTTGCTGACAGACATGATAAGAAAAACTTCTACGACTCACTGAAAGCGGTCTATGGTCCTTCATCACCAGGCACAGCTCCCCTCCTCAGTGCAGATGGGGGAACATTGCTCACCGATAAGAAAGACATCCTTCTGCGCTGGGCAGAACATTTCAGCAACATTTTAAATGCAACTTCCTTCTTTGATGATAAAACCATCAACTGCCTTCCTCAAGTTCCCACTAATGATACACTCGATGACCTGCCAACCATAGTGGAAGTAAACAAAGCCATCCAGCAACTTTCTAGTGGGAAGGCGCCTGGTCCTGACTCCATCCCAGCAGAGATATACAAGGCAGGTGGGCCAGTTCTAATAGAGCAGTTTCACCAAGTCTTTACAAACATATGGGTGAACGAGACCATGCCACAAGATTTCAAGGACGCTTCAATAGTCTACCTTTACTAACGTAAAGAAAACCGCCAATCCTGTGACAACCACTGAGGCATCTCCTTGCTCTCAATCACAGGGAAGATACTCGCCAGAATTCTTCTCAATCGCCTAACGGCCCATCTCGATCAAGGTCTTCTTCCTGAGAGTCAATGTGGCTTCAGAAAAGAACGAGGAACTGTTGACATGATTTTCGCTGCAAGGCAGTTGCAAGAGAAATGTCAGGAACAGAATTCTGAAATGCTCTCCACTTTCATCGACCTTACCAAGGCTTTTGACAGTCAGCAGAGAAGGACTGTGGAAGATTATGTGAAATATGGCTGTCCACAAAAAGTTTGTCCAAATAGGGCGGCTATTTCATGATGGTATGCAGGCAAGAGTACAGGTAAATGATGAACTGTCTGAACCCTTTCGTGTCACTAATGGAGTCAAGCAAGGATGTGTCCTGGCACCAACACTGTTCAGCTTCATGTTTTCAGCTATGCTAATGAATGCCTTCAAGAACAATGACATTGGAATTGGACATCAACTACCGCATGGATGGAAAGTTATTCAATCTCAGAAGGCTGAAAGCCAAAACCAAAACTAACAGCGACACCATCAGAGAACTGCTGTTTGCTGATGATTGCGCTCTATATGCCAACTCAGAGGCAGACTTGCAATACAATGTTTCAGCTTTCTCATATTCCTGTGCCAACTTTGGGCTCAATATCAACTTGGAGAAGACTGTAGTTATGTACCATCCAGCTCTCGGGAATAATCACACCATGCCGAATATCAAGGTGAACAATCATAGACTAAGTGTTGTGGACAAATTCACCTATCTTGGCAGCACTGTGTCACAAGTGATGAAGTGAATGCAAGAATCTCCAAGGCCAGCACGGCCTTTGGCAGACTGTACAAGAATGTATGGGGCAGAAATGGAATAAGCCTGCAAACAAAGCTGAAAGTCTATAAAGCAGTTGTATTATCCACACTGCTATATGCTTGTGAAACATGGACTGTTTATCAGCGACATGCTAGGAAATTAAACCACTTCCACACAGTCTGCCTTAGGAAGCTATTGAAGATTAAATGGCAAGACAAGATCCCAGACACTGAAGTTCTAGAAAGAGCGTCCATGCCCAGCATCCACACTCTACGAATGAAGTATCAGATTCGCTGGGCTGGTCACAGACTCCCTAAACAAATTATTTACGGCGAGCTGCGTTGTGGTAAACGCTCCCAAGGCGGCCAGATGAAACGCTTTAAAGACACTCAGAAAATCTCACTGAAAGCTTTTGGAATTCATCCTGACACCTGGGAGACTGTAGCAAAAGACCGTAGTTCGTGGCGTACATCATTACATAAGGGTGCAGTTACTTATGAAGCAACCAGGAATGCAAGAGCTGTGAAGAAAAGGCAGGACAGAAAAACCACTGCAAGAGATCCTCCTCATGGAACGTCAAGCATTTCTTGCCCACACTGTCAAAGAACATATCGAGCCAAAATAGGCCTTATCAGCCATCTTAGAACTCACGGCTCCATACTTTCAACACCACTGGATGAAATGAATGGTCATCATCATTCTTGCTGGACAAACAACAACACAATGTTACTATAGCAAAGCAGTATTGTCGACTCCTGGGAGTCGGCGCTGAAACTGCGGAGTTCGTGCTTTATGCGACTTTCGGCGGGTCGCCCTGTGGTAAAAGACCGAGCCATGTGAGAAAACCTGGGTCAATGAGGTCTTTCTGGTGACTGCCGAGTCCATCGATGATGAACTGTAGTTTTCGTGGATACATTTTGTGTTGGCATTCTGGCGGCAGCATTATGCACAGGGTACCTGTGCGGGCTGTTGGATTGCCAAGACTCCTGTCTATTCCACTTTTCACATTGGACAGTGGGGAGCATTTTGTGTGATATTCACTGGCACAGGAATGGAGCATAATGGGGACACCCCGTTGCCGTGAAGTTGGAACCTCGACTAACTAAGTAACTAACTAACTAGTATTGTCAACTGGATGTGTTGGTACACATTATGTGTACTTATAACTTTCAGTTTGTTAATGTCTTATGTACCTTCTGATTTCTATTTTCCACTTGTTTTCTTTCTTACTCTGTGAGTACCAGTCAATACATATATTAAGTTTATTAACATACTAACTACTAGGAGTCACAGAAACCAATGCCATTGTCTATGCATAATGACAACAAACAACAGAAACCGACACACTACATGTAGTTATAAAGTAAAGTAAAAACAGATTGCAGTTGGTTAAAATCCAATCCAACTTGTAGAAACACCACAGGAAATGATCTTTAAGTTGTTTTATTTGCACTGTGATAACAAATGTTTCATTTACGACATGAAAAATGGGTTTAAAAGGCAAGAGGATCAACTTTAATGCACCATGTTTGATCTCATGTGGCTCAGTCTCTTTCCACAGAGCATCCTGCCAAAAGTGTCAAAAAAGCACAAACTCTTTAGCTCCAGCGATGACCTACAGGAGTCTCAGAGAAAATACAATTGTTAACCAAACTACATGGCCCGGAATTGAATCCACAACCGTCGGAGCTCGAGGCAGACGGCATAGCCACATCACCACGGAGACTCCTTACTGTCTTGAAAAATTAAAGAAGTGTAGACTACTGTTTAGTATAGCTCACTAAAACAAATAAAATGTCTCTCTTAATTACTTAAAAGGCTTGGAGATTGTTTCAAAAGATATTTGGTAAATAAAACATTGATGGAGACAGTGAAAACTCTTGAGGCAGTGCTAGTTTACTATCATTCTGGTATATTATAAAATCGTGACAGCTATCTTACTAAACAAGCTGAACAAGCGCATAAATGTCTTTGAATATAAATGTTATAGATAGGTTCTAAGAAAATCTTGGATACAGAAAAGAATAAATGCATCCATACAACCAGAGCTGAATAGTGAAGAAGGTTGGCTACTAAAAACAATAAAACAATGAAAATTTAAATATTTTAGTCTCTGTAAACATTATGAAAGTGTGGAAAAAATAATAATGGAGGGGTATGTGCCCTATAATAGAGAGGAAGAGAAAGGGTGCAGGATGTGGCAGATGATCTCCATATGGGTGTATCGGACTTGGGTCATCTTGCTTATGACTGAGAAGTTTTCCAGAAGATTGTTATGGGAGTGAGGTTCTGCAAAGGACATGCTACTGAATTAATGAATGACAGCTAGCTATCTGTTCAACATTATTCATAGTAGTAGCATGGAGTAAGACAAGAATGTCTTTTGTCATTGGATCTCATCTCTCTATAGCAAAGTAATATGAGAGGTCAAAGAGAGGTGACGAGTATGCGTTGGAAGTTGTAATATAAACAACCTACGTTATGCAGATGATACAGTATGGATATCTGAAAGTGCAAGAGATAAACAACTACTGGACATTGTAGTAATAATGACTCCCAAAAAAATGACTTTCTTTGAAAATCAAGAAAACAGAAACAATGGTTACATCAAAGAAAAAGATTACACCTAAATATGATATAACAATAGAAAGGATATGCTCAACCAAGTAAATAAATTTAGGGGTTATCGTAACATCAGATGGAAGGTAATAGAGGTTAAGCAGGACTTTATGCTGTTCCTACAATTAGCCCTACATGATCCCTCCAACTTGACCAGATTTTGTGAATCTGGTTTTTCTTTATACTTACTATAGTCTGTTTCTGTCAAACCTTACTGTGTTCTTTAACCGTTATCATATGCTAACCCATTTTAACTCTTTATAAGGACCTTGACATTCTGTCAATCCCACCATCAAAAATGTATTCATAGCTCAGTCAGTCTTATTTTCAACAACGCTGCATAACTCAGCCAGTGCCAATAAAATAAATAAATATTATGACAACTCCTTATAATACATAAACAACTGAAATCTCACCATTTGTGTAATCTGCCATGAAAATACATTTGGTTGTGCGAAGAACTCGTTTGAAGATTGAAGACTTCCTCAAATCACGTTCACCTTTAAAGTAGCCTGCTTCACTATAGAAAATAAATTAACAATTGTTTAGCTTTGCGTCAATACATGCACACAATACAAGCATTTCATAAAATATCTGATAGAAGTATTTTATGAAATATTTGTCAAATGTTCAGATTGTAAACTGTAAGGAGATGCAAGGATCTTGTATGTGCTCTGTCCTAGGTTCCTACGTGCTTGCTCTGTATCCACAATCTTCACTTGTGGCTCTTTGTGGCAGATAGCACCAGGACATTCTTGTGTGTGGCCAAACCATTGAGTCTGTTATTCTTCAATGAACTGCTTGACTGGTTTCAGACCTAGCCTCCTAATTTCCTCATTCCTAATTTTATCTCTCACAGTTACTCCCGCAGCTCTTCTAAGACATCTCATCTCTGCTGTTATGATTTTGTACTTGTTAGCTGAATTCAATGGGCAATCATTTAAAACAATATTATTAGGCAAAACCAACCACTACGCTACCACTGTCCAGTCTTGCTAAGCTATTATGCAACCGCCCTCTTCATCAGTCACAGATGTTGCCATAAATTCTGTAACTGATGCATACTGTGAGGAACCATGACCTGACCAAACCTAAAGGTGTTAAACATTATCTGGTCAACAACATGTGACCTGATTGATTTTACATAAATGCCCCAGTACAGTAATGTCCTCTTATAGTCCATGTCATGTGGTGTTGTTCATCATGTCTGTTTACAGTAAACTGCTATGTTCTGACATGATTTACTAGGTAGGCATTGTGGCAAAGCCTTTGGCAAGCCGCCTCGTCTTGCTTATATTAACCCTTTAGCGGGTGAAACGTCTGTTTCCGTCCTTACCCGTCAACGGGCAAACAGCCCCAATGCGACCGTGACTATTATGCATTGTAAAAACGCGATCTCACAGCTTTCTGATACTTCCGATGGCTACTTTCACTTTCGCTGATAGCTTGACAACGTGGCCGCCATTTGCAAGCACGTACTATGAATTTGAACGGATTTTTAAGATATTTTTTGGGGGTTTTACGCTTAGTTTTTCAAAATGGATTTCGGTGATTCTTCAAGTGATAGCCGAGATTTCGCTGGGTTCAATTTAAGTGACATTGAAGGGCACGAAGTTGACTATTAATCAGAGCTAGATATCAGTGATCAGTGTTACTTGCGTTAGCAGTCGTGAGTCGGACTTTAAAGAAAGTGATCATGATTCTGAAAATGTGTTTGTATATAGATGACTGACAATCACAAACAATATGCTGTATTTCGTAAATATTTGTGTTCATGTATGGATTACCGGCAACAATCATGTGAGTAACATATTCTGCATGCTTTTCCCTTCATTGTGTCATTGATTTAACTAATATCGGTTGACTAACACCTTATTTGTGATGTTTTTACTAACGTAACCCGAAATTTTACCGAACCTGAAAAAAATCTTGCCCGTTCAGGGCTAAAAAATGGACAAGCGTCTGCCTGGTAAAGGGTTAAAGTAGTTGTATTAATTTAAGGAGTTATATATATATATATCTCATATAGGTAATTTTACGCTAAAGTATTCTGGCTTAGTACAGGCCACCTACGGTTAGCAGGGCAGTAGTATCCCCATATCAAAGGAGATATAAGACGCTTCCTTTCCTCCGTTAGTCTACAGGACACCCTTGGGCAAGGTGGAGTACCCCTGTTTACCAATCAGGGTTATGTGAAATCATGGAAGCAGGCGTGGATGGAATGTGAGAGCAACCGACAGATTGTTGTTGGTTATGGTCTGCACTCTGCAGCGATAGGCAGATGATCTCATCAATAGAGACAATGGCTATGGCCACCAACTCGTACAGTCACTGCCCAGAAGGAAAGCAACGGCAAACTACCTTCTGCTAAACTTGCCAAGAAACCTTAACAACCATGAAAGAAAACCTAATAAGAAAAAGATCTGGTGGTGAGACCCCCAGGCCCGGCAGATCAGATAACAATGGGGAAGAGTGTGACATGGGCCAATACTAGTAATCGTGATGACGGAGTTAATCCTGACGGTGTTACCAAGGAAATCCCATGTGTCAGACTAAGGAGAGAGACTAGGAACGTGGAATGTGAAAAGTATGTACGAGGGAAAGCTTAAGATGGTATGTGACGAGACTCAGAGATTAAATATTAACATTTTAGAAATTAGTGAACATCGCTGGAGAGGCAAAGGACATTTTACAACTAAAAATTGACCATTCCTTTCAGATTGAGAACGGACGCGAGCACAATTGGTATAGCGGGCGTTATTTTACAGGCCTATGATGACATCTTACATCCAATTTATTATGTAAGCCGCAAGTTGTCACCAAGAGAACGTAGATGGTCGACACCAGAGTTAAAAGGCCTCACTTTAATTTATTCCATTTGTAAGTTATCCAAGTATTTACTAGATAAACATTTCATCGTTGAGACAGATAACAAAACGAAAGGAACACCAACGAATCACAGGATCGCCAGATGAGCTCTATTACTGCAAAACTACAGCTTCAAAATACGACACATCAGCGGCACACACAATACCATTGCAGACCTACTCTCAAGATGTCCTCTCGACACGTCCGACAGTTCAACGACGCCTGAGCGCAGCAATTAATGATATTACTGATAGCGCTCAGACAAGTATCACATTCCAGTGCATAATATTCATTGTTACAAAGAACGCTGCGAAAAATTACTTTCTGTGATATGGACCAAGTCCTATTTATTTATTCGAAATACAGTTTTAACTAGCAAATGTGCCGAGTAAATGGACAACGAGATTGTGTGAAAGGACAGTTATTTTAAACTGTTATTATTATCAGTTTACGAACAGTGAAAAGAACAGTACTACACATTTGTATGAACTTACCAGATTCGACCTTTTGGTAACATCCGTAGTACCAACGCTTATGTATACAAGTTAAATAAGCGCAGTAAGTTGTTCGAACATTTTAACTTTGTAATAGACTGTGTGAAATAGACGACATCTAGAACAGTTGAATCCAAACCATCTTCAACAGTCTAATTCAGCGGTTACTTATAAGAACAGTGTAATCCAAAAACATCCGGAACAGTGTAATCCAGCGGTTACTTATAAGAACAGTGATTTACTACACGTCTCAACACATTACGTGTGTACTTCCGCTTCTTATGGTAATTAGTTTCTAAATTTACAAAAAAATTAGCAGACTATACCAATATAGTCATGAGTGAATGACCGAATGAATTACTTTTGTGACACTAAAATTTACATATTATAAATGGAATGAAAGGATTTATATATTTGTGATCTAAGAATCATTGATTGATTAATTTTTTCTCAATGGTGCCAAGTATGTCACTATTGATAATAAATATCAAACTATGACGCTTAGAGTAGAAATAACAAATGTACTTTATTTTTTTGAAAGAATTTGGAAATTATTTCCCATAAAGGTTAATGACTGTACCTAAAGGGAAACAATCTGACATATGGAAAATGTGAGCATGCATGTATTGTCTTTTCCATAGCAGCCATAATAACTACAGGTCACCAGGTAACTTCCACTATGCGGGGAATATAGTGACCAAGGTTGTTGGACCAGTATTAGATTATCTGACCATATTGGTGGGTTTCTAATTCTGTAATAATCTCATAAGGGAGATGATTTACGGCCTAACATGTTCTTTTTGTTATTTTGTTATTTTGTTGGGAGGTGGGGCGTTGCTTGAAAGATAGCGTTAGTCGCTGTTAACTACCGGTCTGACTGATGTCAATTCGCAACCAATGTACAAATCCAACTAGGGGACAGTGCTTGGGACGAGTGGTCTCATGGCAGCACGTAAAAAAAATATTTATCATGCATCATTACCATATGGATATCAATGTATTGAACAAACGAGAAAGTCTAACAGACTAAACACTGAGTCGATTCTGACTTATAAATTAATTATTACTTTAAACCAGGTATAAACACCCATGATGAAAGGTTATCCCTTTCATAAGAGGGGGCGGCAGAGAGTGTCAGAATCTCCCTCGCCATCGCCTGGAGACGACGGACAAGCACGACGTGAACCCGACTGACAGCTACAATGCAGTTGAGGTCCAGTGATTAGCGTGACACACGACGCGCACGTGGCTAACTCGAAACCTTGACTTGAGGACAGACTGCCTAGGACTTCGAGACTGGACGGACATGGGAGAAAGTGCTGAGTGTATTGATGAATTATCCGATGCTTGATGTGAGTGAGCTTGTATGCTTTGTAGATAGTGTGTAAAGACTGAGTGAGTGTTTGTTTCCATGCATTGATGTACTTATATATTGCATGTATGTATTGATAACTGGCATTGCCGCTAACTGTGAGCGCAACATTATGTGAATGCCGTTTAAGAGTGTGATTAAAGTGTTTCAGTTATATAGCCGCGTGTTTGAGAACAGTCATTTGTTATGTATGAATGTTTCACTCCCTGTAAGTGAACACAAGCCACTGTGAATAGAAAGTAAGACTCTGACAGAGAGTGAGTGAGAAAGAGTGTGAGTGGAAGAATTAGTATGATACAGAGAGAGAGAGTATGCATGCGCTTGTGCCTGAGTGAGTGTAAAAGTGAGTGAGTGTGTGTGGACGTATGTGTGAGAGATTGAGTGAGAGAATGAATGAATCTGAGAGAGTGGGTGTGTTGTGTGTCTGCCTGTCTGTGTGATAGAGTGAGACATTGAATGAGTGTGAGTTAGAGAGTCAGCGAGTGAGTAAGGGAGCGTGAGTGAGTGAGAGAGAATTTGTGGGTATGAGTGTATGTGCACGAGTGAGTGTGAGAGCGAGTGAGTGTGTAAGAGATAGAGAGAGTGGGTGAGTGAGAGAGTTCATGAGAAAGTGAATGAGTGAGAGTGAGTTAGTGTGTGTGTCTGTTTGCTTGTCTGTGTGTGCGAATAAGAGAGTGATTTAGTGTGGTTTAGAGAGAACGTGTGAGTGTGAGTGAGAGAGACAGTAAGAGAGTGAGTGTCAGTGGGAGAGTGAGTGAGAGATTGAGTGAGTGAATATGTGAGTGTGTGTGTGTAAGTGAGGGTGAGTGTGAGAGTGCTTATAAGCATGAGAGAGAGAAATAGTGAGTGGGAGAGAGGAAGAGAATGAGACAATGAGAGAGTTAGTGTGCCAGTGTGCGTGAAAGAAAAATAAATAGAGAGAGAGGGAGAGAGAGATAGAGAGAGAGATGAGCGCAAGCATATCATTATGCCATATTTTTTTCCTGTATCCTCATCTTTCATATTAGCATTTTTACTGCCAATTGAATTTAACATGCAATGATTATTTCATCATGTTTATGTCAATTCCAGGAATTATCTTACTGGATTGGACCACTATTTTATTTTTACGTTACACAATGTATACCATATTTTCATCACAATTTTCCATATTTTCCCATTGTTTCCCAATTTTGAATGTTCTTGTGAGGATGAGCACAATAGCCGACAGTGTGTACGTGTAAAAAGTATGGGAGGTTATTCATATTAGTTTTAGTGATTATGTGAGGCAGCGTGTATGTGTGTGGATGGATGGGTGTGTCTATGGATGTGTGTGTTTATGTGTGGATGTGTGTATGTCTGTATGTGTGTATGGGTGTATAAGTGTGTGTACATGTGTGTATCTGTGTGTGCCTCTGTGTGTGTATGTCTGTACGTGTGTTAAGGTCTGAGTTCATGTGTGTTTATATGTATGTGCATGTGTATATGTGTGTATGTATGTGTGTGCGCTCGTGTATGTTTGTGTATATGTTTGTGTGTGTAAGTGTGCATGCATGCAGTGTATGCGAGGGAGTGTGTATTCGTGTGTTATGTGAGTACATGTGCGTAAGTATGTGGATGTGTGTAGGTGTGTGTATGTGCGTGGGTATATGTGCGTATTTGCATGTGTATGTTGTGTGTGGGCATGTGTACATGTGTGTGAGAGAGAAAAAGGAGAGAGAGAGAGAGTGTGTTAGAGAGAGAGAGAGAGAGAGAGAGAGAGAGAGAGAGAGAGAGAGAGAGAGAGAGAGAGAGAGAGAGAGAGAGAGAGAGAGAGAGAGTTGAGCACACGTATGTCATCTAACATGCTGTTCCATATTTTTTGTGTATTCTCATTTTCATATTATCATTTTGAATGCCACTTGATTTTAACACATGTAAATTACTGTAGAGTGAGTGAGAGAGTTAGTGAGTGTGAGTGAGAGAGAGAGTGAATAAGTGAGAGTGTGTGTATGTAAACAGAGAGAGAGAGAGAGAGAGAGAGAGAGAGAGAGAGAGAGAGAGAGAGAGAGAGAGAGAGAGTTGAGCGCACGCGTGTCATGTAACATGCTATTCCATATTTCTTATGTATTCTCATCTTTCATATTACGAGGTATCATTTTGTATGCCACTTGATTGTCCTGTAACATGCCATTCCATATGTTTTTGTGTATTCTCATCTTTCATATTATCATTTTGTATGCCACTTGATTTTATCATGTATAATATAACATTACTGTGATGTGAGAGAGAGTTAGTGAGTGGGAGAGAGAGAGAGAGAGGGGGAGAGAGAGAGAGAGAGGGAGAGAGAGAGAGAGAGAACAAACAAACGAACAAACAAACTTTATTTTAAAAGGGTAACAAATTGGGCACGTAGGCCCGTCTTACATTCGGCCCTTTCAATCACTCATCTTTCATTCATCAAATGTGCATGTTACATTTACATGGGGGGAAAAAAAACATTGTCAAATGGATTTTGTAAGCATAAACAATGCATTTTACGCACGATACATTCACATGGGAAATAAAAAACATTGTCAAATGAAAGTTGTAAACATAAACAGTGCATATTGCAATGTTGTGAGATCCCTCATCAACCCTCACATCCCGCAGCCACCCACACATCCCGCAGGCACCTACACATCCCCCACCCACACATACCTCCACGCACTCACATAGACCCAGGCAAACATATATGCAGCCACCCACCCACTGATCCCCCACCCACACACATTTCCCCACCCACACACACATCCCCCTTCCATCCCATAACTGACATGCACACACCCACCTACATATTCTCCACCACCCACCCACACACGAGCAACCACCCAGCAATACACACATCACAAAACCACACACACACATACCTCCGCCAACCCACACATCACGCATCTATCCACACACACATACCGCACCCTCACAATTTTCCCCACCCACCCACACACACATCAGCCAACCTACACCCACTCACCCACCCAATATCCGCCACCTCACATGATCACTGAAACTTATAAGAACAAACTCCCACACTTTACACACAGTTGAGACACTGACGATTGTCGTGAGCATCGTGAGCATCGAGAGAGAGAGAGAGAGAGAGAGAGAGAGAGAGAGAGAGAGAGAGAGAGAGAGAGAGAGAGAGAGAGAGAGAGAAAGAGAGAGTTAGTTGAATTGCATCACAAATTTTTACGCTACACAATGTATATGTACAATTTTTTCTCCACTTCTTACAATTTTTGCGAGAATGCTCACGACAATCGTCAGTGTTTCAACTGTGTGTAAAGTGTGGGAGTTTGTTCTTATTAGTTTCAGTGATCATGTGATGCATCATGTATGTGTCTAGATGTGAGGATGTGTTTGTGTGGGTGTGTATGTCAGGGATGTGTGGGTGTGTATGGCAGGGATGTGTGTGTGTGTGTGGGGTGTACGAGGAATGTATGTGTGGAGGGGTTGTGTGTGGGGGATGTGTGGATGGGTGAAGAGATGTGTAGTCGGTGGGGGTTGTATGTGTGTGTGTGGGGGGATATTTGGGAGGATGGTTGGAAGTATGTGGATGTTAGTGGGTTGGGGGGGGGGTGTGTGTGTGTGGGTAGGGAATGTGTATTTGGGTGGGTGAATGTGTGTGTTGGAGGATGGGTGTGTAATGGGTGTGGGGGATGAGTGAGTGTGTGGGGGGTGTCTGTGAATGGGATAATCTGTGTGGGTGGGAGTCTGTGAATGTGGATGGGGTAAATGTGAGTGGGTGGAGGATATATGTGTGGGTGGTGAAGATGTTTGTAGGTGGGGGATGTGTGGGTTGGCGGGGAGATTGTGTGGGTGAGAGATGTGTGGGTGGGGATGTGTATGAGGAATGCATGGGGGGATGTGTGTGTGTGGGGGAAATGTGTTTATGGGTGGAGTTTTGTATGGGAGGGGTGATGTGTGAGAGGTGGGGGAGGTGTGGGATGTGCAGGTGGATGAAGGATGTATGTGAGGATGGGGGATGTGTGTTTGGCTGGGTGGTTGGGGTGTGTGTGGGTGGGAGGGTAGATGAGAGATGCATGTGTTGATGGGTGGCTGGGTGATGTGTGAGTGGTTGATCGATGAGTACGTGAGTGGGTGGATGTGTGTGAGAGATGAGTATATGGGTGGGGGATGTGTGTGTGCAGCGGATGTTTGTGGTGGGGTATATGTGAGTGGTGGGGTGTGTATGGGTGGAAGGTGTGTGTTTTTGGGTGTTTATGGGTGGGGGATATGTGTGGGCATGTGGGGAGATGTGTTTGTGGGTGGGGATGTGTGTATAGGTGGGGGATGTGTAGTTGAGAGGTGGTGGATATTGGGTGGGTGAGTGGGTGTAGGTTGGCTGATGTATGTGTGGCTGGGTGGGGAAAATTGTGAGGGTGCAGGATGTGTGTGGATGGGTGCAGGATGTGATGGCTGGTGGGGGTATGTGTGTGTGGTTTTGTGATGTGTGTTTTGCTGGGTGGTTGCAGGTGTGTGGGTGGGTGGTGAAGAATATGTAGGTGGGTGTGTGCGTGTTGGTTATAGGATGGGTGGGGATGTGTGTGTGGGTGGGGAAATGTGTGTAGGTGGGGGATTAGTGGGTGGGTGGTGGCATGTATTTTTGCCTGGGTCTGTGTGAATGCGTGGAGGTATGTGTGGGGGGTGGTGGAGGTGTGGTGGGTGGGGTGTGTGTGGGTGGCTGCGGGATGTGTGGGTGACTGCAGGATGTGAGTGTGGATGGGGGATGTGTCTCACAACATTGCAATATGCACTGTTTATGTTTACAACTTTCATTAGACAATGTTTTGTTTTCCCATGTAAATGTATCATGCGTAATATGCATTGTTTATGCTTACAATGTTTTTTTTCCCTATGTAAATGTAACATGCACATTTGATGAATGAAAGATGAGTGATTGAAAGGGCCGAATGTAAGATGGGCCTGTGTGTCTAATTTGTTACCCTTTTAAAATAAAGTTCGTTCGTTCGTTCGTTCATCTTCAACCAGCAATAAAATCCAAACGACATGGACTCCTGAGTAAAGTGTCCATGACAATGATCGACCCCATACTGCCCATGCAACTGTTAAAACCATCGAAGACCTTCACTTTCAGCATGTACCACATCCCCCATACTTGCCAGACCTAGCCCCAAGTTATTTCCACATTATTTGACAACTCAAAGAGTCATTGAGAGGAAAGACTTTTTCGGTCAGGTGAAGAGGTACAACAGGTGGTGCATGAGTGGTTACACCCAGATAATTTTTTTGTGCAGGAATCCAAGCACTTTATCGGTGCTGGAAGACTTGCATTTAACGTAAGGGTGACTACATCGAAAAATTATACATTTGTTCTTTACTATTTTTCCCCCCAGAATATATTCACCACACAAAAAAACATTTAAGGTTTTAATTTGAAGCCCCTTCGTATGTAGCAACCCCAAATACTATATATCAATAGAGTACCATACAAAATACAAATAAGCAAATGAAATAAAGAATGCAAGAATAACATAACATTAAATTACCTCTACAAAGGTTCTGCTAAAAACCTGTGATCCACAGGTTAGGTAACAAGTGAAGACAACTTCATGTTTATCCAGCATTCAAAAAGAGATGTGTCAAGAAGCAGTTTCCTGCTATGGGTGTGTGATATGATAGGCCAATCACATATTATAAGCCTGAATGCATGGAGGAATAGGTGATCAATCTTTCCCTCACTTAGCAGGCAATGAGCCCAGATATTAAACCCTTGTCCAATCATGCTCGTGACATTATCAGTGCAGTTCCCTATCAACTTTGTAAACACGCCCACTGTTCATCATTAGGTATAATAATTATGTGATAACTATTTCACAGTCACTAACCTGGCTGGGCTTACTAAAGTCATGCCACCATTTGTCATGATGAAAAAGGTTCGGTTACGGTTTGGTAAACTGTGCCTGAACAAACAAAAAAACATACAAGCAATATGACTTTTACTAAACTGATATACAAGAGTATGTCAGCTAAAATACAAATACATTTTCAGGAATGTTCAAACATATTTCTGAAAGAATACATGCACAATCAATAATTTTTCACTTAATGCGAAATTCACGAGGAAACCACTACAACCTCCATACACAAATTTACTGGCTGTCAAAAATCTAGTTTTAGGGTGAAGTGGCATGCTAAAAAAACTTCACACCAGCTATCATATTAGATAACTTTGATTCAAAGAATTCTTGTCCACGCCTTCAAGCATATTTATATAGACTAATCAGCACTCGATTAGTGAAGTGATCAATATCAGGCAGGTTATCTTTACTGATAACCCATTTTAGGATAGGTCAACCTGAGAGCCCAAAACAGTTTTAAGAAATATCAGAAAAATGTAATAAACAATATGTCATTAGAAATATTGTGAGAGAAATTTAATAACTCAAATGTCTTAAAAACATGAAAACAATTTAATAAAAACAATATAATAAACAAAATGTCACAAGAAATATTGTGAGAACAGTTTAACAAACAAGATGTCATATGAAACAGTATGCATTTAACCAAGAACATGTCACCATAAATATTATGAGAACTATTTAATTAAACAAAACATTATAAGAAATATTATGAGAACAATTTAATAAACAAAGTGTCAAAAGAAATATTGTGAGAACTTTGTATCACATGATATATACAAAGCTAGCTGTTAACACAACTGCAGACTACATATAATGCTGACTCTCAACAAGCATCTAGACAACTGCTTCATTTATTTCCACCCTGTTCAACTTCAGTGAAGGTAACAGTAGTTTCAAGACAAATACTGCCATAAAGGTGCGTTACTAGATCATACAGTGTATTATGAAGTGTGGTGTCCAGCTACTTTTCTTGTCAACTTTCTTTCTTGAAAAACTCCTCTTCTTTAGTAGATTGACTAACCCTAGTTGTCTTTCTCTTCTTCTTCTGCCTTTCATCTCCCACTGCATGTTGGTCATCACTCCCTGACGCAGCCAAACTTCCAGAGCAGGGGGTGGAGGCTGCCATTTACTGCACCATATGTGTTGAACAGAATGGTCATATACAATTTTGATTTTGAAAATCAACGCTTGAGTGGGTTTAGACTAACTACCTAATCTGTCAGGGAAGCTATCACGAACAATGACATTCTCTTGCAGAAGGTGTTGCAGCAGATACTTTACACAGAACTATACATTGTTCAGGATTTTTGTGTCTGCCACCACTCTACAACACAACAGGATCTGCTATGTAAGTTACTCAAGCATTGACATGTTGGTGTCTCAGTACTACAGAGCTCAACGTATGAAGTTACGCAACCACGCAGTTGACCCGTATTCCAGGTGTGGTTGTATGCTCTGTTGATAAACTTTGCTAAGTATTTTCCCCACTGGCTCCCCATGTGGTTCCACTTAACTTTCTCAGGATGGCTATTTTCCTTCTGACTTTAGCTACAGATTTTTTGATGTTTTCTCCATGTCAGCCTGTCATCAAATGTTAGTTAGTTAGTTAGTTAGTCGACAGATCATCCTCATTGCACATCGAACCATTCAGTCCATAAGTGCTCGGATCCCCTCCTCAGCAAATCCCGCAACGTGTAGCGGCTAACGACGCCAGTTCTGTGTTGGTTTATAAATCTTCTTTGGCTTCCTGTGTAGTGTTCTTGTTTGGCCACCCCTCTTTTAATTTGCTGCTCTCGCAGTCTGGCCATTGTTGTAGATTCACAGTCATCACTTGGTTCTCGCAAAAGTCTTACTTCTCGTAGAGCATTCAGAATGTCGGCCTGGTCCATGGCGCTTCCGCCCTCCACAGTAGCCTCACCTGCGAGCTTGTCAGCCCGCTCATTTCCTTGTACTCCCGCATGCCCTGGCACGAAGATGAAACTAATCTTTGCCAGTCGAGACTGCTCCAGAGGCAGCAACCATTCTCTTCGGATCGACCCCTCCTCTATTCTCTTGATCATGTTCATTGAGCCGCTAAGGAAACAAGCCCTAGTGAATGTCTGTGTCTCGAGCCATGTTATTGCTTTACTTACTGCCATGACTTCCATGGTCAGGCTACTTGTGGTTTCAGTGAAAGCACCAGAGTCCTCCTTCACAATTCTCCCTCCGGCCCGAGCTGTAAAGGCCCATGAGCTTCTCACATGTCGGACGACCGACCCATCTGTGTAGATGACCGCGTCACCGTCTAGCGAATTCTCGAAAATCAACGCTTGTACTTCAGCCTCAACAGCAGCCGGATTTTCTTGTCTGCATTTTCTATCTAGTTGGATGCAAACTGAAAAGGATGTGCAGAAGTCTGTTGGCACTCGCACCCACTCCTCGCCAGGTTCTAAGTCCTCAAGTGAACACACCTGTTGAAGAATGTCTTCGGCTTGACCCATCCACGACCGTCCTCTTTTTAACCTGCTGCCCTTCACCTTCCTAATTTCACTATGCAGTGGATGTTGTGTGTTTGCGTTAATTCTGAGGTAGGCGCGTGCCCTGCAACCTTGTATTCTCTCTTCAATGGTTGGAAAACCAAGAAGGTAGCGCATCGCCCTGCATGCTGTATCTCTTGTACATCCAAGAATAATGCGCATAGCTTCATTCTGTATCCTTTCCATCCTTTCTATCTGCTTATGGCTGACAGTCAGGATTGCCATTGCATACTCCAAAACAGACATGACCAACCCCTCGTACAGAAGACATAGATGGCGCTGCTCACAGTTTGCTGCCGCCATCACCCGCATCGCTGCCAAACCCCGCTTGGCCTTTGTTATCACCTGGTCTATGTGCACATTATAAGCAAGGCTTCGATCAAACTGTATCCCCAGGTAATTCATTGCCTGCGTTCTTTCCACCGTCTCTGAACACAGCATTACAGTTGGTGTTGGAGTGTTGACAATATGATTATTCAACGAGAACCAAGTCACTGTTGCCTTTGTTGGGTTGACCATTGCCCCAGCTTCATCACACCAAGTACTTATGCGATTGAGTTCGGTTTGTAGTTCCACAGCAACCTCCTCTCTATCCTTCCCCTGACGATACACTAAAACATCATCGGCATATGACAATGTCCTGCCAGGTCCAGTGATCTGCTCACTGGTGATTCTCACTGTGTAGGCGTTGAACAGTACCGGAGATAATGGTGATCCCTGTGGTAGGCCAGGATATATTGTTGTTGGTTCCGAAGTCCAACTGCCACATCTAAAAACTACTTTCCGTTGGAAGAGGGCGGCAGCGATCCAACTAAGGAGGAATGGACTTACGTTTAGCTCGAGAAGCTGAAACATTAAAAAATCCAGTGGTACTCTGTTGTATGCGTCCTCAAGATCAATCGCTGCAGCAACGGTTTCAGTGCCTGAGTGGAAACCTTCATAGACATCCTGGGCAAAGACTGCTGCATTGGTCCAGGTTTCTCTCTTTGGACGGTACCCACCCAGGGTGGGTGGGAAAACACCTTGCCTCTCTAGTTGGCTTGATATTTTCTTGGCAATTACCTTCTCCAGCAGCTTGCCTATTGTATTCTGCATGGTTATAATTCGATATCCCTGAATTTTTTTGTGGTCTTTGTCAGGCTTCGGCAAGGGAATCAGATAGCTGTGTAACCATTCCTCCTTGATGCTAGCACTCCCTATACTGTTGTTGTACATGTCTGCTAGTTTCTCTAGCTCATTGTCGGTACACCTATTTATGTCATCGTATCTTATGCCATCAGGACCTGGAGCACTGTTTTTTGATCGTCGAAGCACAGCCTTGATTTCTTTCACTGTCACTGTGTCTTCATCCGAAGTGTTCTGGGCCTTGCATCTGTCTGAGGTGACCTCCTTGGCCAGATTTCGGCCTCCCATGTCTGTCTGGTTGCTTTGCTCAAGGTAGCGTTCAAAGAGGGCTTTGCCCTTGTCCTCGTCAGTCCTCTGCCAGATGAGGTCAGCACCTTGGAAGTCAGAAATGCTCTTATTCTTGACTACACCACTCATGCTTTTATGTAGTCGCCAGAACAATTTCAGTGACTTGTCTGTGCTTACTCTTTGACACACCTCTGCCCATTTTTCGCTTTTAACAACCTTGACCAGTTTTTTGAAGTAGCTTACTTTTGTGTGCATCTCTCTTTCTAAGTGCAAGCAGGGACTAGGATGACCAGCTCTGTTCTTCTTGGCATTTTGCCATCTCCTTACAGCACTACGCTTATCCACCCAAGCCTTCTCCACCTCGAAACTCCACCACGGTGGCTGCTCCCAGCTTTTTTTCCTGCCCTGAAACGTTCTGCGCTTGTCACGTCTTATTTTACTCACCACATCTTGCCCTGTACTGTCATACTGGAACGTCTTTACCTTTAGCTTGTGCTGCCTGGTTCTGCCTTTCTCCAACAGTATGCTGCACGGGTGGTGGTTGCTGCCATGGTGTCCTAGGACACCCCATCTACACACTGTAGTGAGTGAAGGTGAAACTAGCGCCAGATCAATAGCACTGTCCTCATCGCCCGGACGGCTTGCTGTCCTGGTGACACAGCCACTGTTGATACAAACCAGGTCGATGGTTTCCAGTGCAGTCTCGAGCCCCTCCCCCTGTGTATTGGAGGAAGTGTTTCCCCATGATCTGCCTTTAGCGTTGAAGTCACCACAGAAAATAACATTTCTCTCATGGCCTAATATGCCACTTAAGCACTGCCACTTCTGGGCGTCCACACTGGCATTGCGGGCATAAACATTAACCACCACGAATGGTATACTGGAATGAACTCTCAACGCCTGTATTTGTATATCGTCACTGTCCCAACTGGACATGTCTAGCTCTGACGCCACCATGCTGTCGCGGATGAGAATCGCCATTCCCAGATGTCGTCTGTTGTAGAAACATTTGAAGCCGGCAATTTGGAGTAGCTGATCGCCCAGTCTCGTCTCCTGGAGTGCTACAATGTGCTACAACATCAAATGTTGCACCAAGGTATGTTGGTTCTTTATCTTCTCTTAGGGGCGTTCCATTTATCTGGATGATCCCCATCTTTTGTTTTGAAGAGAGGGTAAATAGAGCGGTGCTGCACTTGTCAGTGTTTATGCCAACACACCATCTATCCTCCCATGCAACAAATGTATCTACAGCTCTCTGTAGCAATATGGTGGCCACTGATGCATGTTCATTTGTGCTCCACAAACCAGGTCATCAGCATACATTGCCACTTTAATTCCATCGGTTAGATTAGCAACAAGATCATTGATGAAGATTAGAAAAAGTGTGGGGGACAAGACTCCACCTTGCGGAACACCGTGATGCAATAGTACTTTCTTGCTCTTGAGACCGTCTATCTGTACTCGGGCTCTTCTGTTGTGCAAGTATGCTTTCACCCATTTGTACATTCTTCCATTGACTTTACAGTTTCTCAGTTTCTTCATAAGACCTTCTTTCCAGACTTTGTCAAAGGCTTTCTTCAGATCTATCCATGCCGCAAGTACCAGTTTCTTCTCTTGGAATGCATCCTCAACTTCTTGAGAGAGATAGGTTGTCTGATCTTCTGTAGAGTAGCACTGCCTAAAGCCAACCTGTTGTGGCACAATGATGTTTTCACTTTCAATGTATCACTGTAGTCTGTGTTTGAAGATGCGTTCCAGTGTTTTGCAGAGACAGCTGGTGAGGCTAATTGGTCTGTAGCTGGAGGCAATGGAACTGTCTTTCCCAGATTTTAGGAGGGGTATCATGATTGCTTCTCTTCAGGCTTGTGGAACACTGCCTAAGTTCCAGGTGTTATTGAAGATCTGTAACAGCTGTTTTGAATTGAAGATCTGTAACAGATCTGTAACAGCTGTTCCTAGGTTTCTGATCATTTCATTGGAGATACCATCAGCTCCTGGTGACTTTCTCATTTTCAGTTTTGATATTGCTAGCTCCAGTTCACTGATTGTGACAGGTGCCTCCATAACCTCATGTACTATTTCCTTCTGTCCTGTATGTTGCCATTTCTCTCAAATCTCTTGTTGTTTCTCTGGACTAATTTCAATATTGTTATCTTGTGCGAATGAGTCCGCAAAATGGTCAGCTGCTTGCTTTCCTGTTAAGATGTTTCCATATTTATGTAGTGCAATTTTTGAGTTTCTTCCTGAACCCTCATCATTAAGCTGTTTTTTTAGCTTCCACAACTTCCTTGTGTCTCTTTAAAAGTTCAGTGACTCTGTTTTCTCCTGCCAGCTTTTCAGTCTAGCCTGCAGCTGGGCCCTTTGAAATTTGGCTTTTGCTGGTATTTAATGTGGTGCTCTTGGCAGGGGTTGGCTTCTGCTTGCTTTCTACATACTTCCACATCGTTATGCAAGTGTTCCAGTTCACTACTCCAATAGGGTTTATAATGTTTACGGGCTCCTCTTGGTACTGTTTCTTGTGCTGCCTGTAGTATGCATTTCCCAAACTCTTCAACTACTTTATTTATGTCCCTCTCAGTGTTCAGGTTTCTAACCAGTATGCTTATACCATTCATTAATTCATTCAGTAGCATGTCCTTTGCAGAACCTTCTGGAAAACTTCTCAATCATAAGCAAGATGCCCCACGTTGGACACATCCATCCGGATACCATCCACCACATACCACACCCATCCTCTCTCTGGCCCTCCCCCTCTCCACCATTGCTCTCTCCAAACCCTCATGACGCCCCAAGTGACCAAAATATTTCAACTCTCTTTGTTTTATCATCTTCAACAGCCAACCCTCTTCAATATTCAGCTCTCGAAGCATGGATGCACCTGTTCTTTTCCCTATCCAAGATACTCCTAGAACAGAGGTTTCCAAACCACAGCGAGCTGGCCACTTGTGGCCCGCCAGCTGTCAGAAAGTGGCACGCGAGGCCTCGTTTCAGTCGAGATTTCAAGAGTTCACAATAAAGGAGGATAATGTTGCCCTTTTCATAAATCTATTCGCATTTCCTGATGCCAAGCTCTGTCAATTACAGCAAAACCTTCAGCATGAAGTAATCGATTTGAAATAAAATTCTGCACTGAGATGTAAATTTCTGGAGCTGTCTGTTTCACCTTCAGCTGATCATATGATTTCATTCTAGTGGCTACTGCCTGTTGAACAATTTGAACACTTGCGTTCATTCGCCCAGAGATACATTTGTCACTTTGGTTCAACTTACAGATGTGAGCAGTCATTTTCCGCAATGACCGCTATAAAAAACAAGCAATGTTCCAGACTCACCGACAGTAACTTAGCTGCGCTTATGACTCTGGGCACGACAGATTTGTGCCCATACATTGATAAACTGGCATCTGAACCTAAATAACTTGTTATGAAGAACAGTTACAATTGTAAATTAATTACATTAATAGCAATTTTCGAAACTGATTTAAAATGTATTGTTAAATGAACTTTTGATTTTAAACCAAAAAATGACCGCAGTGTAGTACTGACACTGACTGCCTTTAAAGTTTTAGAATTTTGTTGACGAAAATTAAGAATGGTAAGAATGATATTGCACGACTGTTATAATTTTATAACGTTGTGGCCCGCTTAACTACCGAAAATAGTAGATATGGTCCTTTGCTTGAAAAGCTTGGGAACTACTACTCCTAGAACCTGTCTACATTTATATTCAGAGGCATTTATGCACTGCTCAGCTTGTCCAGCAAGTGTCCAGGTCCCACAGATTTATGCTGCAATGGGAAAGATGCATGCTCCAAAAAATCTAATTTTTGTAGCCCCATCTGTTCCAGCCCACAATCTACCCAGCTGTTTTAGTCTCTGAAGAGCAACAGACATTTGTCCTTTAATTTCATTCACTGTGTCACCATTGTTGGCAATCAATGACTCAAGATATTCAAAAATTTTCCACCACCTCCAATCTCTCCTCATCTCTTATACCAATAAGGAATAATTCTGATAAGTAGAGTACGAGAATTAAGAAAATGAGTATAATCTATTAAAGATACCAACATATATTATGAGTGACTGAGACTAAGGGGAATCATCATCATCAGCATGTGTGTAGGTCAGCATGGCTGAATGGATAAGATTCAATCCAGTAATACTAGAAGTAGCATGTACGGACTAATCTTTAGTTCAAACAAACAAAACAACAAACTCATCATATGCCAAGCCAATAAGTGTGGGGCTGTCATGTTTCACCATCTCACCAGAGTCATGGATCAGTTCTGTGTTCTTGTCTCAATCATGTCAAGTAGTCACACCATCCAGATATTTACTTCTCTGCCTTCTCCTTGTTCTTTTCCCCTCAATCTTGCCAGCTGTCACCAAGTTCTTTAGTCTGTTTCCTTTCATAATGTGCCCAAACAAATTTGACTAAAACAAATTTGACTGTCTACACACTTTTTTTCATTGCAAGTGTAAACTAAAGATAATCACAAACCCCCCAAAAAGTCTTATTTCATCACAGGGGTTCATTCATTCTTTAGCACATTGCCATCTTGATAGATGAGTTTGTTACACTGTGCTTCAAAAAGGCATAATAATAACTACAACCCATGGCGGGAGTGATTTGCGCTGTAAATGTTCGTCCACAGTGAATGCATGTGAATACATGGTCACTCCCACCATCATGCACCATCTTACGTCTCAGATGCTCAGTATGTGACTTATCTGCAGTCATTTTCTCCTTTGTCTTTATTCCATTTCTGATATTTGCCGATCCATGGAACACGTTCGGCGGCGACTTGCTCCCAGTGTGCATTATCAATGCCTGTATCAATCATGTCCCTCTTACCAACTGACAGGGACTTATAACCCGTAACTGCTACCTCTCGCTTTGATTCCGAGACCAGTTAAGACCAGGGATGGAGTTATACCTCTCCACAGCACAAAGCCTGGGCTGAAATATACAGACTATGTGTTGCCCAAGCAGCATGATCTCTCTCTCGGCCTGCTTAGTTCACTCCAGAGGAAAGGTAACACCAATACATCTGGAACAAGACAAGCTGCAGAAGCTTACTCTAACTGTCCGCCTGTCGGAGCTTCAATCCTAGATCAGCTGCCAACCAAAGCTTAGGGCCTGGTCTGTCTTGCCATGATATTTTGTCTTTAGGTTGCATTTCCTCGCACCAGGATAAGGCTTGTACCCTCCAAACTGCGCTCCTCCGCCTGAAGCCGTTGGCACAATGTTGGGTGTCGGATTCGGTAAGCACCGCCCAACATTTGGCGCTCATAGAAAGCAGGTAGTAGTGTCTACTGTCATACAGTAGCTTAGTCATAATTGACTAAGACCTGACAAGTTAACAGGGGTTAGTTCTGCGATATATAGGCCCAAATGTTTCTGCAATCTTGGTTCAACAATTTCACGTGTCAATCCTGGGGATTCTTCCCACTCATTCTCCTAATAAAACATTTTCACTCGTCAGTCTTGGGTGTTCTTCCCACTCGTTTTCCTAATAACTGTTCATGATATAAATATTTTGGATGTGTGGGTCCCTAACTGTAGGTTGAATCTGTATATTGACTGATGTCAAGCATGGTGCTGGATTTGAGGTTTCAAAACTGGATCTTGTCAATATTATACAGGCATATAGCAACTCTTAACTAGGACTGACCTGTTCCTTCAAAATGTTGTAGATTATTAGCTCATTGGATCCTATATTCAGTTGGGGTATCAATCGGATCCTGATTGGTTCTGGTTTGCAATAAATATCAATTCTGATGGATCACATTACTAAATTCAACATGTGTTTAGATTCGGCTATTGCTTTTGGTCCTTTTGGTGTTTTGAATGTTAGCCTGAGAAGTCACATTGATTAAATGTCTAGTACTGATCACTCATCTGGTAACTTGTGTTGCTCCTTTGATAGCATGGAGTGAAATTAATAAGGCTGGGGCTAGATTTAATCTTTCCCATTGCATCATACGCCAGTGAGACCTGGACACTTACTAAACAAGCTGAACAGTGCATAAATGCCTTTGAATATAAATGTTATAGACGAGTTCTAAGAATATCTTGGGTAAAGAAAAGAACAAATGCATCTATATTTCAAGGGCTGAATATTGAAGAAGGCTGGCTATTAAAGACTATAAAACAAAGAAAATTGAAATATTTTGGTCACTTCAAACGTCACGAAAGTTTGGAGAGAACAATAATGAAGGAGTATATGCCTGGGAAGGGAGGAAGAGGAAGGCCAAAGAGAAGATGGGTGCAGGATGTGGCAGATGATCTCCAGATGGGTGTATCGGACGCGGGACATCTTGCTTATGAACGAGAGGTTTTCCGGAAGGTTGTTATAGGAGCGAGGTTCTGCAAAGGACATGCTACTGAATAAATGAGGGCTAGATTTGGGCATACTGAACACATAAATTGGATCCAACCAATCCAATGCCTGGAACCTTTAGTGCCTGCTCCACTCATTCATTGCACACAGGTCATCGTAATATGCGATTGGGTCCCTTTTCATTTTTTTACAGGTTAATTCCCTGTCGATGACAAAGTTTTTCATTTTTATTTTATCTAAATTCCATGTTACACATGCATATAATGTGTATGTAGGCAAGTCTGTACCTCACTGATGTAGGTCTACATACATGATCATGTATGAGGAGCAAGACATTATCTCACCTGCCTCTCTGGAGCACATTCATCACATAATGTGGTCTCTTAATTTTTAAATTTAGTCAGAGTAAACAAAGGCCTCTTTAAAAGTCACAGACTCATTTCTCATAGTTCAAAGTGGTCATTTCTCTATTTGGGCAGCTGATGTGAAGCCTGCTGTGACTGTAAGAGTTACTAATGTACAGAGAATCTAGTAGCATGTATCCATGTTATGAGATGAGATTAGCCTAAATCGACAATAGAAAAGTACAACAGTTAATCAGGGGCACTATATGAATATCACAAATGCATGAAAGATATTAACAAACACAAAATCACTGTCTGAAATAATAGTTCACTCTATTTATCCTTATCACCTGGAAGATCTAAACAGGACATCGCTTATTATTTTTTGTTAATGAGCTGGGTGGTTTTCAAATCTGTATGCCGTGGAAACAATTTTCCTCAGATGCCTATTTTTATTCACCAGATAAGGTAAACATCAGAACCAGATGTGACTGAAAAATAACCTGTCCTCAATTGAGGACTTGAACACAAGACTGTTACACTAGCTAGCTAGTGTGCTAAACACTATGACATTGCAGTTCCAGTTGATAATGTATACTAAATGTGGCAGTTTGAGAGAGAGAGAGAGAAAGAGAGAGAGAGAGAGAGAGAGAGAGAGAGAGAGAGAGAGAGAGAGAGAGAGAGAGACAGACAGACAGACAGACAGACAGACAGACAGAGAATGAGTGACAGAGTGAGTTAGTTAATCAGTTGGTGGATTGGTATCTGGGTCGGCTGATGTGTATATTTGTGTTTTAGACAAGATCAACATTAAGCATTTTCTACTCCTCTCATCTCAACTGAGTTTTTTAATACTCCTCCTAATAGTATCTGTATGACACTAGTTAAAAGTTCCCATATCATATAAACATATACACACATATTGTTAAATCTTATCAATTTCTCCGCCATAAATTCAAGAATCTGGAGATGTGTATTAACTTATCTTAAAGATTGTGACAATCTTATTATATCATTTCAAAAGCAAATAAATTCATGCCAAAATAGACAAATGTGCAAAGTACACACAACCACATTCTTTATTACTTTTAGTATTTACAGGCAGGTAATAATTATCTTGGTGTTAGCATAAGGATTTGAAAAAGTTGTTATTTATAACAAGTATAACGACATTATTTTTCTATTCTTTTAAATTTCTCACTTGGTTTTTCAATATAATTATTAGCATGCAATTTATTTCTATATTTTCTTCACCACATTTCTTGCAATCACCTTTTTTTGTCCATAAATAAGAAAGTATGTCACACACTATACTCCTACAGGAATTGGTGAATGCCTTAAATTATACAACTAATATAATATTTGCTGGCTCCATGGCTATGGAGTTGCAAATCATGATCCTATATACCCAAATTCGAAACACAGCTGCGCGCAATTTGGTAGCAGACCACCTTGCATTAATTTTTTTATGAATTGGTATGGGTGCCGGTCGTTCAGAAAGCAATGGCAAACTACTGAAGATAAATTTTTCAAGAGATCACAACAGCAAAGAATGGTGGTGTTGACTGCAACGTCCTGTAAAGGATATGCAACTAACTAACGAATATAATATTTAACACTGCTCCCTATATACTAAAGTCAATGAGAAGGTTCTGAATGTTTCTCAGAAACTGCATATCTCCACTGTTTCCAGTTCCAAGAGAGAGTCAATTTTGTTACATTGTGTGTTTGTTCTATTATATTCTGTAGAGAAGTGTCCCTGGTGTTTTATTATATTCTGTAGGGATTCTAATATGTCACGCATTTGTGATTTCTGGTTTGTAAAGGCCACCTTCATTATATACAATTACCTTTACTAAATGCCCTTGTCTATTTCTAGAAATCATTCAAGCAAGTCTCAGCTCACTGCACATACAACTCCGTAGCACCAATATTGACTCTGTTATGCATGTGTGTGTGTGTGCATGCGTGCGTATGTGTGTGTGTGTGGTGTGCATGTGCATGCACACACATAATTCACACATCCTATAAATATTATTGTTCTTGGCTGGTTTGAAATGTTAGTGCGTAGATCAGCATAGTCAAATAGATAAGAATGCGTGTTCTTAAAACATCCTGTGTGTTGATGCCGATGTAAGGGATTCAACCCCTACCTGGACAGTTGGACTAAAATGATGACCTATCGTCCTTGACTTGAAATTACAAGCACCTCTGAAGTCAGAGTGGGTTCGCCTGATGGTGAGGGATACTGTTAATAAAGAAAGATAATCCACATGCAAAATTCAGTCCAGCACTACTAGAACTTGTGTGAATGGACTATGCTTGAGTTCAAAGCGAGCAAGCGAGCGCAAAAAAACAAATATGTTAGAGCAGTGGTTTATACGATCACCCATGTCCAATTTCTGAGAAATGTTTAACATGTGTAACATACACACAAGGACCGCCTGTATTTTACCACTATCTGACACAGAGAGGCATCCGATTCCCTCCCAAAATGAGCAGGGAATATAACATTCTCAGATCTTGTTTTGCAACAATTGTCCACAACCTGGAATCAGGACCTGACACTTATTGAGTTAAGAGGTGGATGCTGCACTTCTAAGTTATTCAACTCCTACATGCCATGTATTTAAACATGCTATTCCTAACACCTTGTCTGAAGACATTACTAGTGGAATTCCAGCAACTCCATAGTATTACAGACCAATTGGCACTCAGTGGGAGATATGATCAATCATATCATCACCTTCACTTCTCAGAATATTTCCTGGTACCAATGTTAGGCTGAGTCGACTTGTTTTAAAAATCCTCACCTTGTTGAGGGTTTGAACACAAAACCATAGGGTGGCAGGCAAGCATGCTAGCCACAGTGGCTATAAATGACATTAGCAGTATAAAAACAAACCAGGAAGTACACAATAATAATTATGTTACTGTTTCTACAAAATCAACATGCAGATACACAACTAATATTTTGGCCCATGAAGTCATTATCAAATAAACAAAAAAGATCAACAAAACTACAAGTTTTTTTTTCTTTTTTCCAGCCTGTTTCAGTATATTGCGGTCAACATCAGCATCTTTCAGCTGTATGTTGATTCCTAGGCTAGATTACGCCCATCAGCATGCCACGACTTTCTGAGCAACCGGCTCCATACTCTCATAAGTCACTGGCGCGACTCGAACTGTTTCCAATTCTCATGCGCTCACGTTGACCACAAGAGTATTCGAGGTTACGGAGAAAGCTGCTAACCCCTCGGCCAGGAAGAGAATGAAAACAGACAAGGATTTTAAAAATGATATTCTTTTAGTCTTATTGATATCTTTGATTCTTTGATAAAGACCCCATAAAGTGAAATATAAGTTGTATTATCATGTTAAACTGCTTGCATGATATATAATGTGAACACTTTAAGTAAAATTAATTAGTATTATTTATATAGTGTCACCTTCACATTTTTACTTTACATCTGGTAGTTAGTTATAAATTGTAATCATGAAACTTAAATACAATCCATTATCACTAGTTATTCAGTATCACAATGAAAACCATTCTGTTAGTGAAATAATTAAACTACAGCAAAATGCTGCACATAAATATGAGCTTCTTACATCTCACAGGATATGTTACAAGTAGTTTCACCCTCAACACTGAAGCTGCAAAAGTGTATAAAAACATGATTTAAATATGTTTCTTGCTTAGCTAAAACATGTTTTACTCAGTTCAGCACAACACTGTTTGTCCTGCAGAAAATGATAATACTTGGGGCACAACAGAAATATAGAAACAAAAGAAATTAGCATACAACAGAAGGTACAGGTAATCCCACTGCCAATTCTTTCAGTGGAAGTATCAAGTTTTAAGTCTTCACATAAACTATGTAATAGTATTATAAGCTGAGGGGATCAACTTTTCATCTCCCAAATGCTCAAGAAGATTCAGACTGACCTCATATAACATGAGTAGCTCAACACACTGAGCACATCACAACTGGCCAACCTGTCATCTATGTACTGGGGTACTCACACACAATGAGCGAGCTGATTGGTTGGTGAACATGACGATGATCTTGGTGGGGAAAACAATGGATGGGACAGACATCATCAATGACATGAGGACGCTGGAAAAACAGATTATAAAGAAACTTAAGAATCTACTTCATTGTCAAGAGTGAGGGAGAAGGGAGTTAAGCGGGGAGCCACCAGACAGGAACATTTTGTCACGAGCACATTGCAGTTGATTAACGAACACAGAACTGTACAATCAGTTGATACGCACTGGCAGACATGTTAAGGAGGAGATCACAGCACCTATGAAACTGTTTCGGGAAAGGGGGGGGGGGGCGCTATGATGATGATTCTCACTAATCAGTAATCTCCCAATGGAGCACAAGGCCCTCAAACAACTCACACCAAGTCCTTTGCAGACTTGTTCATGATTGGTTGATTTTTGCTGCTCAAGTTTCATGTGGGATGGGGTAGCCAGTTCCATGCCAACGATCCTCAGTCACCTCTCATGACATGCAAGGTAGCTTGCAGTGTTACTATTCTCTGCTTCCCTTACAGATCTTAGTAACACACAGGTGCCCAGAGTTGAACTAGGTGGGTGGGTGGGTGGGGATCTGCATCTATTGACAACTGGTAATCCAGCACACTAACCAATAAGCTACCACATATTCATATGACATATATAAGTATAATATAAAAAAGCAAATGAACAAGACACTTAAACAAAACAAAAAGACAACTCAACTCTGTGAAGCATGATACTCCATGAAAGAAGAACTCATGGCTCTACATTTCCTACCAGGCTTTACATTGTGAGATCACCCTTTAACAAATGGTCAAGAATTCTTGTTTCCAATTCATCAAGAATACTGAGAACATGGTTCCAGGCAAATTTGCTCTGTACCAAGCAATCTCATGCTGGCTGCTTTACTCCCACACAATTTCTGGTATTAATTGTATGAAGCTGGATCAACCCATGAACCATGTTGTTAAGAAAAAATCCCACCTGGAGGGGAATCTGAACCCGGAACCTAGCTAGCAGACAAGAGTCCGAACCATTATGCTACAATGACTGCAGAGATTGATCTTTTGTTCAAATGTTTTTTCTGGCTCCATGGCGAAGTGGTTTCAGATGCAGTTTGTAATCCTGCATACCACGTTCAAAACACTGCTGTGGACGATTTGGCAGCAGACCGCCTTACATTGGTTGTTTATGAAATGGTATGGGTTCCGGTCGTTCAGAAAGCAATGGCAAACTACTGAACATAAACTTCGCCATTAATCACGAACAGCCAAAACATGCTGGGGTTGACTGCTACATCCTGTAAAGAATATGCAACTAACTTAATAATGTGTATGTAGGCAAGTCTGTATCTCACAGACGTAGGTCTACACACATGCTCATTCATGTGTGTGGGGCAAGACATTATCTCACCTTCCTTCCTGGGGCGCATTCACATAATGTGCTCTCTTAATTTTTACATTTAGTCAGAGTATATAAAAGCCTCTTTGAAAGTCACAGACTCGTGATTTCTCATAATTCAGAGTGGTTATTTCCCTATTTGGGCAGCTGATGTGAAGCCTGCTGAGACTGAAAGAGTTACTAAAGTACAATCTATTAGCATATATCCATGTTATGAGATGAGGTTAGCCTACATGGACAATATGAAATAGAAAAGTACAACAGTTAATCAGGGGCACTTTATGAATATCACAAATGCATGAAAGATAGCAAACAAAACATCACTTCTGAAATAAAAGTTCACACTATTTATCCTATTATTGCCTGTAAGGTTTAAGCAGGGCATTGCCTATTTTTTTTTGTTAATGAGGTGGGTGGTTCTCAGATCTGTATGCTGCGGAAACAATTTTTACTCTGATGCCTATTTTTATTTACCAGATAAGGTAAACATCAGAACCAGATGTGATGGAAACACTATGGCATTGCAGATCCAGTTGATAATGTATACTAAATGTGGGGGAGGGGAGGGGGGAGCAGCGAAAGAGAGAGAGAGAGAGAGAGAGAGAGAGAGAGAGTGTGTGAGAGTGTGTGTGTGTGAGAGAGAGAGAGAGAGAGAGAGAGAGAGAGAGAGAGAGAGAGAGAGAGAGAGAGAGAGTTATAGAGAGAGAGAGTGAGTTAATCAGTTGGTGGATTGGTATGTGTGTCTGCTGATGTGTATATGTGTTTTGATTGATTGATTGATTGACTGATTGAACTAGGAATCGACATCACAGCATTTGGGGCATTCCCATAGGCGCTCCGTCTCCATCCTCAGCAGCCAGCGAAGAGTTCCAACACCAATAGTACCAGTAGCAATCTGATTATATGTCTGTCTCGCCTTCCCTCTGAGCACCGAGCTTCAGCCAGATCCCCTCGTCATTCCTCGCTGCCTCATTATTGCCAGACCATGATGATCTATTTGCTCCTTCGAGGTGTACACGTGCTTCCACAAGGCCGCAACCACGTCTGCCTTGTCATGCATCAATACTCCACCAAGTTTTTCAGAGCCAGCCAATCTGTCCGCCTGTTCATTACCAGACACACGGGCATGCTCCAGAGAAAAGATCCAGGCGATGCTTGCCACCTGCTCTGCACAAAGCATGCCTGTCCTCACCTTCCTCAGCATGCTTTCTGAGTCAGTTACAATCACGATGTGTGTGTGTATCGTATTCTCGATCCAGCGGAAAGCTGCAGTGACCGCCTCCACCTCCATTCTTAAGCTATATGTTGTGGATCATATGCCAGGCTCTCCTGCACCAAACGTCGGCCATTAGCTTTTGCTATGAACCCCCAGGCACTTCTCCTACCTCTCGACACCGAACCATCTGTGTAGATAATCACATCACCCGAGCGAGCATTATCCTGAATTAGTTGCTGGATTTCCACTTCTGTGGCCCCTGCTGGCCACTACCTGCACTCCTGGCTCAATGTGATTATAACTCTGCACACGTCTGACTGCTCTGCTGGCACTCTGATCCAATCCTCTGCTCGCCTAATGTTCTCCAAGATGCACACGTCTGATCGTATTCTCCACCTGAGCCATCCATGATTTCCCTCTTATCAGTTGCTGACCATTAACTGCGTCCAGCGCCTCATGCAGTGGGTGGTCTGTGTCTGCAGCTAGTCTGAGGTATGCTTTCGCCTGCATCACCTTGAGCCTACCTGCAACAGTTGGCAAACCAAGGATGTAACGCATACACACTACTACTGGGGTGTCTCTGGTGCATCCCAGAATGACCCACATAGCTTCGTTCTGTATGCGCATGTTAAACATTTTCTACTCCTCTCATCTCAACTGAGTTGTTTAATACTCCTCCTGACAGTATGTTTATGATGCTAGTTAACAGTTCCTATATCATATAAACATATACACACATTTTGTTCAATCTTATTGATTTCTCAGCCACAAATTCAAGAATCTGGAGTTTTGTATCAACTTAAAGATTGTGACAATCTTATTTTATCATTTCAAAAACAAATAAATTCATGCCAAAATAGACAAATGTGCAAACCACACACAACCACATCCTTTATTACTTCTAGTATTTACAGGCAGGCTGAAGCTTAAGGTAATAATTATCTTGGTGTTAGCATTAGCATTAGCATTTGAAAACGTCGTCATTTATAACAAATATAAAAATATTATTTTTTAATACTTTTAAATTTCTCACTTGGTTTTCAATGTAATTATAAGCATACAAATTATTTCTATATTGTCTTCAACACATTTCTTACAATCACTTCTATTGTCCATAAATAAGGCAGACTATCCCAGCTGTCACACAGTATGCTCCTACAGGAATTGGTGAATGCCTTAAATTATACTATATATATATATATATATATATATATATATATATATATATATATATATATATATATATATATATATATATATATATATATATATATTTGCCACCTCCGTGGCGATGGGTTTAAAGATGCGGTTTGTGATCCTGCATACTCGCGTTCAAAACACACTGCGCGCGATTTGGCTTCAGACTGCATTGCATTGATTTTTTATGAATTGGTATGGGTGCTAGTCATTCAGAAAGCAATGGAAACTTAGTTAGTTAGTTAGTCTTTCCTCTTGAGCCTAAGGTGGCGCATAGGGCAGAAGTCATGGCTCTCCATGTCCGGCGGCTCGCTGCTACCTGTTGTAGATCCTGGATGTTCACTTGGCCGTTGCATGAGCCTTCTCTGATGATGGTTCTACGCAGGGTCTCTCGTGGTCTTCCCCATTTTCTTTTCCCTACTGGTGACCAAAAGAGGGCTTGGTTGGGGAGTCTTGTCTTGTCCATTCTGAGTACATGGCCCGTTTAGTTCCAACGACGTTTTCTTATATTGGATACAATATCTTCCTTTGTCTCTTGTCTTATTTGCGTATTGGTTCTGAAATCTGTCCAGTGGAGGTTTAGAATTCTTCTAAGACATTTGTTCTCAAAATTGTCTAATTTTTTATCTAAAGCTACCGTTGATTTCCAACTTTCACATCCATACGTTAACACTGGAATCACACAAGAGTTGAAGATTTTAAGTTCCGTATGTTTGCTGAGTGCCTCTGACTTCCAGATGTTTGACAGTTTATTGAAGGCACCAGATGCCTGTGCAATTCTAGATAATATTTCCCGGGAAGGTTAACCCGGTCAACAAATGCCCGCAGAAGTCGGATGTGTCGGCCTAACGGCGCAAGAAGCAGCTCTGCTGTGGACAGGCACAACGCAATCACGTCCGAAAAAAAACTCCGGATGAACGAAGAAGAAGAAGAAGATAATATTTCTGGCGTTGAGTCCCCTGTATATGTCATTTTGCTTCCTAGGTATGTGAAGCTGTTGACTTTTTCAAGTACATGGTTGTTTAATTTGATGTCGTCTGAACTGTTGGTAAGATCAATAGTTTTTGTCTTTGAGGTGTTAATTTGGAGACCAATTTGTCCTGAAACATTTTGGAGATGGTTTATTTTCTCTTGGGCATCTGGGTGTGTTGAACTTAAAAGCACTATGTCGTTGGCAAATTCCAGGTCTTCTAGAATTTTTTCAACCCAATGGATACCCCTATTTGTGTTGTTTGTGCATTTGCGCATGACCCAATCGACAGCTATTCCAAAGAGCATTGGTGACAAGACACAACCCTGTTTCACTCCTGTTTCGACTGAGAACCAGTCAGAGTTGCATGTTTCTGTTCTTACGCAGCAACGTGTTTCTTTGTAGAAAGATTTTATGACGTTGGTATATTTGGTAGGAAAACCATAGATGTTAAGTAGATTCCAAAGTGAAGGACGGTGGATACTGTCGAAGGCTTTTTGAAAGTCGACAAAGTTGGTGATTAATTTCGACTGGAATTCTACAGTCTTCAATGATTATTCTAAGGATGAAAATATGGTCTATACATGACCGTTTTGGGCTGAAGCCAGCTTGTTCTTCTCTGAGCCTTTCATCTATAGACTTTTTCAATCTCTCAAGTAACATGCTACAAAAAATTTTTCCTGGTACTGACAGTAGGGTAATACCACACCAGTTATTGCAATCAGACATGTCACCTTTTTTTGGCAGTTTGAAAATTACACCATCCTTCCACTGTTGTGGTGGGGATTCGTTTTGCCAGATTTCATTGATCAGCTGTAACAAACGTTGTAAGGTATTCTTATCTGCTGCTTTGAGCATTTCTCCTGAGATGTCGTCTTCACTAACAGCTTTGTTGTTCTTCAATTTTGTAATGGCTGCTTTAATCTCTTCCATGGTGAATGATTCACAGGAGGCATCTAGTGGGGGCATGGTGGTTTCTCCATCCAGGTTGGGATCACTGTCAGGCTGCGGTCTATTTAATATTTCTTTGAAATGTTCTGCCCATCGTTGCTTTTGGTGGTCATCAGATAACAGTAGTTTACCTTGTTTGTCTTTGATGGGTTTGTTTGGTGTAGGTGAGTGTTTGCATAGTTGTTTCATGATGTGGAATACAGTTTTGTTGTTTCCAGTTTTGGCAGCTGATTCGGCATCGGCGGCCAAGCTGTGTTTAAAGTTCTGTTTATCTTTTCGTGCACTTGATTTCACCTCTTTAGCCAACATGGAGTATTTTTGCTTATGGGTTTCATATGAAGATGTGTCTTTTGTAGAAAGAAGTGTTAGTTTTGCTTGCTTTCTTTCTTGTATCTTCATCCAGGTGTTATCGCTTAGCCACTTCTTCTTCTGTCGTTGTACGTAGCCAACTGTGTTTGTTGCCGCATTTAGCGAGGTCTCTTTCAGGAAATTCAAATTTTCTTCAATGTTATTTTTACTATTCGCATTGCTCGTTATTCTTTCTTTGTTAGCGTAGATGTTTTTTACCTCTGAGTTGAATACGAGTTGGTGTTATTTAGTCAGTAGGGACTGTGAGTTTATTTTCTTGGTTCTGGGTGTTTTATAGTCTTAAGCTTTATTTTTAGCTTGGCTATGCAGAGATTGTGATCGCTACCAGCATCTGCTCCTCTGTAAGCTCTGACGTCTTGTACTGATGAACGGAATTTGGCACCAATGCAAAAATGGTCTATCTGATTTTTTGTGATACCATCAGGCGAATTCCACGCGATTTTATGTATATTTTTATGCGGAAATAGAGAGTTTGCTATTATCAGATTTGCTATTTCACACAATTCTAGTAGTCTCTCTCCGTTTTGGTTCATGTCCCCTAGACCGTGAATTCCCATATATTTCTCGGCACCCTTATTGTCAGACCCTATCTTGACGTTGAAATCGCCCATTACAGCAACAATATCATGTTTGGGTGCTAAGTTGATGGTACCAATTAGTTGGTTGTAGAAATTATCTTTGCTGATGTCGGTATCATCATTGGTAGGTGCATATAACATTCTCAGATCTTGTTTTGCAACAATTGTCCACAACCTGGAATCAGGACCTGACACTTATTGAGTTAAGAGGTGGATGCTGCACTTCTAAGTTATTCAACTCCTACATGCAATGTATTTAAGCATGCTATTCCTAACACCTTGTCTGAAGACATTACTAGTGGAATTCCAGCAACTCCATAGTATTACAGACCAATTGGCACTCAGTGGGAGATATGATCAATCATATCATCACCTTCACTTCTCAGAACATTTTCTGGCACCAATGTTAGGCCGAGTCGACTTGTATTAAAATCCTCACCTTGATGAGGGCTTAAACACACAACCATAGGGTGGCAGGCAAGCGTGCTAATCACAGTGGCTATAAATGACATTGGCAGTATAAAAACAAACCAGGAAGTACACAAAAATAGTTACATTACTGTTTCTACAAAATCAACATGCCCACACACAACTAATAGTTCGGTCCATGAGGTAATTATCAAATAAACAAAACAAAGATTAACAAAACTACAAGTACAGAAAGAAAATAGACAAGGTGTCATAATCTCCCCACCAGTTCTGCCACGTCTTCATCATCGACGCCTGGCAATTACGCCAGGTACGCCTGTGAGCGACACTAACTCTGCCGTGACAGGAATGGTCAGTCGGTGCAGCGCGTGGTACACGGAGTCCACGCAGGGAGACAACCCCGACTAACGAGGACTCATGGCGGTTAGAGACCAGACGGCGTCGGACGGTGGTACTGGACAGACGGATCAAATTTATGCTCGTATGGCTTGTATGTGTGAACGCGAAGAGAGAGAACGCCTGTTTGAGGATAGAAGACTGTGTGCCTGATACATAGGATTGTAAGTTGTGTATTGATATATTGCATGTATATCAATCAATCATGTGCCATGCCGGAAAGCGTGGGCGGTCATGACTCGCCATTTCACTCGATCACCAGTGTCGTGGATCAGCTCAGTGTTCCTGTCTCGTCCATGCCATGTGGCCAAGCCATCCAGGTATTTTCCTCTCGGTCTTCCTCTTTGTCTGCTCCCTTCGATCTTGCCAGTTGTCACTAAGTTCTCCAATCCATTTCTTCTCATAACATGTCCAAAAAATTTTGACTGTCTACGTCTAATTTCTCTAATCAGTTTACGTTGTTCATTTGTCTCCTGTAGTACTTGGTCATTGGTTTTTCTGTCTGTCCATGGTATTCTTTGCATTCTCCTCAGAAACCAAATTTCTGCAGCCATCAGATGCCTTTCAGCTTGACTGTTCATTGTCCAAGTTTCACATCCATACAAAAGAACAGGCTCTATGTATCCCCTCAACACTCTTTTTCTCGTTTCAATTGACATCTTTTTATTGGTCAGAATGTTTTTCATCTTGCTAAAGGCTACTTTCGCCATGGCGATTCTTGTTCTAATCTCTTCAAGGCATCTCCCATCAGATGTTATAACTGTTCCAAGATAATTGTACCGATTCACTTGTTGAAGAATATGTCCATTTACTAGTATATTACTTTGAGGCACTTCTTCCTTCCTACTGACGACCATAACCTGAGTCTTTTTACAATTTAATTCTAACCCCAGCTGCTCACTGTGTACAACAACCGCATCTACTAATTGTTGCAGGTCCTGCGGATTGTCTGCAATCAATACTGTATCATCTGCATATCTAATGTTATTGATGTTTCGTCCTCCAATGCTGATTCCATTTATATCCTCTACATTTCTGAAAATATTTTCACTGTACAGGGAAAAAAGATCTGGAGATATTACACATCCCTGCCTAACACCTCTCTTAATTGGCTGATACTGTCCCACTTCATTATCAATCCTTATTGCAGCTTGTTGTTTCCAATATATGTTTTTTATAAGTCTAATGTCTTTCCCATCAATTTGTAAATCTGCAAGCATATCCACCATGCTGACATGTCTAACGCTATCAAAAGCCTTTGTATAGTCGATAAAGCAAAGATGTATATCCTTGTTTACTTCTATAGCACGTTCAATAACTGTTCGCAGCATATACACAGCATTTACTGTTCCCTTCCCTTCTACAAACCCGCATTGTTCTTCCCCTATTTCAGGTTGTATCTTCTTCCTCATTCTTTGCATGATAATTCTTAGCAAAATCTTTGTGATGTGACTCATTATACTAATTGTTCTGTGTTGATCACATTCCAAGGTTCCTGATTTCTTTGGGATTGCAATAAATATAGAGTTACATAATTCTGGAGGTATATCTCCAGTATCATATAATGTGTTCAGCAGTCTGGTGACTTGCTCTAGTCCAAATTCTTCTAAAGCTTTAATCATTTCTGTTGTGATGTTATCTGCACCGGGGGCCTTGCCAGCTTTCATATGCTTAAGAACATTTCGAACCTCCATCTCCAAAATTGGCGGTCCTTCATTGTTAAATCTAATATCATACTGTTCGTCTCTGTTATCATCATAAAGTTGTTTCACATAATCTGTCCATACCTGTAGAATCTGGTCTTTTTCTATTATGATTTTGCCATCTTCAGTTTTTAGACAGCCTGTTGATGTACTTGTTCTTTTATTAGTAAGTTCCTGAATTCTTTTGTGCACTAATTTGGTATTTTGACTGTTGTGTTGGCTTTCAATTTCTGAGCACTTTTCCTCAAGCCATTTTTCTTTTGCCTTCTTACATAATGTTCTGACTTGTCTGTGAATTTCTTCATATTTGACAGAATTATTTTTGTTGAGTCTTCTTGTTTCCATGAGTTGTAAAATTTCTGCAGTCATCCATTTCTTACAACCCACCTTCTTTAATTTTGGAATAGTTGTTTCTGCAGCCACATTGATTGAATTCTTCAACGTTTCCCATTGATCATCCACATCCTGGAATAGGATCTCTAGATCGGACAAAATTTCAAATCTGTTCTGTACTTCTATGTTGAATTTGTTTTGTATTTCCTTGTCATTACTCAATGTACATAAATCATATTTAGTGTTTCCTGTTATATACTTGACTTTCTTCAACTTTATCCTCAATGTTCCTGTGAGTAATCTGTGGTCACTATAACAATCAGCACTGGGAACTGTTTTTGCTATTGTTAATGCGTTTCTAAATCTTCTGCTAATCAGAATGTAGTCAATCTGGTTTCTAATCCTGCTATCTGGACTCCTCCATGTCCATAATCTTCTAGGGTGTTGTTTGAACCAGGTGTTTCCTACAATCATTTCCTGTTCTTTTGCCCACTCTACGAGTCTGTATCCTCTTTCATTTCTCTCTCCTAAACCATAGTTTCCTACTGTGTAGCTATCTCCTTGATTTCCTACTTTTGCATTGAAGTCCCCTATTATGATTTTTATTTCTGACTTTTTACATTTCTTTAAGGCAGACTCAATGTCGTTATAAAATTCTTCTACACTATCTTCACTGGATTCTCCTGTTGGGGCATATACTTGAATAATATTTATGCTAAAAGGTCTGCCACTTAACTTAACTAGTAGAACTCTGTCCGACACGGCCCAATATCCATGTATATATTGATTGTATAATGGCATCGCTTTTGTGATTGCGCGATGCATGTAATGTTGGCGGCGAGTGAGAAGTGCGAATAAAGTGTTAGAATTGTATTCGTTGTGTGTCACGTAAAGTCATTCTGTGACAGTGTTTGTTATCACATCTGTGAGGTATTACGAGCCTGTATTATTGCTGATTGCAAGATCCTGACAGGTTTGAACATGGGGGATTTTCGTCCGCGTTATGAACTGAATGTAAGATAGATATAGGTGTGAACGTGGGTGCATCGTCCAGCTTTGAACCAGTTCTAAGATAGGAGTGAACGTGAATGTATCGTCCAGCTTTGAACTAGCTGTAAAATAGGTTTGAACGTGAGTGTAAGCGGAAAGTTTTTGTAAAGAAGTGAAATGGAAAGTGAGTGTTGAACGAACGACATTACGACTAACAAATATACTCGACAGCATACAAACCTACAAAACTTAGTTGACAACGCATACACCACATAAACATACATATTCTAATATTTTCTTATCCAAAAAGCACAGGTTTTTGTGTCATCCGAAAGTGTTAGCGACTAAAGATCATTTTTTCCGGGTGGTAACGATCAAGCAGCCATTCTATGGTACAGTGTTCCAACATACTCCAGAGGTCAAAATTCACTTAAGTATTTTTTTTTCTCATATATACTTTTGTGTGTGAGTCCAGGCATAGCTGTACTTTTGATAAATATTGTACATATTATTATATCTACTAACACCAGATAATTAAAACTTTTGTACATTCACTGTAACTAAAGTAATTCACCATGTCGACATTTGACGATTTCATTGAATCTGGTTTGAAATTAAAGTTAACTGGTGAAGAGTTAACAAAGTGGAGTGAGGCACAATATGCAGAGTATGTCCACAGGGAGGACAGAGCTGCTGAAAGAGATCTAAAAAGGGCAGAATTAGAGGCTAAAACCAAACAAGCAGAAACAGATGCCGAGATAAGAAAAGCTGAGATCTCTGCCCAAAGCAAAAGAGAAGAGCTTGAAATCAATGCAAGAACGAAAAAGGAAGAACTTGAAATGCAGCTGAAAATTAAACAGCTAGAAGCTGAAACATCAGCAGATAAAGAATCTAAAAAGTCAGAAAGACAAGAAAAAGAGAATCAGTTAAAAAAATACCAAGGGATCGTCAAAAATTTCACCACCGTCGACTGCATTGCAGCCTTCACCCAAAATTTTGAAATGATAATGGAGCATTATCAGATCCCAGAGATAGAATGGAATATTATTTATATGAGAAGTCTTTCAGGGGAACCTCTCAAAGTGATAGAGACCATTCCCAAAGATCTCAGGAAAGACTATCAGTATATAAAGTCCAAAATTATGGTACACTTCCTGTTAGATGAAGCAGGCTACAGAGAACAGTTTAGCAAATTAACTCCAAAACTTACACAAACTTTCTCTGACTACGTTTCAGTAGTACAGGATGTGTTCAGTAAATGGTTGTCATCAGCTAAGGTGAATAACAGCTTTGACAAGTTAAAAGATTTAATTCTTAGAGATAAAATCATTTCATCTCTACCGCCACCATTTTCTAAATTTCTGCAAAAATTTGAGTGCGAGAGTGTGCAACATATAGAGAAACGAGGTTCGGCTTATTTCACAGCCAACAAACAGTGTTTTACTAGTGTATTGACTGACACAGAGTTTGTAGCAGCCGCTACCTATGAAAGAACGAAGTCAGGTACCTACAGTAAACAAAAGCCCTTCAGGCAATCTGCAAATAAGAACTACCAATGCAGATATTGCAATCTTCCACATAATGAAAGTTATATGTGTGATAGACACTCAGGTTACCTCACATACTTGCAAAACTATATAGATAAGCAAGATAAGGAGAGAAAGAGCTATAAACGACTAACCAAATGCTTCCTTTGCAAGGCATATAGCCACTGGCGTCATGCTTGTAAAGGTAAACAAATGACCAGAAAGGCTAATGCAGCCATGTTCGATAGCTCTTCCTCAGATGAGGAACAAATAGAAAACCATCCTGTTAATGCAGCACAGGCCATTGATGTGTTCCATCTCGAAAAATGTACCACCTGTAATCATTTTCATGAAGATGGCTTATTAACATGTGGCCACTCAATACCTATTGCCAATGAAGAAGCGAATTTGGTGATAGATTCCAAAGGTAAACTTAACATCCATCAAGGTTTTGTAAATGGCAAATCAGCCACAGTTTTACGTGATAGTGGATGTACTCTTATTGGTTTAAAGAGAGACTTTATTTTACCTGCAGACTATACAGGCAAACATGTTACATGCAGAACTTTCTCAGGTAACATCGAGAAATACCCACTTGCATGGGCATATATTGACACCCCATTTCTCACAGGCAAGGTTAAATGCGCAGCATTATCTAACCCATGTTGTGAAATAATTGTGGGTAACCTTCCTGAAGTAAATGATATGCCACATGACAACATAATAACATCTTCTGCTGAATGTATTGTTAACAATGTAATACCATCTTCTGCTGAATGTATTGTTGACAATGTTTTATCATCTTCAAATGAATGTATGTTTGCAAATTCATTAACATCATCTCATGATTGCATTGGTCCAAATGTAACATCACCTTATCATATTTCTGATATTTCAAATGCAGTAACTAGATCTGCTGCAAAAGTGCAAGATCAAATTAACCAAACTGAGGCTTTAGAAATGTTAAGCCCAGTTATACTACCTCTCAATACCATGAGAGAGAATTTCATAACAGCCCAAAAGGCCGATGTATCTTTCCACAAATATTTTAATTTGATAGGCCAAAAGCCAAGAATAACAAAGAATGCTAGATGGCCCTTTGACCTCAAAGGTGGTATCCTTACATGGTATTACACCAAAGATACCAACACCACTGAGCAGACAGTGTTACCAACTGAACACCGCAGACAAGCATTGCATCTAGCACATGACATACCCTTTGCAGGGCATATGGCATATTCTAAAACAAGATCTAGATTATTAACCCAGTTCTACTGGCCTAGATTCTGCAGTGACACCAAACAATATTGCAGAATGTGTGACATCTGCCAGAAGCTTGTGAAAAAGGGGAAACACCCGCAAGCAGAACTACAGATAACAGATCTAGCAAGTAGACCTTTCGAAAAGATCTCTGTAGATATTGTAGGTCCTCTAAACCATATTACATCAAGAGGTAATAAGTTTATTCTAACGATAATTGATCTCTGTAGTAGATGGCCTGAGGCAATTCCACTTAAAAACATAAGTGCCAAGGATGTAATGGGAGTTTTCTTCCACATTTTTTCAAGGGTAGGATTCCCTGATACCATTCTCTCAGATAGGGGAAGCCAGTTCATAGCTGCAACCACTCAAGCCTTTACTAGAATGTTAGGGGTAAAGCAGTGCTTTAACTGATTCGCTGCCAACCGCCAACCGATTGCCGAACAGTCTCAACTGTTTTGTCCCTTCGTTAATATATTGCCAAGATTTGTGCGGTCCGTTTGTTTCTTTCATTTGCGATCCCTTGCTCAATTTTAATACTCTGAAACAAATTTTTACGCCGAAAGAAGGTTTTTCATTTACACAGGCCACGAGTAATCGACATTTGGTGACTAAACCGTGTGGATTTGTTTACAAGTTGTGTTAAAAAAGCTGTAGTTACTCGCAGTTTTAGGAATTGCATGAATCCTTGATTTTCGGCCTCATTTACATCAGATAAAAGTTTTAAACAATGTTAGATTGTAGTTATTCTTATTTAAAGGAAATTTGGAGAACGATTCTAAACTGATAGCACACGTTAAATGTGTTTTTTTTCCGGTTAAAATGTATTATTTATGAATGTAAACAAACAAACTAACTCTTAGCCGCTAACCGTGAAGGTTTGTCATCATGTTGAATTAGCTGATGGGCCACACTTGTGCCCCTAAAGTTTGCTTTGCCTATCACAAAGTATTTAAGAAGTATTTAAATAATTAAATTAAAAGAATAATAATTATAACTAACTAAAAAATAGCGTACATTTTGTGTTTATCGGCAGAAAACGGCCAAAACATGTCTCGTGATTTTCCGACATTTTCCATTTTATGTGACAATGATGAGCTTCAAAATAGGATGTTTTTATTGTAATTTATTGGTGTTATGGAGCCGTTCTAGTGATTTTTGTGTAGCAAAGTGGTGTAGTTATCATAATTCAGTAAGTTTCATTGGATTTTAAACACCGTCGGATCAGTAGCGCCTTGGTAAGTGGAAATTTCACGTACTTGTCACCTCTGTCATCAATTTATTTTTTACAACATCTGCTAATATTATTATTATATTTCTAACTTTTAGCAACAGTAGCAATACCAATGTGTTCCTTGTGCAATGTCCTTTAATTTGATATATAATACAATATATTTACTACCATTTTAACAATGTTTAGACCAATATTGTGGCATACCCCTACTTCCCATTTTCTGCCATCAATTTCTGCTTGGGCAAAACCCATGTTTTGTTTGGCACTCAATCAGTTAATAGCCCATATCACCCTCATTCGACAGGGATTGTAGAAAAGATGAATGGTGATCTCAAACATATGCTAGCTAACGTTACCCAGGAACACCCTGAAGACTGGGATACTTATTTACCTGCCATACTATTTGCATATCGCGAAGTACCTCATTCCAGTATGGGTTTTTCACCATTTGATCTTGTCTATGGAGCCAAACCACGTGGCCCATTATCAATGTATCATTCAATGTTAACAGATAGTGTAAAGGAACATAAACCAGTATCATCATATGAACATGTAACATCATTGCGAGATAGAATTATGAAATCTTGTATTCTAGCTAAAGAAGCATTGAAACAATCTGGTGCTATTAACAGACAATATGCAAACAGAGGAAACAGGACAAAAACACTGACACCTGGACAAGTCGTACTATTACTGTTGCCAAGTGACAGACACCTACTGACAGACTCATGGCAAGGACCGTTTAAAGTACTGAGACAAATCTCGACAGTGGACTACAAAATCGCAGTAAACAACAAACACAAAATATTTCACATCATGTTAAAACCGTACTACAACAGAGACGAAGACCAAGATGATACAGCAGCAAGCACAATGATAGTGGACCACACAGACGATGACGATACAGAAGAAATACCGACCCCATCACTTTACACGACAGACACTCTACAGGACATCAAAATAAATCCTAATCTTACTAAGACAGAGACCGACAATTGCAGACAACGGTTACAAGACAGTAATCTAAATACAGTGGTATCTTCTCCAATCATCCATGACAGACAGATGTAATACATCATCATATCATTCGGACATCCGACACACCAATGAAGTGCATACATTTGTACGAATGACCAGACTGCTACTGACAGACATCCCAAATATAATTCCCTACATGGATGACATCTGTGTACATACGAAGACTATGACAGACCACTTAACAACATTACAGCAGACATTTGACCGCATCAGACATCATGGCCTAACAGTCAAACCATCAAAGGTTGACATAGCCTTCCAAGAAATTACTTTTTTGGGTTATAAAATTTGTAACGGCTTTGTCACTACTGACGACAACATCGTGTCAAGAATTCTAAAATTGTTGCTTCCAACAACAAAGAAAGAATTAAGAAGTGTCCTAGGTCTGTTAAATTAATACAGACAGTTTATTCCAAATTTTGCTTAATTGACACCAATTTACTAACCAAAGATAAACCTAACAAAATTGTAAACAGCGAATGCCTGAGACCTGCATTCACAAAAGTGTTATCTTATTTTTCTATTAATCCGATACTCAAATTGTCAAATTTGGACACTATTTTCAGACTGAGGACAGATGCGAGCTCCATAGCAATCGGGGCCGTATTATTGCAAGAGCATGATCAAATTCTTCACCCAGTATACTACGTAAGTCGTAAATTAAAAACAAGAGAAAAAGATTGGTCGACACCTGAAGTTGAGGCCCTTGCTCTGGTTTATTCAATTAGAAAATTATCTAGGTTTCTTTTAGGAAAACATTTTATAGTCGAGACAGACAACAATCCATTGACAATCATCACTACTGGAACTCCTACTAATCGCAGGATAGCAAGATGGTCTCTATTACTTCAGGACTTCAGTTTCGAAGTTATGCATATCAGCGGCACACAAAATACGATTGCTGACCTTCTTTCCAGATGTCCGTACGACACATCCGAAAGCCTACTTTTGCCTGAGCACACACAGCAGAGCAGTAATTAATCTGCAGGTCTTCATAGCGCTCAGCAACACGACGAATAATGAATATTTCAGAAACGTTGTGAAATAATTGTGATAAGGACAATGTTCCAATGTAAATATATTATATCTTATTGTAGTAAATGTGACGAATATTTGAGTGTTATGTGAATGAAAGGTAATATTATTTTAAATATTTATGAACATTGAAACGCACAGTGCTACGAGGAATTCAAGACTTACCTTACTTGAGTTATTCGAGTATCCGTAGTACCTGCGTTTATGAACACTGTTGAACACTATTAATATCATCTTAGTAGAGTGTTCAGACTTTTTAAACTGTGCGAAAGAGACAACGACATCTAAATCCATCAGAACGTGTAATCCGTACTTCAAAAGAATGTTTAATCCAGCAGCTGTACTTGTGAACTGTTTAATCCTTTTGGTTACACAACATCCCGACGGAAGAACATTGTGTTATTTACATCTTAACACACCAGCTGTGTACTTCCGGTGTTTTTGTAATTAATTTAGAAACTAGCAGACTATATTAGAATTCTCACAAAGAAGTGACATTTTACATAAACTTTGTGAGTTGAAATTTTCCATATACAAATTGTATGAAAGGATTTTTGATATTTGTAATCTGAGAATCATAATTTGATTAACTTGTTCTCAATAGTACCATTTGGTTTACTATTGATAATAAGCATCAAACTGTGACGCTTAGAACTTGAGTTACCAATGTAATTTATTTTCTTTGAAAGCTTGTGAAAATTATCGCCCATAGAGTTTTGTGTTGTTTCACTTGTTACAACTAAGGGAAACAATTTGAAATTATTGTTAATGTGTAATACGTATACAAAACCTTCCTCATGTTGCCAGGATGGCGACACATCAAGATGACATCAACTATGCGTGGAGATAATTACCGAAGTTGTAGACCTACATGAGACTTCTGACCATATGAGGTTGGGGTCAAAATGTTGGAGTCATCTTATAAGGGAGAGGACTCGTGGCCTGACATGTCATGTTTATAAATTTTTTTTTCATTTGTCGTGAGGTGGTTGCGTGGCTTGAGAGATAGCATAAATCGCTGATAGCTGCCGGACTGGCTGTGTCAATTTACAACCTACGTAAATATCCAACTAGTGGATTGTACTTGAGTAGTGTGGCTTGATAGCTTTATTGAAGAGCGTGTGTATATATCATACAATTATCTACAATATTTCAATGTAAACCAAAGTGTCACGTCAGATGACAAACAATGGGTCGATTCTGACAGCTTTAATGAATAAACCAATGTATATAGCCAACATGAAAGGATACTCCTTTCATTAAAGAGAGGGGTGGGAGAATGTCATAATCTCCCCACCAGTTCTGCCACGTCTTCATCATCGACGCCTGGCAATTACGCCAGGTACGCCTGTGAGCGTCACTAACTTTGCCATGAGAGGAACAGTCAGTCGGTGCAGCGCGTGGTACACGGGGTCCACGCAGGGAGACAACCCCGACTAACGAGGACTCATGGCGGTTAGAGACCAGACGGCGTCGGACGGTGTACTGGACAGACGGATCAAATGTATGCTCGTATGGCTTGTATGTGTGAACGCGAAGAGAGAGAACGCCTGTTTGAGGTACATAGGATTGTAAGTTGTGTATTGATATATTGCATGTATATATTGATTGTATAATGGCATCACTTTTGTGATTGCGCGATGCATGTAATGTTGGCGGCGAGTGAGAAGTGCGAATAAAGTGTTAGAATTGTATTTGCTGTGTGTCACGTAAAGTCATTCTGTGACAGTGTTTGTTATCACATCTGTGAGGTATTACGAGCCTGTATTATTGCTGATTGCAAGATCCTGACACAAGGGTTTTAAAAATTATATTCTTTTCGTCTTATTGATATCTTTGATTCTTTGATAAAGACCCCATAAAGTGAAATATAAGTTGTATTATCATGTTAAACTGCTTGCATTATATATAATGTGAACACTTTAAATAAAATGAATTAGTATTATTTATATAGTGTCACCTTCACATTTTTACTTTACATCTGGTAGTTAGTTGTACAGTGCAATCATGAAACTTAAATACAATCCATTATCATTAGTTATTCAGTATCACAATGGAAACCATTCTGGCATTGTTAGTGAAAGAATTAAACTACAGCAAAATGCTGCACATAAATATGAGTTTCTTACATCTTATAGGATGTGTCGTTACAAGCAGTTTCATTCTCAACACTGAAGCTGCAAAAGTGTATAAAAACATGACTTAAATATGTTTCTTACTTAGCTAAAACATGTTTTACTCAATTCAGCACAACCCTGTTTGTCCTGCAGAAAATGATAACACCTGGGGCACAACAGAAATATATAAATAAAAGACATTAACATACAACAGAAGGTACAGGTAATCCCACTGCAAATTCTTTCAGTGGAAGTATCAGTGTTGTCTTCACATCTTCTTCTTCTTCATCTTCAGCGTTCCGAGCCATTGAGGTTCTTTGCTGCAGATACAATACGTCTCCATTTGTCTCTCTGGTGGACCTTCTCTTGCCAGTCGTTGATTCCAAGTGCTTGTAGGTCTGTGTATGTTGTCTTCACATAAATTATGTAATAGTATTATAATCTGAGGGGATCAACTTTTCATCTCCCAATGCTCAAGAAGATTCAGACTGACCTCATATGACATGAGTAGCTCAACACACTGAGCACATCACAACTGGCCAAGCTAACTTTAATCTATGTACTGGGGCAGCCAAGAGTAAAGGGCAATGAGCGAGCTGATTGGTTGGTGAACATGGCGTGGATCTTGGTGGAAAGAGCAATGGATGGGAAAGACATCATCAACGCCATAAGAGACGCTGGACAAATAGATGACTATAAGGCACCCTGGGAATCTACTTCCTTGTCCAGAGTAAGGGATATGGGAGTGAAGTGAAGAGCCACGAGATGTGAACATTTTGTCAAGAGCACAAGACATTTGATTAGCCAAGACAGAACTGGTACAATCAACTGATACACACTGGCAAAGATTCTGAGAGATCAGGGCACCTATGGGCCAGTCTTGGAGAGCAATGATGATGATCACTAATCACTGATCTCTCAAAGGAGCAAAGACCCCCCCCCCCCAATCAACAATTACCAAATCTTGTTTTGCATGCACGGTAACTGCTCTATTTATTTGCGGGTAGGTCCTCCATCCCCTATAAACTTTGTCAGGGCACAACACCGGTGATTTGCAACCGTCATGGGATGGTTAATGTGAATAATCTTGCACATTGAATTTTCTGTTTTCAGTCCTAATGTAAGAAGGCCAGACACTGGATTTTACTATGGGGGGGGGGGGGGAAAGAGGGGTGTGTGTGGTATGGTGTGGTGTGTGTGTATATGTGTGTGTTTTTTTTGTTTGTTTAAAAACATGTCATATTAAAAACCAATGTTATATGTAAAAATGTCTAGTCCTATACCCAGTAGCAAACACAGTAACTCTTGAGATAGAGACAGTCATTGGAACCTCTCCATCATGTCATCTCTGCCTTTTTGTTTTAACTGATTCGTCCAGATTTATATTGTAATTAAGTTACTTGATCAAGGTCAGAGTGGGAGGGTGTGTATGTGTGTGTTTTATCTTTGTTCTGTTCTGCACCTGATTTTCTACATTTTAATTTAAGACAGAATAACATAGCTGACTGCTTTAGCACTACAACAAATCTGATGCCACCATATTCATAGTTTTTCTGCTAATTTAGCTATTTTTTTAAAACAAAAATGTATATATAATGAAAGAGTTTAATGTAGCTTAATAAATGTAAAAATGACGAACTGATAGAGAAATCCAACACACACACAAATTAAACTATCAGCTTACAAGTATCACAAATGCCATACAACATAAATTAAGAAGTTTTGTACACATGAGAACAACTTACAAGTGTTTCAAAAAGTCATGCAGCTGTGGTTCAATATGCAAGACATCCCAGTACAGGTGGTACAGCAAATCCAGGTTCCCTGTTATAGAATGTGTTATTTAGTTATAGGCATCTTCTCTAATCTTTCAAAGAGTATGACGAAAGTGTATATTGGCTAAAGTTGATAAAATGATTATATTTACTTAAAGGCTATTATTTACATCAGACAGCAAATCCAGGTTCCCTGTTATAGAATGTGTTATTTAGTTATAGGCATCTTCTCTAATCTTTCAAAGAGTATGACGAAAGTGTATATTGGCTAAAGTTGATAAAATGATTATATTTACTTAAAGGCTATTATTTACATCAGACAGCAAATCCAGGTTCCCTGTTATAGAATGTGTTATTTAGTTATAGGCATCTTCTCTAATCTTTCAAAGAGTATGACGAAAGTGTATATTGGCTAAAGTTGATAAAATGATTATATTTACTTAAAGGCTATTATTTACATCAGACAGCAAATCCAGGTTCCCTGTTATAGAATGTGTTATTTAGTTATAGGCATCTTCTCTAATCTTTCAAAGAGTATGACAAAAGTGTATAATGGCTAAAGTTGATAAAATGATTATATTTACTTATAGGCTATTATTCACATCAGAAGAAGACAATCCATATTCTTTGGGCACATCAATAAAAGGGGAAAGCTGGAGTATGCCATGACAATAGGAAAGTTGGAGGAGAGATGAAAAGAGAAGATACTAGACAGTTTAACATCACCTCTCTATCTCGTCTCCACCTTACAGGAGTTTGTGTGTTTATCGCAAGATGACAGCACATGTTGGACAGGTCAAGGGATAGAAACCAGATGAAAGGATAAACAAATCTGTTGCCTTGTATGTAGACTGGGTCAGTCACAGGCCAGGAAAAGCAAACCCCCCAAAAAATGCTTGTTGAAGTCGGGTATATGGAACCACAGGCTTGACGAAATAGTGCATTGCAGTTCAGTTTATGATGTCACAGTTTAACATCATGATATGGTGTAACATCTGTATCATAAACAACAGGCAGTACAATTGATCCTAGGCTGTGGAAAGATATGATGACCACTATTGTGCAATACTTTGTTTATGGCGTTTGTGTTTGAATTCACCAAGGAAATACATGGTTTTGAATAGTTGTGAAAGCAGACAAGGAGATACTTACAATTCTTGGGATCTGGATCTTTCTTTAACAAGTCAACAATATCTTTTAAACTCCCAGTCAAGCCTTTCATGCGTTTCATATTCTTGTGGTAATCCCTGGACAAGAATACACGATAAATGAGAGTATGAGATAAGTACTAGCTCAGTACTTCAGATTGTCAGAGTTGAGGGATTTCTTGACATCTGTGTACAGCTCTGAAGTCTTGTAACGAGGTCAGTATGCGTCACAGTATTATTTGTAACCATCATCATCCTGTGCCATGCTGGGGGACATAGACAACCATGTTTTGTATGTGTTATGTTAGATGCGCTAGTCATCTGTCTTGTGTCTCTCTACAAACCCCTTCAGCACCATCTCCTTAGTCATCCTTTCTTGTACTTTCATTTGGCGCTCGCTTACTTTGAACGCATGTGTAGTCCATACCTATTACTTCAAGTAGTGACCTATTAACAGTGTCCCTCGCCACCATCAGGTGAACCCACTCCAACTTCAGAGGTACTTGTAATTAACGTCCCCAAGTCAAGCACACCAGACGTTAAAGAACATGCAGTCTTATCCATTTAACCACGCAGACCTACATCCTCTGTATTTAAAACCTGCCACCTTTATGCCTATCACAACATTTCCAGATTTGACTTTTCTCATTACAGCAGGTGCGTTAGCAAAGTTTATAAGGAACTGTGCTAATAATGTCATGAGCACGGCCTGGACTCTTCATCTGCTAAAGTGAGGTAAAGATTGGTCAGCTAATCCTCCTTGCTCCTCGGCCTATAAAACGTGATGGCCCTATCACATCACAGACCCATAGCAGGAAACTACTTCCAGAGTTTCTATTTCTTTCTTCTCATTATGTGACCAATAAATGATGGTTGTCCAATCCTTGCATGGGTAATAATCTGTCTTTGTGAAGTTGCTTTCTGTCATACTTCGATAGTGGTCTCTTTATATGTCCACAAGATTCTTCTCACTATCTTCAAATACTGAGTTCCAGTTTAGCACACATTTCTGACATGTTATCTTCTACCTACATATGAGGCGAGCACAACATACATGTTGAGTACATAACATGACAGCTCTTCACTGCAGATGAATAACCTTTAATTATATTTTCATGTAGATATATCAGTGAACGTTTGTTGTTTGTGTGCTGATGAAGGCGTTAGTTGTAATGTCAATTTTGTCACACGTAACTGTGTTCAAGTAAAGCTTGCCGATTCTACTTCTCATTTCCGTTGATTCACTCACTGCATGAGATTTCTTTCATTCTATGAAGGAACCACATCTCTGTGACCTCAATATTCTTTCAAAGTTCAGCATCTGGAGTCCATGATTAACCGGGTCAATGTTTCATGTTTTATTTCATAGTGCAATATTAACATTGCAAGAAATGTGTCTATTTTAAAATCAGAATATATTACCAAACTATCATTACTGTTCTCTAATTTTGAGCAGAGTAGTCACATGTTAAATGTTTTAAACAAGGGAAAGCCAGTAAGCAAGTTCAGTTGTCTTGGCCACATTTGCAACTCACATTCAACATTTTTGCAGCTTCTGTGAAATGTCAACTAGTAAAGTGAGCTTTTGATAGACTAAACTGGTAGAAATCACTTAGGTGGTAAAATCTTGAATTTCTTGACTGAAGATGAAGATGGATGTTTCCATTCCATAGAAGTACTCTTTGATCCAGTATTGTAATGAAGCACTCATGATTCATCCCACCAGTAGCAATTCTGTTCAGCCTGTCTTTTGCTTCTGGATGATTCTGCCACAGCATGACACCTTTAGAAGTTACCAACTACAAGTTTTCAGTGTCCCCATACTTATGTGTAACTTACTGACTTTCATTTGCACTCGCATGGCTGAGGTTTGGAAATCAGTTGACAGTCACTAGGAAGAATAAAGGTGGCTCCATGGAACATACTGTCTGTAGGCATGTACAGTGTTAGGCCTTCACACTTCACACATATTAAGTCACAGTATAATAAGGTGGATTGACCGGTTTGTTTTCATTGTCACTCCCCATCCCATAAAATTCTTAAACAAATAATGTTAACAGGGTTTGGAAAAGATCACATCTGACCACTGGAAATGAAGCCCAACTTCACTGTTGGTATGTAAATATATTAACTGCCATGGCTACATCTTCTTAACAGTCAATGATGCTGCAGGGTAACCCAACCAAACAATGCTACTATTTTTCTGCAACTATTTTTCTGATTTGAATTGGCCTTTGCACTATTACGACAAACAGCTCATTATGGCAGACAAATTGCCACAGAGACCATCATTGTTTGATGTCATGTACTTTATCACTAGCTTTCTAGAAAAGAAAAACAACTAAAACGATGAAATGAAAATGGAAGGAGTTTGCAGAGATAGATTTAAAGAGCAATGCAGGGTAAAAAGTAGAAGACAGGTCCTTTTTACATGCCTAAGGTGCACTGGTTGCTTACAGGCACATTGGTGGAGTTGTTGGAAGACGGATGAGTTTTAAAGGAAATGAAGTAGCTTGAACTGAAACTTATACTACTTGAAAAGAAAGGGGAAAAGGCTGCAAGGAAATAGTGAGGGTAAGTTTGATTTATGAGGGTAAGTCAGTAAGTCACAAATGATATAAGACAGTTGAGATATAGTTTTTGGTTGTTTATAATTGTGTTATTATGTGGTGTATTCATCTAGCTTGATGCCTATGTGTGGCAGATGATAAGTGCCGCATGTGTGAGGATTTTTTGGGGAGGTTAGAGGACTTACTGCCAAGGTTATTCATAAGGTAATGTTGCCAGTCTATGACGGCAAGTGTTTGTTATGTTAAGCAGCACATAACTGGCAGCAAACAGTTTGCTGATGAAACAATTTTGAGGTGTAACATAAACAAGAGTTAAGGCAGGAGTCCCAAGATTCTATAGTAGGTACTGGGGTGACTGATAGAACAATGCGATAAATGCATCAATGTTCACAGAGATTATTTTGGGAAATCATCAATGGTTTTCAAGTCCACATCTCAAATAGATTTTTGGGCATACTATTTTGTGACTTACCCTCATTCTTGAATGTTGTGACATAATGTCCCAGTTTGATACAGCTTGCAGACGGTTAATAAGGCTTTTCTCGGAAAAGCGAATTTGACGGGAGGGCCACTGACGATTCCTTTTAAGGTAGCGCATTTCATCGTTCAGAACGAGGTGAGGAATTTGGTGCTGGGGCTCCAAATAGAATAGGTCGGCAAGTTTCTCCCGGGCGGGACTAGACATAGTCACTTGAGTCTGGAAGTTCCACTTAGGATGTGATTTCTAAAACGGGAGCGGGTGTATGCCCATTTTGCCTCTATGTTGCTATTGGTGAGCGGAATATGGTTTTTTTGAATGATAATATTTGTATTATATAATTAATACAATATTTGTTTGATATGAGAAATATAATACATGTCATTTATGTATTTTGGTGAAGTTTGCTACAGCACCATTGCTTCTGTAAGAGAGACAGCCTGAGATTTGAGCTTTCCATTTCAAAGTCTATACCGCAGTATCATAATCCTCTGCTTATAATTTTTATCATGCTATGATTACTGATTCCTCTTCTTTTGAAGATTTTGATATCTCTGTAAATTCTGTATAGTCTATGCAGAGTTCAATCTATCTTCACTTTTGGTTCAATCTCGTCTAGGGAAGAGCCTATCTTTACCGGACTTCTGGTAAACTATTCAGGTGTTACATAATGCCTTTGTTAAAGATTCAAAACCTGTACGTATATATATTGTGTGTGTGAATCTTTATTTCATCTGTGTGCAGAATATGCCAGGGAGGGGAGTTAACAGTTGGTTAGGACACCCCATTGCTTCAGACAATTCATGAGCAAGGTTTGAATACCTATGTACTCATTTTTACCTGCAGTAAATCGTGCAGTGGTGCTTTACTACTAAAATAACAAGACATTGGAGCCGATATGTACCAACCCCCGACAGTTGGTCACACTCCCGGTCATGTTCTAATAACAGATTGTTGTACTCCCATAGAGAGGAGTGTTTTTATAGGTAGGGAGAGTATATCTATGTGGTGGTATCTGTGTTGTCCTGTTAGTCATCTGCGGTGTATAGTGAGGGTGGTGGGAACAGTTTATAATGCTGTCCCCCATCCCCGGCCAGTAGACTAAATATGTTTGCGGACAAGGCATAGAGACCCGTTTGTCAACAGAGATTTGGACACAATGTGCTAGCAGAGAACAGCGGGGAGGACCCTGTCCTCTGGTGATATGGCCAATGTGTGTGTCTGTTTGTGCAAAATGAAAATGTATATTATGCCAGAAGGTACATTGTTTGTCATTTTTAATTTTGCAGACATTAGAGGCGGGCGAGGGACATTTTGGCAGAGTCGATAACAAGTGGCAAATTTGGCTGAGTCAAAAACTATTGGCTTTGATATGCAGAGTATGCGTCACTCAGTACGTTTGGACATCAGCAGCCGTCACTTTTTGGCAATGCCATCGTTCCAAGAACAACCAAGGCAGTGACAGGGAAACTAATCCATTGTTATTTTTTCAGCAGCTGTGAGAAAATCAAGTCAGGGTTAACCCCCTTTGTTTTTGTCATCATGTTTTATACTGCCTTGGCCAAGTGCTGTTGAAAGCATCATATACCCATTATTTTAGTCCGAGAGAGGTGCTTCTTATTCTTCCTGGTGTATCATGGAAGTTATATGTCTGCCGAAGTCACAGATGGGATGGTACTTTCCTTATGAGAGGTCATCATAATTTGACTTAGATATGAACCCAGCTACGTTTCCCCGGTTTGTTTAAATGTTGTACTGAGACATTTGAGATTTCGTCTTTGTTAACTATGAAGCATGCAAGTCTTACAATCTTCGGGAGGCCGCCTAGAGAGGTTCAACTAGCTATGACCCATGCTTATGGAGAGTCCTTCCTTCACCAACAACCCCAGTACGTCGTTGAGAGCCCGTGCTTCCACTTTTCCAGAATGATGGACATTAATACCAATGGGTGAAATCCCTATTTTGTGCAGCCATATTTTCCTCTCAAGACCAATGTCAGATCGAGTAGTCCAGAGTTCAAGTCACAACACCATCATTTATCTCAAAAGTCCTGTGGGAACATTGGTGATCAGTCACATTTGTGAAGCCAGTAGGTTCCACCATCCAATGGATTTTTATTAACATCATTGATTCCATATCCAATCATAGTGTTCAGCATACCGAGAACCTTGTTGATTTTCAGTAACACACTTTTGGGTTGAGGTCAGTTCAGGATGGAATAAACCCCATCTATTTCAGCGGTAGAGTACGTGGTGGAGTTAAATCGAATGGTAGAAGTGTCGTCATAGGACGGTTTCTTTTGGAGAATAAAGACAGTTATAAGAAAGCCCAGTATGGGGCGAGTCTACATTCTCCTGATTTAGAGGACTGGCGTATTCAAGACTTAATGGCAACAATGACACAAACACCAGTCAGATCCATGAGTTATGATTTGTTTTGTTTTGCATATCCTAGACATCATGTAGTGGTGTAGATGTCTAGTAGTTGATTAGACGGCACATAGTTAAAACCGTCATCCCGAGAAGGTCATTCGGGAAGACATAACAATCAAGAGTGAGGGGAGTAACAGAGGAGACAGAGGAGGAGGAGAGGTTTTGAGTTTAGAAGTTAATGCATTACTTGATAATGTATTTGTTTGTTATGATGTTTTTATGGAGTGTAGTGGAGACAGAGTCTCGTAATTCCATGTTATAGATTCTGTTAATAAAGAATATATATATATGTTCTTCAGGAGAGTTTTCATTGTCTAGTGACCTGCGTTACACTGTTTGTTATCATAGAGAGGTGTGCTACTGTATTTCATGTCTAGAGAACAACAGTGGGAAGCCAGACCACACATGGACTCATATGTAATGAGCAGAACAACAGCTTGGTGCTGATCCATGGTGAATTGGCTAGTTTTCTTGATGACTTCAGGAAGGGTAGTCTTATCGTGTAAAATGGGTGGGGTCTCTCCGCCCATATCTCATTCTTACATCAATAGAGCCAATAACTACTCTATAGTCCTGGAGACTGTTAGGAAAGAAACTGTCTTGATCAACTGCCTTATACGGTGAATCCGAGGACCTTTATTTCCCTAGACAACCATTTCATATGGTATTTACATTTACTACCCCACAAATGTATAGGCTCAATGCATATCTAATTGAAAGTATTTGTACAGTAGTCTAATGGTCGGCAGGTGCAGTACACCACTAGACATGGGTAGTTTCAGTAAGTCTAGAAGAAACATTGCAATTTATTGTTCATTAAAAACATTAGGAACCAAGAATATGACTCACCATGGTGCAATCAGGACTTCAAAAAGACTGGAATTAGCAGTAGACCAGTCTAGTAACAATAGGGAGTACAAATGGAAATATATTAAATCAGACGTGAATTAAATTTTTCTCAATTAATTTACAATATGCAATAGCAGAAGCAGCGTGAGAAGGATGAGAAGGAGTAGGAGAAGCAGCAACAGCAAAAGAAGGGATGGTAGGAGGGAGAAGAGAAGGTAGGAGGGAGAAGAGAACAAAGGTAGAAGAGAAAAAGAATGGGAGAAGGAAGAAGAAATGGAAGGGGAGAGGGAGTAGAAAAGCTAATCAGTTCAGTTAAATGATTACAAAAAGATTTTGTTTGCCTACTCTTTTAAATGTACAATATGCAGATTCTCTGCTTGTTAGTGCTCTCTATTTCTGTCCACCAGTGGAGTCATAGATAAGACTGATTATTCTTCCATCTGTCACACATTATGAGAATTCTCCTTATGAAGTCATGTCTGATTAAAAAATTCTTCCAAATGTTACCATAATTTGTTACTGTATGACAGTAATCAGTAACTATGCAATCATTTATACTACATTTCCTTCTAAGTATTTCCGTTAGGGTACTATACATTTTTGCCAGTGATGATACTGCAGTTGGAAACATTAATCAGCTGCATTGCTACACTAGTGATAATGTCCTTTGAATCCTAGCATCTCTGCAAGCAAGGGAACATGAACAAAATCAGACGTGTGCCAGGTTGGGAGTATATGGAGGATGTTCGAAGCCATATGGTGAATTTCAAGGTGCTGTTTCACCTGTACAGATCAATATTTTAATTGCTTATTGAGGTAGATGGCCATCCGCTATGTGGATCACCATTAACATTAATACTTGTAACACTAAAAACATGCAGTTTCTGCACTGTGGTATTACCATAGGACATTTTCAACTTCAATGGCGTACATACAATAAGACTTCTTTCATTTCAGTTCAAAAGTTTCATCTACAATGTTGTTTATTCAAGTTCACTACAATTTTCATTTCTTTCGTGTGGTATTTTATCTTCCACTGGGTGCATAAAGCCTCCATCACTTCACGCCAAGCCACCCTATCTTTTACTATCTCCTGCAGCTCCCTCAATGTTCTCTCCATATAATTTATCTCCGTCTTTAATTCTCTCCTCTGTGTGTTTTTGGGTTTTCACATATTTCATTCATTCTGTGAATTCCAGATAAGAAGTGTCTTGTTATATTATATTCAGGTTTTCTCAATGTTTGACCTATTCAGCACCAGTGTCTTTTTATTACCTCTTGATTCAATGCATTCACTTCCTGAGCTCTACATTGGGGATTCTATCACACTATGTTAGTCCCACTATTTTGAGCAAACACTAGTTAATGAATGTTTGTAGTTATAATTCTTTTACTTGTTCTCCATGTTTCTAATCCATCAGTAGTATCAATTTAACACTGGAATATCCAAGTTTGGTGCTAAGTTTTATTTCCTCTAATGTCCACAAATTTTATAGTGCTGTGAAAGCTCCTCTCGCCTAGGGTTGCCAGACGTCTGGCAAAAAGAGGACATGTCCTCCTTTTTAGCCTAATATTCTCTGTCCGGCAGGACAATTCAGAGTTTCACACTGGTCCAGTACAAACGGGGCTCAGTACGGACACTGTTTGACCGTGCTAGGAAGATATGCACCCATGACACACTGACAGAGGAATTTGAAACTCTGAAGAATGTCTTAAACCTGAATGGGTACTCCACATAATTTATATAGCGCCACTGCCAACAGCCCAAATCAAAACCAGATGAAACTACAGTCCCTAAACTAAGGTATTCATCCAGCTAACTTTTCGAGGGGATGACGTAATGCAACGTCTACAAGACCGGCTCATTACAGCAGTAGGCCGAACATTATGTGTTGCAACTCCAGTCATTAGGTACAGAACTACACTGATTCCGACCCCAGCAGTAAAACAGCCTGCAACTCTGTATGCCAAAAAAAAAATTGTATTTACCAATTCACATGCAGGTGCCAGTCTACCTACATCACAGAACAGAGTGGCAGTTGAACAAAAAAGTTGCGGAACACATTCCTCAATGGGTCGACAAGATACTACACACAGGCAATGGGAGCCTGGTGGGTCCGACACACCGGAAGCTTCCCGCTCCATCAGTTACTAGGCATAAGCTCGAAAGCGGCCATGTGATTGATAGAAACTGTGTTGTTTAACACACAAAATACTCGCTTGTTAAAGTTTGCAGAAGCCATATTGACCAATCTACACAAGCCAGCTTTGTGCAAACAGAAAGACATGCTGGTCAGTTTAAAATTACTGTGGTAGACAATTGACATTACTGTGCGAACATGTGTATATTTTAGCTTGAAGGATTTATCTAGTTATTTTACTTTATGTTGTGTTAATTCTGCTGTATGTCCCGGACGAGATGCAGTAAAATATGCCAGGCAATAAATCGTGCAATCTATTGTTTGTATCTTCATTATTCAAAGTTAAACACCTGTAAAATGTTCGACTTTTCTTATATTTTATGTTTTTTTAAAATATTTTATGAGTAATTAATAAAGATTATAAGGTAATAATTGTATAATCAACTGTTTAAATAATGTTTTATAGCATTTTGAAAAAGGCCTCCATTGAATTTATATTTATTTTTAACATGATTGTTTCTTGGTCGATTCACTGGGAATAAGATACACTTATTGGCAGCTACTGTAATAAAATTGTACTGATTGTGGGTTTAATCTGGAATGATTCAAATTAAACATTCAATATGTCTTTCTTTATCATCTTTTTTGTCTTATTATGTCCTCCTTTTGGTGCCCTACTCTCGCCTATTCTGTTCTTATTTTAATATCTCTATCTGTTCCCTCAGTTTTCTCTACTGAGGAATGTTAAATAAGTCTATGATTCCACTTCTAGAAGTGAGGTGTCACCAAGGGAGATGAGGCTGTTATTTGATTGGTTTAATCTCATTATAACATGTAATGTAGGTTCAATAAAATGATTGTAGAAACATACCAAATGTGTTTATATCTCCACTGAAGCTGGGATACTTTTTTTGATAAGTTGGTACACACAAGCCCAATCTAAAAGGTAAAGAACATCAACAGTTCATACAAATACTTATAACACAGTGAAACAGAAACAAAAGCAACTGCTAAAAGCAATATTTGATAACATCAAGATTCTGCTATACTTTATTAGGCACTTTCAACCATTCTGTGTCAAACATTTTAAAAATTCCAATTTATCAGAGATTTTTATTATTTCTGGTAGTTCAAAGTATAACACTAGGCATATTACATAATGAGACTGCCTTTCTTTCCTCACAAAATATTCCTGCATGTCAAGTTCAAAAGATTTTGTTTAAATCTAATATATTTTTTCTATTATCTGTTCCTTAGGTTGTCTGCTTTCTAAAGAAAAATAAATAAGTGAAGTAGGCTATATTTTGAGACTGCAGAAAGGAGATGGTTAGTGAAATAGGAGATACAGCTGCTATTCTTCTTCTAAAATGTCTTCAGCAAGCTACAGTGTTAACTTTTATTTAATTAATTTCTGGCCGACTCCTAGATGTCTTGCACAAAGTCAGCTGACAGAGTGCAAAGACCTCAATGTGGGATAAGACGTAACATTGTGAGATGAGAAGTGTTCTCATGTTGGCTTTTGCATCTTATGAATGTGGGAGAGACATTCAGACACAAAATGAGGGGACAGAGGGAGTAAATGAGGGGACAGAGGGAGTAAATGAGGGGACAGAGGGAGAAAATGAGGGGACAGAGGGAGTAAATGAGGAGACAGAGGGAGTAAATGAGGGGACAGAGGGAGAGAATGGGGGAAGAGAAAAGGAAGGAGGCAGGGAAATTGAGAGAGAAAGAGAGATATTCGCCTATGTCGACACACAATGAATGATAATTGCCAGGTTAGAAACAAAGAATCAGATTCATGGAAAATGCTCAGCCAATGAGTTAAGCCAGTCTCCCTGGCCTAGGGGTTAACGTCTTTCTCTGTAATCCTGTATATTCTTGTGAGTAACATAACCTGAGTGAGAATCAGTAGCAGTTCTCGCCACATTGGTAACTTACGAGGTATGTGAGCCGGTCACTCAGAAAGCAATGGCAAACTATTGAGCGTAATCTTGCCAAGAAATCAACAATCAGCTGAAAGATGCTGATGTTGACAGTGATGTCCTGTAAAGGATATGCAAACAAACAAACAAAATGAATTAAGCAATACATAATTCTACCAGACAGGCAGCAATTAGTCCACATAATGAACAACAAACCCACATCTCAGATTTCACAGATGCTATGTTCCTCAAAACTGACACGCTTACTGTCAGACAGACAGGCTGACACGCTTACTGTCAGACAGACAGACTACTACTAAGAGTTTAAAACCTTAACAAAATATGTTCAGATCACATTCTGTCTGCAATCATACCTGAAAGATGTGTTAGTTATTGAAACATATGCGTAGTCTGCCTGGTCATTGGAGACGTAACGCTGAAATAAATAGAGAATGTTCATACAATGAAAAAGACTGCACAAACCATGGCCAATTGAACTTACTTTAAACTGTATGCAGATTACACACACATGTTCATATATGCATGTGAGTATGTGTATAAGAGGGTATATATCTGTGTGTGTGTGTGTTTGTGCGCGCGGATGCATGTGTGTGTGTGTGCGAATGCGAACGCGCACACACACATATTCACATTACATATGAAAATATGTATTATATCAGCATGTGAGCATGAGTGGTAGCATGAAGAAGGAGATTTTGTATGTGAACATGTATGTATAGTATATACAGTTCTGAACAACATTTTTGCTGTGAATTGAAACTTTAATGATAAAACCCCAATGACAAAGTTATGCAGAGTTTATCAGCCCTCTTCATTTCAAATTGTTAATCAATATACTTTTTTGAATTCTATATCTAATCACCCATGCAATTTATCATTACTGTGTCCCTACATTACATCACTGCCGTAGCTGAACCAGAAGTATTTAATTACCTAACAGTAATGCGCTTTTAAAAATACTGACACTCTACAGGAACATTGAAGAAAACTGGCTAATAAATGCATATTGTCTCGGAAACTGAAAGAACAGCATAATTGTTCTTCTTCTTGGTGCATATTCTAAGTAATTTTCTATAGCATTTAAGTTCAAAAGCCCAGATTTTCTTCTTTTTAAAATTAAATTGCATGTCCTTCAAAGGACGTAGCAGTCAACCCCAGCATTTCGTTGTTCGTGATTCTTGGGCAAATTTTACGTTCAGTAGTTTGCCATTGCTTTCTAAATGACCGGCTCCTATACCTTTTTCGAAAAAACCAACACCGCTGTGTTTCGAACCCGGGTATACGGGCTCACAAACCGCGTTCACAAGCCCTTACTGCAAAATCGCCCAAGACTCACTCCCGCATGTTGTCACAGGAAATTATACATAAATAAAATACCCCACAGGGGCAGCCATGGCTGAGAGGTTAAGGTGTCCGCCCCAGGATCATAAGGAGCAGGGTTTGATGTCAGCATAGGGTTGGGAATTTTTCCAGGATATCAAGCATCCTCCTAATCTCTTGGGTAGTGAGATTGGATACCAAGCCTTCTCGGAAAAGGGTGAAAAACAGGAGGCTCTGTGTGCAAGTTATACAAGCTAAAAATAACACAGGAGTTGTAAATCGCAAAGCATAGGCCACAAGGCCATTGTCCTGGCAAAATTGTTAAGAGTAAAAGCCTACCCATGGTTAGAGAGTCCATTACAGTGAACGGAATCTGTCTTGCGGAAGCAAACATTACACAAAAGAATGCCAAAGTTGGACACACTGCCCTCTTAAGATACATAACCAGGTGTTACAAGCTTCCCTAACAAGAAGAGCGAAGAAGAGGAAGAAATACCCTAAAGACAAATCAAGGTGAACTTCAAATAAAGAGGGACAACCATACAAACAACACCAATTTACAACTGTGTGCTTCACTGTCACTTAATAAATGTCAGATGTAGGTAATGCAGTCAGAATGCAAAACAAAAATGACATCTGATAGTTGTAAAACTAAGTAATCAATGCACATTTATTTTTACTTTAACACATTTTTGAAACTGTAACAGTCACTTACCTGGTCTGGAGATAAAAAGTAAGTTGATATTGTCATTGACCCATTGTTACCTTCAATCATAGCTGACCTCAGCTGTAAAAATAAAAGGCATGATAAAGACTAGACATATATTACTGATGGGTGAAATAGATGAAGAGAGGGGCTTTACTGATTTTTGAAATATATGAATGAAGGGTCATTAATAATCTATGAAATGCATGGTAGAAAAGGCATTAGTGATATTGGAAAATATAATTGTCATTATTGATCACTGAAATACATGATGGAAGGGTCATTACTGGTCTGTGTGAAAAATATGGCGCAAGGGCATTAAAAGAAGTTAGTTGCATATCTATTACAAGACACTGCAGTCAACCCCGGCATTTTTTTGCTGTTTGTGATTTCTTGGCAAGTTTATATTAAGTAGTTTGCCATTGCTTTCTGAACGGCCGGTACTCATACCTTTGTATGGAAACCAATACAGGGTGGTCACCTTCCAAATTGCCTGCAGATGTATTTCAAATGCGGTATGCGGGATTATGAATGCATCCGTAACCCTTCTGCCACAGAGGTGGCTAGAAGGACATTACTGATCTATGAAATACATGACTGAAGGAGATTACTGTTCTGTGAAACACATGGTGAGGACTTTGTCATTGTCTAACGGTCATATACCCAATGTGCCAAAGGCATGTAAAAAGGTGCTTTACTTACTTTGTATTTATTTAAACACATGATAGAAGGGGCATTACCGATTGATGTAATACATGATTGAAGGGGCATTACTGTGAAATGAAACAGAAGACTCAAGAACCAGAATATGTTAGAATTTGATGAAGTAGCACAGTGGTAGTTTCAATAAAGTTAACTTCTTGGTGTGCCACCCCTTTAAGGTGGGATTTTTATGAGATCTCATGGCTTCAGGTTCAACCCTGCTTCAACCCTGAAAAATAATCAGGGAGGTAAGGCAAGTGACATTATTCATGTCCCAGCAACATAGCTTTGATATGCCATGATATCTAGGGTCCTTTTCTCTGTGTGTTAATCCAGAAGAACATCCTTTTCATGCTTCAAACATGGAATTGAACAATCACCCATCCTATGTAATATGTTGACATGCCAAACTTCTGATAAAATAACACCATTATTTCTAAACTTGCAAAACCATCTAATGCTTATAAACAACAGTCATCTCAGACGCTAAATTGAATCTGATTAGTTGTTACTGTCGCATCAAAGATCAACTGAATAGGATTTCCAGTATTTTCTATCTCTCACCATGATGAGGTCTTTCTTCCTGGACAGTGGGTTGGCATTTGTTGACAATAAAATATATAAAATCTGTAAAGTAAACACTACTGCAAGCCAGTCTGTACTATGCTGAATCATGACCTAGTTGTATTCAAATATGCCCCTTCGTAGACGTGACAATTCCAGTGTTGGTCTGCACACCCACAGGTTTCAGGACTTGGAGAGGGGAAGCTTTGCCAGGCAGTTCCCATGGAGATGGAACTTTGATAGCAGGTTGGGAGAAAAGTCTCCATGCCAACCTCACTCTGACAGATGCTACCCCTTTTCACAGCCCAGTCGACCTGAATGGCAATGCATCAGACTTATAAGTTGAAACTCAGTCTTCCAGAGAACTAACAACCAACCAACCTGACATCCTAATTTCCCTATATCTTTAATGTTATCTTTCCATTTCAACTGTTGTATTCCTCCTACAGAAGCTGATGTAACATGGTGGTTAGTTCATGTGACTGCCAAGACAGTGGTCCAGGTTAAATCCCCAGCAGAGGCAGTATGCTTGTTTTTCTGACCAGTACGGCTCTGCCCAGCCTCATCAAAATGGATACAAGACAATTTTCTGGACATTGTGAAGGAAAGGTAATAAGGAAGGGAACTGTTCATCCTACCCAAAAGTCATGGCCTAGGATATGTGAAGGCCTAACAATTCAAACCCCCAGCAGCATTATAAGCTATGGGACTATCTATTTTTTAAATATTCTTCATGCATTATTACAACATTCACCAAATCTGGAGGGTACAAGATTAGTCCACTCTGACGGTGTTCTGTAAAAATGCTAACTAAAGAATACCTAAATCAACAAAGCCACTCACATCATTGAGTTCCATGCTGTTCTGATCGACTTCCAACTCCAGCAGGTCAATGTTAGGTGGTTCAGTCATAAATCTTCCCTGGTAAAAAAATGTATTTCATGAATGTCATCCAGTAAAACATTTTTCATTAATTTTCCTTAGTAAAACAATGCATTTAACACATTTCATTTGATAATACAATGGTTCAGAAATTTGTTCTAGCAAAACAATGCTTCAATAATTTCACCTGGTCAAATAATTGTTTGTTAATTTCTCCTGGCAAAACATATTTAATTAATTTTGCCTTGGTAAAACAATGTTTAATTAATTTCCTCTGGTAAGGCAATGTGGTTCATTAATTTTCAATGGTAAAACAATGTTTCATGAATTTCCTCCTCAATAAAACAAATGTTTCATGAATGTCTCTTTGTAGAACAATGTTTCATGAATGATTTTCTGTAGTAAAACTGTGTGTTTAATTAATTTCCCCTTCTTTCTTCTTCTTCTCAACCATCTCACTATTCTTTTTTTTGCTACCTCATACAGCTCCATTCATATCCTCCTCATATTATTCATTTGTCTCTAACTCTTTTCTCCGTGTATTTGTATCTCTTCCTCTGTTTCATTTGCCTTATGGGTTCCAGATAGAGGACTTTCTAGTTATGCTATTCTCAGTGCATATCATATCCAGTGCCAGCGTCTTTTCCTCACGTCTTGTTTTACTGAGATTTGTTTAGTTCTCTCCATAAGCTCCACATTAGTAATTCTGTCATACCATTTAAGTCCTTCTATTCTGTGCAGGCACCAGTTAATGGATGTTTTTGTTTATTAGTAATCATTTTAGTCACTCTCCATGTTTGTGATCCGTACAGTAGTACTGATTTAACATCAGAGTTGAAAATTCTAAGTGTGGTGCTGCATGCAATTTTCTTTTGACTTTCACAAACGTCCTTTCGCTTTAAAAGCTCCTGTTGTCTTTTGTATTCTTATTTTAATGTCATGTCATGGCATAGAACCCAAACACGACACATTCTCTTGGAGATTGCAAGATGTGGAAAAGCATGATCGCCCATGCCTATCAGCACTTTATAATGATGACACAATAAAATATATACATTTTGTGTTGATTCTGATATGCACACACCTTGTCGGTACTACACACCTCTGATTGTTTTGTGTGTGGTCTGAAGGAAGTGATGAGAGCACTATCACAGAAAGATGAAATAATCCTGAATGTTCATAGGACAATGTCATTGATTTATAGTGTTATCAATCCAAGGACAGTTGCCTACTTTGTGTTATAGAAAAACAACTGTGTGTGACATTTTTATGGAAACTGATGTTCACATATCCATCTCTGCTTCTAAATGAATGTCCACTTAGCAAGGTGGAGAAAGGAAGGTTTCGTGTGGAATGGCTCTCGTCGCTTCAGAGGTCACAGATTGTGAAAATTGTATGGATATTTTGCCCTGACCATGCGGGTGTATGGGGGAATGAATAGGCTGATAGGCTAGCAGGGAATGCACCTCTTGGTGGTATCTTGCCTATGGACAAAGGGGAGGTGGTCGTGTGATTGTGGGACCAGGTGAAGAAGGCGGAGGAACAGATTGAGAACCCATATGTGGAAAGAATGAGATTGCGGGGTATCGGCAGGGGTTCTGGAAGAATCTCAAAACTGAGAAGGAAGACCAGGAGAACTTTTAATCAGATAGCGGTGGGAACGATTAATAGTATGACTCTTTGCTGGCTGTTGAACGAGGGTACTGAGCACGTATGGGAATGTCCTGAGTGCAGTGATGTCGGTTCTTAACTCAACTCAACTGTCCATTAAATTATATTTAACACTTCTTTGTATTACAGGTACTATCTCTGTAATATTAAATACTCACTGAGGTATACAGATTAGGGTGGAAAACCACATAACCATTTGGATTTATGGCAAAGGAGTATCCATTTGGGCCAATCTGCAATTATAATAACAATAACAATATCACAGTCACAATGAAAGCATATGATAAAATCTGAAGAAATATTATTAACAATCCCTATCTGAAGAAAATGGCAAAACATTTTCACTTTCTTAACGTGTAAAACATTTCTCACAAAGCTTTTCTTTCAAATGCTGTACCAGTTTTCTAAAAAAAAAAAAAAAAAAAAAGCAGGAGCCTTCTATGGATCTGTGATGTGCTAGAACCATCACATTTTATAGGCCTGAATGTACAGAGGAATTGGTGACCAGACTTTTCCCCACTTTAGTGGGTGATGAATGCAGGCATCAAACTCTCATCCAACTGCGCACAAGACATTATCAGCATAACTCCCTAGCAACTACACTAACACACCTGCATTTGATTTGTATTTTTTTTTTTTAAATTTGCATATCCTTTATAGGACATCGTTGTCAACAGCAGCATCTTTCAGCTGTCTGTTGATCTCTTGGCAAGATTACGCTCAGTAGTTTGCCATTGCTTACTGAGCGGCCGGCTCAGTTATCCCGCAAGTCACCAGTGGGGATCGAACCACTCCCAGCTCTCACCCGCTATGAGACTGCGTGATAAACGGGATTACGGAGAAAGTATTGTAACCCCTCGGCCAGAGAGACCGGCTGGTTTGTATTAGAAAATGAAAAAATATGCTGCAGTAAGAAATATGTTGCATATATTTTAAGAATATATATATTACTTTTCAAGCAGGCAAACAACCTAACCAGACTTACTTCTTTATATGGATGAAGCACCCACTTTCAAGCACAACACAGTATGTGTGTGCTTATCAAAGACCATCAAGCTATCATAAGAAACAGATATTTACAGAAATGTAATGATAAAGGACACAGAGATAAACACAAAGTAAAGAAAAGAATTGCCACATCCAAATATTTTTTTACAAGAATGAGCAATGTCATCAACAACATAAATATCATTAAAAATATTTAAAAAAACACTTACTAAAAGTTGTCTGGCCTGTTCTACTGTATGAATGTGATAGTTAGACAATCAGTAATGAAATGGTGAATAAACTGGAGACCGTAGAGATAGCTTTTATGAAGAATATTGAAACCACCATGCACAAAGAAAACAAACGATGAGGTGTTGAGATCTGCAGGAGTTACAATACCACTCATCAAAACAATATGGACAAGACACATGAAATTTATGTGGCATGTCATCAGAAATGGAACAGTTATTAGCCTCATGTGGAAAAATACTATTCAAGACAGAATACACAGAAAGATTATGTTGAAAACTTCAACAGCTGAGCAATAAATAATAACATAAGCAACACAAACTTCATCAAAATAGATGACAGAGATGATTCAAGAGTCTTTTTTTTTTTTTGTGATCATTCATTTTGAATTTAAGCGTAGCCCCCCACATGTGCTATTACTAGGATAAGTTGCTTCTACTAGTGAGTGCACTGAACTGACCTTGCTTGAATATTAGTTTTCCCTATTACCAGTGTCCCCTACCATCAGGTGAATGAATCCTCTCTGACTTCTGAGGTACTTGTAATTTACGTCCCCAAGTCATGGACAAGAAGTCAACATTTTTATATATATAACAGTTAGATGCATGTCCTTTACAGAACGTAGCAGTCAACCCAAGCATTTTTTGGCTGTTCGTGATTCCTGGGCAAGTTTACGCTCAGCAGTTTGCCATTGCTTTCTGAAAGATCAGAACCCATATCATTTCATAAAAACCAATGTAAGGCGGTCTGCTGCCAAAATTCCTACAGCTGTGTTTCAAACGCAGGTATGCAGGATTACGAACTTCGTCCATAACTCCTGGAACCGGAGTATACTATGAAACCTTCAAAGCTGATACTGTCGTAATAAAATCTTTGGTCAGATCCCTCATTGAAATATCCCCAACATCAAAGCCAACATTGTTATTTTCACTGATGCTATATTCGCTCTTGATTCGCCAGGCAGAAGACAAGTGTTACCTGATTATCCTAGTTCTCAAAATTGATAGAGGCGAAAATTCTATAGTGAAAATCTTCACACGGAAATACAGAGGGCAAAAAAATTAATTCTTGGCAAGCCAAACAAGAAACTAAACAATGCCAAATAGCTCAGATGATGGTAAAGCATATTCTACAGGAGTGTGATCTATGCTAACATCCCAAAGCATAGTTCTGACCCTCAGAAACATTAGTTAAAGACAGGCCGAATAAAGATCTCAATGTATTCAAAGCAACATCAAAATTAATATCTGAAACCAGAATCGAAGTCTGAGAAAGAAACAAGATGAAGAAACAATCCTACCTTAGAGTATGGAGTTTTTGCTTCAAGTTGTGCTGTTGTCACATCAATGGCCATAACACCAAGTATAGTCTGGTTAGACTAGGGTAAATGATATAGATAAATACATATATGAACAACTTATAATTACACTATAATGAAAAATAAAGCAATGAGTTATTATAATTGGTTAATAGCTTCGTTTAATTGCAGCATCAGGAGTGGCAGTTATATGAATTAAATACAAGGGAGAACAGAAGAGGAGGAAAATATACAGGAAGTGGAATGAGGATGGAGGCTGGCTCATGTCTTCATTCATGTCACAGTGACAGCCACATAAAATAGTTATACTGATAGACAACGGAAAAGAAGAAAGAAGAATTATAAGGATGAAGGAAAAATATAACAGAGATGAAAGTGGACAATGATGACAATGTGTTTTATGCAATGACATCCAATTAACATGTCATAAAATCTGTTAAAACATGTCTTCTCATACCAGAAACTGCTAGAATGGTTTCAGATAAAAGTTACTGGTATTCAGTATTTCAGGATCCTCGCCAATGCAACGGAGTTCATGCATTGAGCTGAGTTTCTCCAGACTCAGGCTTGAGTTAGGAGGAAAACGGAGCACTTATGGGTTAAACCGTGTGCCGTGATGTTGATCCAACGACTAAACTAAACTAAACTAAAAGTTACTGGTGCAAATCCCAGACACAATTATTATACTAACAAACTGTCAGGACCTAACTTCATAAGCATTCACAGATTAATATATTCAGATCTTTCTGTGACCACCCAGGGTCCCACAGAACATACAGAATGAATGCTTATCATGATTTTTTTTTTTTTTGCATATCCTTTACAGGACATCGCTGTCAACATCAGCATTTTACCGCTGTTGTTGATTTCTTGGCAAGATTACGCTCAGTAATTTGCCACTGCTTTCTGAGTGGCCGGCTCACATATCCCATAAGTTACCAACGCGGCAAGAACCATTACCAAGTCTCGTGCGCTGCGTTACCCTACGTGGATAAACAGGATTACAGAGAAAGTCATTTAATCCCAGGGAGACCGGCGCTTATCATGATTAGTAAATCTAAAACACAGAAGCCACAAACAATAAGTGGAGCATAAGTTATCCCTATGGAATTCACAAATTTAAAATGAAATCGTTTTGTTTACACAAAATTGGCTGGAACCACCTAATTGCTAATGTCAGATGTGTTTGAGCAATAATTTGTTGTTCGTTAAATACAATCTTTGAAACGCCTCTTCATTGTTAACTTTATGACAGCTATTAGCCGGCTTTGTGGTGAAGGGGTCACAATTCGTAATCCCACATACTGCATTCGAAACACAACTGTGGGTGATTTGGAAGCAGACCGTTTCATGTTGGTTTTCATACAATGGTATGAGTGCCAGTTTTTCAGAAAGCAATGGCAAACTCCTGAGTGTAAACTTGCCAAGAAATTACAGACAGTCAAAAATTGCTGGGGTTGACTGCGACATCCTGCAAAGTATATGCTACTAACTTTTATAAAGCAGATGTCTTGAGACTGCAGCGAAATATGCCAGACAATAAATTGTGCAAAATATTGTTTGTGGCTGTGTCTAAATTCACTAAGGGAATACTTTGTTTTGATTGATTAGTAAAGAGTTAGTAACAAATAAAATTGAAATACTGGCAATTTCAGAACACAAATGGATGGGAAAAGGTCACTTTGTGAGCCAAACAGGAGACAAAGTTACATATTCATGGAAAGAAAAGGGTGGATAGAGCAGGATTGGATTTCTCTTGACAAAGACAGTTTCTTCAGCACTTCTTGTAAATAATCCATAATCCAAGCAATAATCAACATCTAACAATTAGACTTAAAACAAAGAAAAGTAACATCACAATTACACAAGTCTATGCACCAACAACCACATCAGATAATGATAAAATTCATAAATTTTCAGTAATTAGTCAGAGGCATTAAAAAGATGGGGGGAAAAGACATTGTGATATTTTATATTTTCAAAATGAAAATTGCAGTTGGAAGAACAGAAAAGAGATGAGAACACCGATGTTGAGCAAGGAAGGCATACTATCTGTAAATAATCACCTGTTGCATCTGAAACACAGATACATAAGTGCCGGACTGAAGAATCAGGGATACAATTCAGCATTAGTAGGTGACACAAACTCTTTTGTACCAAACAAAGATTGATCTTTGTCTAGGTCATACTGCTCCTTCTATATTAATGCAGAGTGGAAGCTGAACTATCCACCTGTCTCACACCACCAGTCACCACTACAGCACACATCAATTAGTCAGTGAACAAGATTGAGTTTGCGCACATACTATCCATTTAATGATGAATTAACATGGAACCACACAACACGTAAATCCAGGAACAATAATTCTCTCAGAATATATCTTCATCACAACTTATAACTCAAATAACACTGCCTTCTCCAGGCCTACTTAATCTCATCCACCACAACAGTTGTACTACTAGCCACTCTTCCCGGCCCGAATTCACTCGATCCACCACACACTTGATCTAAGCCTCCGCTAACTATCTGGCCCTCTCGAGGGCTAGGCTTCAATTCACTATGTCTGCTGATAACCGGGCTCAGTCTTTAATCCTTAGTCTCAGACTTCCTATCACTGAAAACTACAGGGCAGAGTTCTATCACTAACTCCCCTATCATTCACTTTCCCAGACCACCGACCTACAATTGTCGGGTCCCAACACTCAACTGTCCTTTACTGAACAAAACACAGCTCGGAGTTCTCTCCTTAATTCCGCTATCTGTCAATTTCCCGGACTGCCGACCTCTACTGTCGGTTCCCAACACTCAACTGTCCTTTACTGAACAAAACACATCTCTGAGTTCTCTCCTTAATTCCGCTATCCTTCAATTTCCCGGACTGCTGACCTCTACTGTCGGTTCCCAACACTCAACTGTCCCGTCAATGTTTTTCACTATCTTTTTAAACCTTCTTTGCAGCCCTCTGCCGGCTCCACACAAACACTATCCCACAGCTAAAACTGTCTTCCCCACCATTACACTAACCAGCTGATTTCCCCTCAACTGCCCCTTCCATCACTGTCCCCTCATTTGCCCCCTCCGGGGACTTACTACCCAGCCCCATTTTACCTCGTGAACTTGTTTATGTGTACCATTGCTACTCAGTTCACTCACCTTAATATTAGTGAACTCAGGCATGTATCAGTAGGAAGTAAAGTGGCACAGGACAGAGCTGATATGTACATAATCAACAGGCTACTTGAACTATTTGTATCCATGCTCTTCTATCTCTTCTGAGGGAGATGGAGCACACATGGGCACACCCTGAGTAATGTGACATCAGTGTTGAATAGCATAATTTGACATTCATCAAACAGTGTAAAGGCTTCGACTTAACCAGTGATAGGGAGGCTCCCAGGTTGACCCACCCTAGGAAATGTTCTGGGAAGTAAAAGTGGCCAGTGTGACACTGACCACACCACCCACTGTGTGCCAATAAGTCCATACAAAATATGGGGCTAGCACCATATGCCACAGGGCATAGAAAAGGGTCCTTACTTTTACCTTCACGGATAGATAAACATCCTTTGCCTTATTGTAGATTAGAATCCCCAATTCATGGCATGTGACAGTGACTTCATAATGCATTGGCCACCTGCTTTCCATGCAAAGCAACATGATTTCTGAATACTCTGTTTAACTGGCATTTCTCTATAGTATTACATTTCATTACTAGCAAATGTTTAAATATTGAGCACAACCCACTACTGGCAACGCTGATCGTATTCTAGTATGAACCTAAGGCCTATCCATGTCAATGTGGATAGACCTTAGGTTCATACCAGAATATGATCAGCATTGCCAGTAGTGGGTTGTGCTCAATATTTAAATCTCAAATCCCGAAACAACCAAATAAATCAACTAGCAAATATGTTAAGCTTTATTTTCCCGTCTACACCTGGGAAAAGATTAACTTCCCGGATACTTGCAAAATGTTAATTAAAATAAATTGATATTAAGTATAACAACATACTCACAGACTCTCTGCTGTAATTGTACACTGGTCGTGTGACTGTAGTCATCATTCCTAATTCCTAATAACAGGTGAAACAAACAAACAGAAAACATGCAGACATTAACCTGTATGTTAAAAACAAAGTTTCCACAATGTCACTAGTAAATGAAAACTATATTTTAACATTAAACCTGGTATGAGCCACAGTACTTTTTAAAAAAAAACATCATAGTCTCAAATGTTCAGTTGCTAGACATAATAAGAAATTTGAGAAGAATTTATAATTTCTGTTCATCAAGAAAGTATACACTGTGGGGTATTTTTAATCAAGGCACATTTATGCTGAGTTTTCAGAAAGCGATATTTAAAAACACATTTTTATGAAACAGACCTTTGAGAACAAAATTTTAAGACGCATCTTTGGACCCATTAGGGATACACAAAGTGGAGAGTGGAAAAGAAGAAGTAACAAAGACATTTATGATCTGTTTAAGTCCCCGCTAATCACTGGTATCATGAAGGCTAATAGACTACAATGGCTGGGGCATATAGAAAGAATGGAAGATAATAGGGAAACAAAACTCGCTTACACTCAGGAAATAAATGACCGTAGACCCCGAGGTAGACCAAGAAGGCGGTGGAGAGATAATACATGTACAGACCTACAAGCACTTGGAATCAACGACTGGCAAGAGAAGGTCCACCTGAGAGACGAATGCAGAGAGGGATTGTATTTGCAGCAAAGAACCTCAATGGCTCGGAACGCTGAAGAAGAAGAAGAAGAAGAAGATCTGATTTTAACATAAATCTTACTTCTAAAATTAAATATAAGCCTGCAATTAAAACATGAATTTCTTTAGAAACATGGTCTACTCTTCAATTAAAGCGATGTAAGATAATTTCAGAGCAGAATTATTAAAATGGAATGACAGAATCATCAATGTGAAGCTCATGGGGAGAACCAGACAAATAACAATGAATCAAGAGGTGAAATGAATCAAATGGGGAGGACATTGATGGATCTGCATGGGACAGCTAAGGAAAGGAATACTTGGGGTGAGTTGGTTGAGGATCTACGCCCCATTGCCGGATAAAGGGTGAAAGAAGAAGAAAACATTGTCACACAGGACTACCTGTGCATCTACAACAGCACTATCTTAACCAAAGTCAATTTACATGTGGCAAGAGCAGTGATTTTCCATTTGGTGGCTAACACAATATTTCTTGCCACATAGATGCCTCAGAGCATTCAGTGAGGTAATTTTGCCATAATCATGTTATTTCAGCCAATTTTGAGAATTATGCATGTCTAGCAAGATTATCTGTCACTGTGCCAATGTGTCATTTGGTTGGACATTTACTTGATGCACATTTACCTGATTTGTCATTTTGAAGTCATATGTTTGTCAGACATCTTAACTAATTTGGCATTAATGGGGGAGACCACATTTAATGGATGTCATTTACCCATAATTTGGGAGCGGGGTGCTAAGTCTTTGCCACATCATAGTTTCTAGTCACTGCATCTGTGGGAGGTCTACTAACTCCAAGATTCACTGCCAGTTTGGTTCAGGCCCGTGATGGCCATTTACCCATGGTTTATGATGTGGACATATGGCAGAAGTCTGGCATGGGTTTTCATAAAACAAGGAAAGAGTCAGCTGGTATATCCAGTGAGGTATAGGGGATCCCTTTATATGTAACATGGGCGACATTAACTTTCCCCTATGCCAAAGCTTAAAATCACCACACTATTAAATAATGTTTGAATATTTAATCACACAAAACAATGAAAGGAACATGTGTTTGAAAAAGTAGATATGCTATATATAAATAAGTCTTTTCACAAAGAGAGAATGTATATTAAAATGAATGGTTAAATAATATATGTATCTAAATTATTTATGCCTGGCAGTATGCAAAATGCCCGATCTACACAACTCGAAAATTCACGACCCCTTTTTAACAGTTCCAACGCCAGATATCATGTAAAGTTCATGTTTTATATACGCGGGGAAGTCAATAAGTAAGTCACAGATGGCTGTAGAAAAATAACTAAATATGATAACAACTTGAAACAGTTTATTTTTATACATACATTGTCCCTTTATTTCTCAACATAATTTCCACCAACATTGATGCACTTATCCCATCGTTTTATCAGTCCTCCCAAACTGGCTGCATAGAACTGTGTGTTCTGTTTTTTACACCACATTTTCACTTCACATTCAACTTCGACGTCATTCGCGAAATGTCTCCCGCCAAGGTGGGTTTTCAGTGGACCAAACAGGTGGAAATCGCTAGGCGCTAATTCAGGGCTGTCAGCAGTCCTGGACGTTTTCTTCAAATTGCATCATGAAGCATCGATAGAACTTCACAGTATGATTCAGAATTCACATTGTCACCTTTCTTCTAGAAATAGGTTAAAAGCACTCCTTGACAATCCCAGAACACTGTCAGCATAACCTTCACAGCTGATGGGGTAACCTTGAATTTTTTGACACAAGGCGAAGAAGGATGTTTCCATTGCATTGAAGCATGCTTTGAGTCAGGCTTGTAATGATGCACCCATGATTCGTCCCCAGTAACAATCCTGTTCAGCATGTTTTCTCCTTCATCTTCGTATCGACAGAGATGATGCAAAGACAGGCCAAATTGGTTCCTTTTGTGTTCCTCCTTCAATTGTCTGGGTACCTACCTTGAGCACACTTTCTTAAATTTCAATCGATCATGCATTATGCATTATGCTGAATCATGTGAGCACCCTATTGCAGATGCTACAGAGTCTATCATTACTTGCCTGTCACCTCTAATCATCTCCTCCACACGCTACACGGATGCTTCTGTTGCAATCTCAACAGGACGACCAGATCGGATTTCATCAACAATTTTAGAGCGTCCTTGAGAAAATTTTTCTACCAAGCTATGCACTGCTTTACAGAACAAACATTTGTCAGCATAAACCATTTCCTTATGAATGTCCTTTGCAGGCTGTCCTTTTGCCCACAAGAAACGCACAACAGCACGTTGCTCTTTGGTTGTACACTCCGTAAGTACAGTCACCATTTTGTTTATGTGCTGCAGATGCCCATGAGATACCTAGCGCCACCTGACGAATGAGAATAGTTAGTTGGTTAGTCGACAGATCATCCTCATTGCACATTCAGTCCATAAGTGCTTGGATCCCCTCCTCAGCAAATCCCGCAGCGTGTAGCAGCTAACGACACCAGTTCTGTGTTGGTTTATCAATCTTCTTTCGCTTCCTGCATACTGTTCTTGTTTGGCCACACCTCTTTTAATTTGCTGTTCTCGCAGTCAGACCATGGTTGTAGATTCAGTCATCACTTGGTTCTCGCAAGTCTTACTTCTCGTAGAGCATTCAGAATGTCAGCCTGGTCCATGGCGCGTCCACCCTCCACAGTAACCTTACCTGCAAGCTTGTCAGCCCGCTCATTTTCTTGTACTCCCGCATGCCTGGCACAAAGATGAAACTAATCTTTGCCAGCCGAGACCGCTCCAGAAACAGCAACCACTCTCTTCGGATCCACCCCATCTCTATCCTCTTGAGCATGCTCATTGAGTCACTAAGGACACATGCCCTAGTGAATGTCTGTGTCTCGAGTCATGTTATTGCTTTACTTACTGCCAAGATTTCCAGTCAGGTTACTTGTGGTCTCAACAAAAACACCAGAGTCCTCCTTCACAATTCTCCCTCCAGCCTGAGCCATAAAGGCCCATGAGCTTCTCACATGTCGGCCAACCGAACCTCTGTGTAGATGACAGCATCACCGTCTAACGAATTCTCAAAAATCAACGCTTGTACTTCCGCCTCCACTGCAGTTGGATATTCTTGTCTGCATTTTCTGTCTAGTTGGATGCAAACAGAAAAGGACGTACAGAAATCTGTTGGCACTTGTACCCACTCCTCGCCAGGTTCTAAGTCCTCAAGTGTACATACCTGTTGGAGAATGTCTTTGGCTTGACCCATCCACGACCTTCCTCTTTTTAACCTGCTGCCCTTCACCTTCCTAATTTCACCATGCAGTGGATGTTGTGTGTTTGTGTTAACTCTGAGGTAGGCATGTGCTCTGCAAATTTGTATTCTGTCTTCAATGGTTGGAAAATCAAGAAGGTAGCGCATCGCCCTGCATGCTTATCTCTTGTACATCCAAGAATAATGCGCATAGCTTTGTTCTGTATCCTTTCCATCCTTTCTATATGCTTACGGCTGAGAGTCAGGATCGCCATCGCATACTCAAAAACAGACATGACCAGCCCCTCATATAGAAAACATAGATGGCGCTGCTCACAGTTTGCTGCCGTCATTACCCGCATTGCAGCCAAACTCCGCTTGGCCTTTGTTATCACCTGGTCTATGTGCTCATTATAAGCAAGGCTTCGATCAAAATGTATCCCCAGGTAATTCATTGCCTGCGCTCTTTCCACAGTCTCCGAACACAGATTTACCGTTGGTGTTGGAGTGTTGGCAATATGGTTATTCAAAGAGAACCATGTCACTGTTGCCTTTGTTGGGTTGACCATTGTTCCAGCTTCAACACACCAAGTATTTATGTGATTGAGTTTGGTTCGTAGTTCCACAGAAACCTAATCTCTATCCTTACCCTGACAATTCACTAAAACATCAGCATTATATAAATAACTTGTACTAATTACAATTCTGTTTCTTTGCTTGTAAAAACTGTAGCTATATTAACATTGTAAGGAAGGAAGGAAGGAAGGAAGGAAGGAAGGAAGGAAGGAAGGAAGGAAGGAAGGAAGGAAGGAAGGAAGGAAGGAAGGAAGGAAGGAAGGAAGGAGAGAGAGAGAGAGAGAGAGAGAGAGAGAGAGAGAGAGAGAGAGAGAGAGAGAGAGAGAGAGAGAGAGAGAGAGAGAGAGAGAGTAGGTGGGAGTGGAAAAAGAGAGAGATAGAGAGAGAGATTGGAACAAGTCTTTACAACCAGTCTGTTACTGAAACAATCAAAAAGAACAATTTAGGAAGAGTTTGGAGGCAATGGAGATGTTCCTGAGACAAATGTTGTGAATACTTTGGACTGCCAGAGTAACCAACAATGATCACCTAGAAGAGGCTAACAAAAGTTGTACATTATATGTAACAATATGACATACATAAATAGTGCTCTTTGGTCATATCATGAGAAGACAGGCATTAAAGAGCATCGTAATGACTGGAAAGAGCAGCTGTAGAAGAGGCGGACACCGACCTAGAGAACTGGTGCTGGATGGAATACCATCAATAAACTGTTCCAGAACACAAAGTACCGACCGAGGTTTATAGTGAGTCATGAACACTTGCACCATTTGGTAAGGCACAAGATGATGATCATGGTGACACCTTGCAACATTTGCTGAGGGAGACGGAGTATCAACGGGTTTGCCTAAAGTGCTTTGATGTAAATTCTGTACTGAACATCAACAAGACATGAGCTAAATGTAAAACAAAGAACATGTGAAAACAACATAAATGTTTGTTCATCTATTCAGTTAACCTGTCCTGCAATCTGTTCATACAAAGCGTCATGGTTATCGTACAGATGAGGTAGTTAATGTTCACTGAATGCATAAATGTCTACATTTCGTCCAAGATTAAATATACCACTGATGTTAAAAGAGTTTTATATTCCAATATTTAACCGAGTATGTAACTATGGTGGCCTATGATAAAATGACTAGCACCTTGCCATCTTGACAGAGGATAGTTATAAAATGGATTTATACCTCCACATAGCACAAAGACTTGATTGAATTTAGAGACCATGTGTTGCCCATGCAACATGATAATTCCTCTCGGCCTGCCTTTTTACACCCCTGAGGAATGGTAACACTGATACGTTTGGAACAAGACAGGTTGCAGAAGCTGCCAGATCAGCAAAGCAATACTTTAACTGTCCACCTGTTGGAGCTTCAATCCTAGACCAGTTGCTGACCAAGGCTTAGGGCCTGGTCTGCCCTGCCATGGCATTAAGTCTTTAGACTGCATTACCTCGCACAAGAGTAAGGCTTGTATCCTCCCAATTACGCTCCTCTGCCTGAAGCCATTGACACAATGTGGGGTGTCAGGTTTATGATAAAATAATCACTTGTTTAATCAGGGCATGTCAAGAAACTAAGAACACAGACATTTTTATGATTTAGAAAGTGATCTCTACAAATATCCAGGGATGAAACCCCATATTTATGTTTGAAAACTGAACTAAGATAAGATAAATTAATTAATGTTCATACCATTCAGTAGACATCAATACAAGAAAATTACTAGCTATCCAACAAATGATTTTCCAGCTGCAATATAAATATTGAATATAATTTTCAATCTAAATTATAATAACTTAAAGATAATTCAATTGAGCTCTTAGCACACTAACCATAAGTCTATTTAAATTCATCATGGACACAAAGTTGAACTGGTTAGTCAATAAAACAACCAACTGATGCAGAAAGCAATAAAGCATGCAAACTAAACATACAGTTAAAGGCAGAACAGATTCAATTCATGCCAAGCACAAATAATCTAATGTGGTTATCCTTATGTGAACAGAAAAATATACTGCCATAAACATATATAATTATTATTATAGCTTTTTCCTTGCCACTCCCTGCAGATCAATGCAAAGAATGGCAATATCTTTCCTCTCTTGCTTCCTTGCTGAAGTTCATGTTGAAGCAGTTTGAAGCAATGAAATAATTTAATTTTCAATTCAAGGGACTGTAATCTCTATATACATAGAAAACTTACAGAATTTCAAAATGTATTCATTTTAATGTTTCTTTTTAATTAACAGTCTTGATGATAAACAAAATGGTTTCTGCCTAGGGGCCTTTAAAGCGTCAATGCCATACACATTTCTTTTTAATATTAAAAGGTAATAACTGTTCAACTCTTTTGGGTTTAACTGACATATAAATTGCCCTTACCATTTCAGACAGTAGGTGTTTGTATATGTATGCCCTTCCTGCAAACATGAAATTAATATCAAGCTTCTGTTTCTAAAATACAGATTTTATTCTTGTTTGTATTTTCTTATTCGTGCTTAGTTTATGTCCATTTTTATTATACAATGAAGTATGAAGTATACACAGTGCCAGAGCGCAGAAGCTGTGGAGAAGTGCAATCATCCAAGGCAATTAGCACGGCACATCATTATGGTGGCGGTGGTGATGATGATGATTATAGTGGTGTGGTGGTGTTAACATGTTTCAATGAAAAATACAGTGAATGATGAATGTAATGTTAACAATGATGCTAATCAATACTCTCAAAGAAGAGAAATAGTCTAAGACAGAACTGATATCCATGAGAATTCAGAACACAAGAAACAGCAATTCCTCATTGTTGTCACATCAAACTGGAGGACTCAATTCTATGGAATGACGAGATGACATTACTTTTGTAAAAAGCGTGTCTTTATCATCAGTGTATGTCTAAACATCAATAACTATTTTTCCCCGACTGTCTTCCTTTCAATTAGTTTGACATTATTACAAATCTTATTTAAAACCTGACTCTTATTTGTCAAGTGTGTATTTTCAGGGAAGAAAATGGTAAGAAGTTGTAATGGGAGCGAGGTTCTGCAAGGGACATGCTACTGAATGAATGAATGCACCAACTGCATCAGAAGATAATGAAATTATGGAATTTTACAGCAGTTTACACGAGACATTAGAACAGGCAAATAAATGAGACATCATTATAGTAATGGGAGATTTCAATGCCAAAATTAGTATTGATAGCATGCAAGAAGAAGCAAAGGCATGAAGCCAATTCGGTACAGGTCACAGAAATGAGAGAGGAGAGAAACAAGTAGTTTGTTCTAAAAAAATCTTTAAATCAAACACCTTATTTAGACAACATGCAAGAAGATTCTATACTTGGACATAACCTGATGGTAACTGCAGGAACGAAAATCTTATCACAACAAAGATGGAGGACATTTATACCATCTACAGAGACACTCCCAGGAACAGACTATGGTACAGATAATGAACTACATTTTTCAAACTTCTAGATAAAACGGTAAAAAGTGCTAAAAAGAGCATAACCAATATGGTTCAATGTAAGTGACAAGCACTGTGAATATAACATTGTAGCAACAACAACAAATTTGTGGTGTTGATGGCAGTACAAGGCATAACACCTGATGAGCTGGCTACATACACGAAAGACACAAAACATGTTTCCTAAAAAGGATAGAAGAAGCAGAGACCTATCACAGAAGAAACATTCACACCAAGAAAAGACAGACAAACATGACAGCAAACAGGGATAGAAATATATTGTCTTACATACAAACAACTACACAAGTAAAAGCAGAAGTGTGATCAGAGAAAACAAAAAAGTTTGCAATGATTACTTGTAATATAATAGAAAGTCTCCAGCTGCAAGGAAAAGAAGAGAAGTTCAATGACATGAGAAAATTAACATGTGAATCAGACAATCCCACACAAACCCCTCCCACCCCCACCTCCCCGCCCTGATGACATGGCCCACCTCTGAAATAGTGCTAAGGTATTAGTAGAGTTGATCCTGTTTGTCAAGAGACACAGTAACAATTAAAATGTTTTACTGAACGTAACCAACCAAACATAATGTCCTCAGACAAAAGCTACATACCAACCAAACATCACAATCAACAATAAAGAAACTGAAAATGTCATACACGTTGAATACCTTGGGTCCATAATCAATAAAGCCACGTGTTCAAAAGAAGTTGGAATTAGACTGGTCATACCAATGGACAGGGTAAACAGTATTAAGAGTTTATGCCACAATAACAGCAAACACATACTAATAAACATTTTGAATCTTTCCTGTGGCATGTGAGCCATGGACCATTTTCCAATCCTTTTAGAAGAAAATCTGCACATCTGAAGTTAAATTCTTCTTCTTCTTCTTCTTCTTCAGCGTTCCGAGCCATTGAGGTTCTTTGCTGCAGATACAATCCGTCTCCATTCGTCTCTCTGGTGGACCTTCTCTTGCCAGTCGTTGATTCCAAGTGCTTGTAGGTCTGTATATATATTATCCCTCCACCGCCTTCTTGGTCTACCTCGGGGTCTACGGTCATTTATTTCCTGAGTGTAAGCGAGTTTTGTTTCCCTATTATCTTCCATTCTTTCTATATGCCCCAGCCATTGTAGTCTATTAGCCTTCATGATACCAGTGATTAGCGGGGACTTAAACAGATCATAAATGTCTTTGTTACTTCTTCTTTTCCACTCTCCACTTTGTGTATCCCTAATGGGTCCAAAGATGCGTCTTAAAATTTTGTTCTCAAAGGTTTGTAACAAGGCTTCGTCTCCTTTCGTTGTACTCCAGGTTTCAGAGCCATACAGCACCACTGGTCTGATCAGTGTTTTGTATATTGTGATTTTGGTGTTACGAGATAGCGCCTTTGATTTTAGTAGATGTTGTAGTGCATAGTATATCTTATTTCCAGAGTTGATTCTAGTTTGTATTTCTTCCCTTATGATGTTGGAGCAGTTGAAGATCGTACCCAGGTATTTGTATGTTTCCGTTCTTTTAATGGTCATATTATCTATTTGTATGTGGCCAGAGTTTCTAGCCATTCCGTCTCTTGAAATTACCATATATTCTGTCTTATCTTGGTTGATAACCAGCCCCATCTGTTGGGCTTTTTCCTTTAAGTGAGTCAATATTTCCAATGTCTTTTGTTCACTTTGCCCTATAATATCTATATCATCTGCATAACCAAGCAGCTTGGATGTTCCTCCAATATCACATTCCTCCTTTACCTTCCTTACAACTTTCTCTAGAGCCAGATTGAAGAGTAGCGGCGATAGTGCATCACCCTGTTTCAAGCCAGATGTTATTTGGAAGGGGTCTGATTTCCTGCCTTTATATGTTACTATATTATAAGTATCTTCCATGCATAGTCTGGTCATGTTGATTAACTTCCTTGGTATTCCAAATTCCTGCATAGCATTCCATAGACTATTCCTATGGACACTATCATAAGCCTTTTTAAAATCCACAAAAATGTTATGGAGATCTCTTTTATATTCCCAATGTTTCTCGGCTATTTGTCGTAAGATAAATATCTGATCTATTGTTGATCTGTTTTGTCTAAAACCCGCCTGGTAGTCACCTAATATGTCTTCTGAATATGGTTTTAGTCTATTTAGTAATACTGCGGATAGTATCTTATAGCTTGTGGACAGTAGTGATATTCCTCTATAATTTCCACATTGGAACTTGTCTCCTTTCTTAAAGATAGGTATCAATAATGACTCTTTCCAGTCATGGGGTAATTCTTCTGTCCTCCAGATTTTTATTATTAGTTCGTATAGCTTTAGATGTAATGCATGGCCACCTGCCTTTATAAATTCAGCAGCAATTCCATCAGTCCCAGTTGCCTTATTGTTTTTAAGTCGTGTGATTACATATAGGATTTCTTCAAATGTAGGTTCTTCAATTTGTGGTTCGCATGTTAGAACCTCTTCCTGTGAGAAAATGTTACTTGGAGCTTCACAATTTAGTAATTCAATAAAATATTCTTTCCATGTGTTGCACATTTCCTCATTGGTATTTATCATATTCCCATTTTTGTCTTTTAAACCATATGTGTTTTGTTGGTGTCCTCGTTTCATTGACTTCAGTTCTTTAAAAAATTTTCTGGATTCATTTTTCTGGTGATTAGTTTCCATATCTTTGATTATATTACTCATATATTCTCGCTTCTGCTGTCTGACTATTTTTGTAGCCTCTTTACATTCATTTCTATAATGCTCTTCCTTTTGGATGTTATTGATGTCATTTAACCATACATGTCTGGCATTCTTCTTCCTAATGACTGCTTCTTCACATTTTTGATTGAACCATCTGTTCTTTCTATGCGTGGTTAACACACCGAGACATTCTTCTGCGGTAGACTGAATTGTTAAATGTTACAGAAAAATGTTTAGAATACAGTGCATCTAGAAGATAAATACTGACACTCTACAATCTGGATCTGAACATAGAAGAAAACTAGCTCATAAACAGTATCATGTATCAGAAACTGAAACACTTTGGCCACAGTGGTTTAGGGAGAACAGTGATGGAAGACATGGTTCCTGGAAGAAGAGGCAAGGGTTAACTATCATGAAGATGGACACAGAACACTGTCGACATTTCAGGCATCAAAATGCATGAAGGCAGGTGAACTGGCAAAGGATGGAGAATCTATTTGGCAGGCCATAATGAGAATGACATTTTACAAAGGACATGGTGATGATGATTTGTGGAAATATATATTGCTGGGCATACAAATTTCTTTAATTTTGACATGCTGACTTACATTTTAAATTAATCCATTAGCAAAGCTGATCTCTTAAGAAAAGTTGCAGATAGAGCCAATCTTGCAGCCCTAAAGTGGAAGGCAACACAATGTCTTTCACAAGATAATGTTAGAGAAACGTGTAAAAGAAAAGCTTAATGTCTACATCCCCAGCATTTTTCAGCACTGACAAAGCAAGCAGACATGGACATCAATGGTTATGAAAGTAAATTCAAATGTGGTGAACTGAAAACTGTTTATATTGAAGATCGTGCATTTAAATGTCTTCTCATATCTTGCTCGACAAGCCGTTATGCTAAAATGTATTAGCTGTCTTAATCTTAGCAATGATGAGTTTATGTAATTCTTCTCAGAAATAATGTTTACATATAATAAAACTGCAGAGATAACACGAAATAGTTAATGTAAAATATAACACCAGGACACTTAAGCGAAGTAAAGAAATGTAACATAATACCACAGCATGCTGTGAACAGTGACTGGAGGGGGGGGGGGGGGGTGTGAGTGTGTGGGTGTGGCGTAGGAGAGGCTACTACTGCCTTCATAAAAAAATATCATGAAGAGGAAAAGAAAATAACTCAGCTAGCCAACTAAGATAAAAAGAGTCTCTAATAGAAGTATGATGTGGTGTGAAGAAAGAGTAAGAAGTCTGGACTGCCAATTTAATTGGTGCCTGGAAAGTTAGAGTTATGTATAAATTGAGAAAGACAGCGAAAATGGTAGAAGAAATATTGTAAGATTTGCCTTTACGATTTGTGCAAAATAAGAAGGAAGGCAACAGGCAAAAAGCTTCTAAACACAAATGAAACAGTTCTGTTTTCAGGCCGTACAGAGGAAATGCCTTTCATAGTGAAGAGTACTTCTAAGGGGCTATTTAGAAAGGAAAAGAAAGTACTAATAGAGTGGGAAGCAGTGAGTTCTTAAATAACAACTGATATTTATAACCTGTGATAAAGGAACTTTTTGCTTAGATTGGGATAGACCTGCCCTAAAAACGCCATGAATTTTTGTAGGATTATATACATATATATATAGCTTTAGAAGAATTTGGATTAGAGCAAGTCACCAGACTGCTGAACACATTATATGATACTGGAGATATACCTTCTGAATTATGTAATTCTGTATTTATTGCAATCCCAAAGAAATCAGGAACCTTGGAATGTGATCAACCTAGAACAATTAGTATAATGAGTCACATCACAAAGATTTTGTTACGAATTATCATGCAAAGAGTGAGGAAGAAAATACAACCTGAAATAGGGGAAGAACAATGTGGGTTTGTAGAAGGAAAGGGTACAGTAAATGCTGTGTATATGCTGCGAACAGTTATTGAACGTGCTATAGAAGTAAAAAAGGATATACATCTTTGCTTTATTGACTACACAAAGGCTTTTGATAGAGTTAGACATGTCAACATGGTGGATATGCTTGCAGATCTACAAATTGATGGGAAAGACATTAGACTTATAAAAAAACATATATTGGAAACAACAAGCTGCCATAAGGATTGATAGTGAAGTGGGACAATATCAACCTATTAAGAGAGGTGTTAGGCAGGGATGTGTAATGTCTCCAGATCTTTTTTCCCTATACAGTGAAAATATTTTCAGAAATGTAGAAGATATCAATGGAATCAGCATTGGAGGAAGAAATATCAATAACATTAGATATGCAGATGATACAGTATTGATTGCAGACAATGCACAGGATCTGCAACAATTAATAGACGCGATTTGTTGTACACAGTGAGCAGCTGGGGTTGGAAGTAAATTGTAAGACGACACAGGTTATGGTCGTCACTAGGGAGAACGAAGTACCACAATGTAATATACAAGTAAATGGGAATATTCTTCAACAAGTGAATTGATACAATTACCTCGGAACAGTCATAACATCTGATGGGAGATGCCTTGAAGAGATTAGAACAAGAATCGCCATGGCGAAAGTAGCCTTTAGCAAGATGAAAAACATTCTGACCAATAAAAAGATGTCAATTGAAACGAGAAAAAGAGTGTTGAGGGGTTACATAGAGCCTGTTCTTTTGTATGGATGTGAAACTTGAACAATGTGCAGTCAAGCTGAAAAACATTTGATGACTACAGAAATGTGGTTTCTGAGGAAAATGCAAAGAGTACCATTATAACTCTATCTGAAATGCACCAGTATCCAGTTATAGATTTGGCTGCATTTTCATCAAATATTATTCCTACACCTTTTTCATGTGTGTCCCCTCCAGAATAAATTATTGTGTGTTTGTTGGTTATAATTTTGCCAGATCCCTTCCATCTCATCTCACTTATGCCTAGTATATTCATTTTCATGTTTTCCATTTCTCTTAGAACATTGTTTAACTTTCCTAGCTCATTTAATGTCCTAACATTCCATGTTCCTACTCTAAATTTATTTAGTTTAGTTATTGTTTTAGTTTTGCCATCAGTAGCTGGATGACGGTCTGGTGTCACCTGTGGCTCATGACTGTCCCTACCGGACGAGGATGTCCTAAGACAGCCATTAACGTCCTTCACTATTTCTGAAATGTGTGTCGCCATGAAATCTTGGGAAGATAATGTGGTGGTTTCCCCTTGCCTTCCACATTCACATGGTGGTCTTTTACCTCTACCTTTGACAGCCATTTCCGACTGTCAGGACAAGTGAGTGCCCTGCTCTGCTCAGCTGCAGAATTGTCCACTTATATATATATTACAATGTCTGTAGTATAACATACTCCTAATTGGTATTCCTAATTTATATGTATATATGCGGTACAATAGCATAGTAGTAGAGTTATGTACAAATTAGTGTACCCGACCAAACCTACAGATTTTGCTGAGACATTTTTCTCTGTTCAAAGAAATCGTGGCAACAGAAAAATGTGGACGGATAACTTCTGGTCAACGGGGAGCAAGCCACTAGTCTTTCTGTCTGTGTAGCGACGTCACGAAGGCAACAGTGCCAGGACTAGGCTATAGAGCTCATCTAAAGTGTTATAGTTATTCTTGTGGTTCTTGTTAAACCAATATTTTACAAATGTATAATAGAAAAGAATCCTAGGGCAATTGCTGAGTCTAAAATTACAAGCCATTTGGTCTCTTCTTCATCAGTGAATGTTCTTTCTGTTCTTAGGAAGGGGGGCTGAGTGGTCTCGAGGTATGGTGTCCGCCTCGAGTGCTGGAGGTCCCGGGTTCAGGCCCCGGTGGGGACCGAGATTTATTTTAAAAATCCACCTGGACTTCCAGTAATAAAATTTCCCCCGGTCTCTGGGTAGTGAGATTGGACACCCGTGTGTATTGTTGCACACATAAAAAATCCCTTGGCAGTTGGAAATCGAAAAAAGAGTAGCCTAACGGCGCTGCCTGGGCAACATTTCGAGTTAAAAATCTACCCAAAGTATTTCAGGATCCTCGCCGATGCAACGGAGTTCGTGCATTGAGCTGAGTTTCTCACGACTCAGGTTTGAGTTAGGAGGAAAACGGAGCACTTATGGGTTAAACCGTGTGCCGTGATGTTGATCCAATGACTAAACTAATTCTTATTTCAGGAAGTCTATTTGTAGCTACTTTGGCATATTTTCTATCATCGTAGCATACACTACGCTACAGAATCACAAATAAGAAAGTAAACACGAATGTGAACCAGTGTTACACACCAATAAATGATCAGGATGAATCAGATAAGGAGGAATTTTGCACGAAATATCAAAGTACTATAGATAATTAAAGATATGGCAAATTCATCATGTTTAAAGGGTGTCCCAAATGCTACAATAGGATTGGATAACATGAATTATATGAAAAGATCATGGTGAAACATTAACCTGAAGTCAAGTAAGTTGTAAAAAAAAACTTTTCCTTGCATTGAGATGTACTGGGTATATTGTGCTATCCCCATATATAAGGGTCATTCATTTGAAACCCGTTCCAATGGCTTTATTACAAAAGCATGAAAGAAGTATTAACCATGGGTTGGTCAGAAGAAGTCGCCGTAGGCATTCAGGCAAGCATCCCATTGCTTAGGTAGGCGGCGAATGCCGTCCGCAAAAAAAGACTGTGGTTGCTAACTGAACCAAGTGTTTACCACGTTCATTACGTCTGCATGTATGTGAAATTGTTGCCCCTTAAGAGCTTTATTTAGAGGTCCGAACAAATGAAAATCACATGTTGACAAATCAGGACTATAGGCTGGATGTTGCAGAATTTTCCACTTCTTCCAAGCTAATGCTTCCTGCACAATCTTTGCAACATGCGGACGAGCATTATCGTGCAACAATGTCACACCGCGAGAAAGCATGCCGGGTCGTTTATTCTTGATGGCTTTTTGCAGCTTGTCTAGTATTTCCAAGTAGTGGGTAGAGTTGATGTTGACACCAGGTTCTTTAAAGTCGGCCAACAATAGCCCTTCATGATAAAATAATGCGCTCAGCATAACCTTACCAGCGGAAACCTGTAACTTGAATTTTTTGGCTTTTGGTGATCCAGCATGCTTCCATTGCATGCGCTCTCTTTTGCTGATCGGCTCAAAGTGGTGACACCATGATTCATCGCCTGCCACTATGCGGAAGAGAAATGCATTGCCCTCCACTCTGTAACGCAGCAAGTGGTTCAAACACCATCCCATGCTTTCCTCTTTTTGGTGGTCGGTCAACATCCGTGGTACTCACTGTAAACACACCTTCCGATATTGCAGTTTCTTACGAAAGACCTTTTGAATTGTCCCAATTGACACATCAAATTCTTTTGCTAGCGAACATATGCTTCAACAACGGTTCATCTGTACTGCTGCATCAATTTTGGCGATGGTTTTTTCTGTTGCAACAAAAAGCGCTTAACCCGGCCGTCAAAGATCTGTTGCGAACTGACGTCCTTTCCGAAACATTCGTGCCCAGTCTGTCACTGTTGTCTTCGACACACATTGTTACTGTACTCTGCCTGCATTCTTTGATGAATGTCCACTGGTCGACATCCTTCAAATGAAAGAAACTGAATCACCGCTCTTTGAGCTTCTTTGGACGGACTTTGGATCAACCCGGCCATTTTCTCAACGGTCAGAAACAGAACCTATACATCATGGGATGATAAGCACGTGCTCTTTTATTCATTAGTGAGTACTTATCACATAACTATGACATGATCATGTTCAACGTACGCAATTATGTGCGGTGCAGCACAAACGGATTTCAAATGAATGCTCCTAATACTTTACTCCTAGTGGAAATTGATAAGTGATGCGTTCAATATCACAGCTGCTGCCTTTGCTTCCCAGAACATTTCGTGGTTCTCACTTTAGACTAGGTCAACCTGGAAGCTTAGGTCAATTTCGTTAAAAATCCCAACATCCATTGGGATTCCAACACATGACCTCTGGGACAGTAGGCAACTGCTAAACATTATGACCTATACAAAAACATATACATAATTTTAAACAACAATACACAGGGAATTCTTCCATATTTAAACTATATAAACTTTCCTAAACATGTTGTCCTTATGAAAAGAAAAGAGGCAGGGAACAAATCATTGCTGCTAACTACAAATCAACATAATATTGTCAACCAAATGCATTTTTTATTTGAAAATCTGATACTTTATTGTATTTAAAATTAACGTGTGATCATGTGAAATCGTATACTTGACATAAACTGTGTTTTCTTTTATTTTTAAGATTATTTATACCTATTTGTTCAAGTAGTCTGACGAATAAATTTATTTTATATATGTGACATCTTTAAAAGGATGTACTGAGTACTGCAACATTTTTAAAAGATTAAAATTAATTTGGTATGTAACTTTTAAAAGATGTTTTCCAACTAAAGTGTATATGAAAACTTTAAAATACATATTAATTTGCACATCTGCTATATTGTATTCTCATTTCTAGCAGCAGTAATAGTTTTGGCAGTAGTAGCTATAGAAGTAATAGAAGTAGTAGTAGCAGATGCAGCATCTGAAAGTGGTCATAGTAATGACAACAACTACTAATCACAGTATTAGCAAAAATAGCCACATAAGTAGTCGAAATAATGAAAGCAGTAGATAAATCAAAGAACTTAGTTAATCTAAACTATACTAGTATAAATTTTGGAAGTCGAAAAAATAATTTCACCCAGACTTATTAACAAAAATTATGTGATGAATGAATTTAGCAATAAGTAAAAAAAAAATTATTATAAATTACCCATTTATCTGTCAGCACTTAAAAGAAGACATGTTTTATTATAAACAGATTTACGATATACAATGACAAAGTGTGCTTACATAATGTATGCTATGAACAACACTGAATATCTGCTTTTCGCCAACACAATTATACAACAGCTGACATTTTGAAAATCTTTCTCTAAAGAAAAGTATATACTACAACAACAAATACCATAAAGGGTGATCAAGTAGTCAAGTAAAGATGACATTTAAACATTTACTGCAGTAAAAAAGTAGACAATTGATAATACTAAATACCGTCAAGAAAAACATAAATCGCATAGGAACATTTACTATGACAAAGTCAAGGAATAATGGAAATACCAAATGGTCTTCGTAAATGTTTCCCCATTCTGAAGCCTTCTCATCCATGATGACCTGTGGTCTGCTGAGAACTGGAATATATTCCTTGTAGAACAGATTCAAAAGAAGAACTCATCTGTTAACCCAAGGTACCTGTCTTAAATAATGCATTCTTTCATTCCTGCTGCCTATCACACATGCACATAGTTACAGAAAAATATATCAATGAGGTATGCAAGCAGGTCACAATGAACACTTATTTACTGCCATAACAATAAAGTTAACATGTATGCATCACACATGATATTATTTAACTTACATATCACATGCAAATCACCATATGGTGATTACTTGCTCCTTACATGACCAACACAGTGACAAGTAAAGAAGTGAAGCCTATCTTCACATCATTAGGTGTAGTCGAGATGCTGTACTGCATCCACATTTACCATGGCAAATTTGATAATATTTGCAGTTTGCAGTATTACTCCAGCCATATTTACATTTTCAGAACTCTGGAACCAACTGAATAAGGTTGAGTGAACCCAGAGTCATACTGGTTGGAATAAAATGCAACCGTGCACCCACTGGGGCTCAAATCCCTGACCGCTGTGTTGACAGATGAGTATACTAACCACTATACTATCACAACCCCTCAATCATAAGGAGGGATATTTGAGAGGAAGAATACAATGTCTTTACAACCAGCATGCTACTGGAAAGATTAGCAGCTACACCTTAGGACATTTGCTGCAGGAGACAGAGCATGTCTGAGTTTGTCTGGTGTGTCTGATGTCAATTCTAAAATGAATGAATCAATCAAGCACAAAAACACTTACAGTTTGACTGCTACCCATTTTTTACATAGTACCTATCAAGGCCTAACAATTGCAATAAGAGGGAGGTTCAGTTATGTAGCTCTCTGGGGCAAGGACTGGTGTGGCTATGGTTTGAGTGAGTTGGGAGTTGAGAAAATGGCGAATGAGTGAGAATGAGTAAGCTCATGTGATTACATGAGCACGGCAGATATACGAGACTCATAACTGGATTTGTACAGACGTTTACCATAGGTTGAAATTCACATGAAAGATGTGCTGAGGCAGTAGAATCCTGAGAGGTAAAAACCCCAGGGTCACCCCAAACAAATGGTCAGCTTTCAGTCTTTTATCCTAATACCGAGTATTAAAACCAGATGAGATGCCCAAACAGAAATGAAATCCACAAATGCATAAAATGTTTGCAAGACACTGCATAAAAATGTTTCTCTAAAACTGTAAGAAGACAATTCAAATTATGCATTAATGCACATTTTAGTCAAAACAACATTGTCCTGGGGCACCAATCATCTTCACAACAAAGGCATATTTATAACACTAATTACGTATGACATTTTCCACATTAGTGAAATTTGGGAGCCATAACCAACATGCGTTATTTACAATATATCATATGTGGTAAAAACAAATATAGGCACATATTGTGTTTACTGAGCGTGTGTTATATGATCCAAAAGCATCTTATATGTGTCTACATTTCAATTGAATGCTTACTCAAGCTCTTCATTATCAACATCTCCCTTATCTTGCATGCTGTTATATCCAATTATGTGGGGTTGTTACTGCTATCAGATTTCCCTTTCCTTTCATACAGTCTGTCTTTAATGAAGACCGTAATCATTAAACAGGCTTTTTTCCCCAACAGAAATCGCTTTACCATCTATTAAACCCTATAACTTTGCTGATATGATATAACAACTAGTAAATATCAACTCTAATGGTAGCACAGGCCTAGTAAAGATCCTGTTACTATCTTGAGACTATATGATGAACAAGTGGCCAAGCGGTTAGAATACTTGTCTCTTATATTTGTAGACATCTAACTTTGCTGATATAAGACAAGTAAATCATCATTTCATCACTGTCATTTAATACCAATATAGTACCTGGCAAGTGCAGCCGCCGCGAACTGTGCAGATTAGAGTTTTCATTCTTTTTGCCCCCGACAGAAAAAAACTCCACAAGTAAATATTAACTCTAATGGTAGCACAGGCCTAGTAAAGATCCTGTTATTATCTTGAGACTACATAATGAACAAGTGGCCAAGCAGTTAGAATGCTTGTCTCTTATATGTGTATTATAACTAGATCTTTAGTAGTCTAATTCGCAGAGAGATAAGATATTAGAGGTAAAATTGGGGGGAGGGGCTGTCATATTACACAGCATGATGCCTGGCAGGCCATTGGCCTTAATCAACAGATATTATTATGTGAATTATGGCCAGCATATTAGTGATATTAGTATACCACAATGTACAAAATATTACTGCAATGCAGCAAGTCAGTCAAACAAAACCACTGGCATGATCTGTTAGAAATTAGTCAACAATTGCCAGACCTCAAAAATAAAAAAAAAAACAAGCAAACAAAGGCAAGCAACCTTACAAGCAGTCATACCCTTGGATCATAGGTTGTCTCCCATGATATCGCTTTTGAATTAGCCACTTCTTTTTCTTTTAGTTGACTGGTGTATTCCTGACATACATTGAATGCCAACCAATGACAATTAAGTATAACAAAGAATCTGTGGATACTGCCAACATAAAGAGTCTCAACTGCAAATCTCAATAGTGGCAGGTTTTGGTATGCAGATGGGCAGATGTCCCATGGTTGGGCTGATACTGTTTTTTTTTCCTCACCCAGGCATATGCTCTCTCAGTGATAACAATGAGTATGGTCAGGAAGATCGATATTGAATGGGCTCAAAAACAGTGGTTGGAGCCTCTGAGGAGGCCAAGGCTGAGAAAAATCAGTTTCATTTTTGTTAGTGAGTCAGCTGATCATCCTCACTGCATATCAAACCATTCAGTCTATAAGTGCTCGGATCCCCTCCTCAGTAAATCCCGCAGCGTGTAGTGGCTTAGGACACCAGTCCTGTGTTGGTTTATTAGTCTTCTATGGCTTCCTGCATAGTGCTCTTGTCTGGTCACACCTCTTTTAACTTGCTGTTCTCGCAGTCAGACCATTTTTGTAGATTCACAGTCATTACTTGATTCTCGCAAACGTCTTACTTCTCGTAGAGCATTAAGTATATCAGCCTGGTCCATGGCTCATCCACCCTCCACAGTAGCCTTACCTGCAAGTCTGTCAGCCTGCTCATTTCCTTGTACACCCACATGCCCTGGCATGAAAATGAAACTAAGGTTTGCCTGCAGTGACCAACCCAGAAACTCCAACCACTGTCTTCAGACCGAACCATCTCTATCTTCCTGAGCATACTCATTGAGACACTAAGGAAGCATGCCCAAGTGAAGGTCTGCGGCTCGAACCATGTTACTGCTTTACTTACTGCCATGACTTCCATTACGTCTCTTCACCACCTTATGGGGCATCCAGGGCAGACACCAGTCTGATCTATTGAAGTGAGGATCAATCATGGTTACTGCCTGTAGAGGACTTCAACTTTGCATTCAACAAGACTTCATGAGAATCACAACTTCCCATGATGATGACAATCATCACCTAAGTCTTGCACTGACCTCTTTGATAGATCATAAGTATAATTAGAGTAATTGTACTATTTACCAAACTTGAATAGAACCAAATCATCACGAGTTTCCAATTCTTCAAGTTTTACAATGTTCCTCTTGGTTGGCTGCGTAATTCTTTTTTCTTTATGTGACTTGTTCATGGTGGCTGAATTTTTTTATGTGATGGGGTAGCCTATCCTAAGCACAACCCTTCCTTAGTTACCTCTTACGACATGTCTGACAGGAAGCATTGTAACTATTCTTTGCTTCCCTTGCGGTCCCTGGCAACACACAGGTAATCCTCCTTTGTCGCCTTTTATGATATGTGTGGTAGGTTACTTCCTCTTATGGTACTGTTAACTGACTGACTGCCAGAAGCTGACAGTTTGGCGTAATGGAACTACTCTGGACTGCCGCGAGCCAATAGGTTGGCTTAGTATTGACAGTGCATTATTTTTTTTCATATCTCTTACTTTCTACAATTTTTAGTGCCCGGTAAATGAAAATTTACTGCCCTTCGGACAGTATCAGACAAGACGTGTGGTTTCTTTATTTTTTTAGTGTATATATTGTTTTTTAGTACAAATCTGTCATGTGTGTTCCTGACATTTTCCATTTTGTGTGAAAACGATGTGCTTCAAAATATGTTTTAATTGTGTTTTATTGGTGTTATGGAGCAGTTCTTGTGATATTAGTGAAGAAAAGTGGTGCATTTGTCATCATTCAGTAAATTTCACAGGATTATCTTTAACGGATGAGAAATAACGCCATGGTAAGTGGACATTTTTAATAATTGTCACCCCTTTAATGTAAATTGTTACAAAACCTATCGTTATTGTAATATTTCTAACCCCTCACATAATTATTTATACTGTCATATTCCTTGCGCAATCTCCTTTGATTTGATATATAATACAATATTTCTGCTACAATTTTAACAATTTTTACATCATTATTGTGACACACTCCTAATTCCCATTTTCTGCCATGAATCTTTGTTTAGTCTAAACCCACTTATTTTGCATGGCAGTGAATTAGTTAATACACCGGTGACAATTACATGTGGACGAAGTAATCATGCTTCTTCTTCTTCTTCTGCATTCGTCCGGAATGTTATTTTGGACATAATTGTGTTGTGTCTTGTACAGTAGAGCTGTGATATTTGCACCTTTCGGCCGGCACATCAAACTTCTTCAGGCAGCTGCTGCCGGGGTTAACCTTCCCGGGTGTAATCAAGTTTGATAGCTAGTACAAATACTTCCTTATCACAAACAATGAATTTGTGTGTGTATATGATTATGCATATTAACAAAATGAAACAAACTGGTTCTTACCTGCACTCTGGCTCTGATTGCTCCCATGGCAGGAATTTGAGAGAAATAACCTGAAGAAATTAAGAGTGACATTTAGCAACACATTATGTGTTGATAAACTAGCAAAGTTGATGCTGCTCTCTCAATAGATGATAGTTTTGGCCCTGTTCAACAGTCATTATGTTGACTTATTATATTTGGGGCCTTGCCTGGTGTCTTTATCACATTTATCTTTTGCAACCTGGCTGCCGGATATGCTTCCTTCATTTTCAATGGCTTGCTGCTTGGTGCTGGTTTCTGCTTTTGTGTTGCTTTGTTTTCATGTCGATTTAGTCTTGCAAACTTCTATAGCTTCTTCATGCTGTTGGAGGGTGTTTCTCGCTTTATTTTGGTTGTTCTCTTCATCTCTTTAGTTCAGGGTTTTTGCAGACCAGAGAAGGACATCAGATGTCTGCTTTCTGTTCTGTGTCTCATGTCTCTAGCTGCCATGGCAGCCTTATTGGTAAATACACTGACTTACAAATAGTGGTCCATATGTTCAATACCAGGGGTAGCATTACTCCCTTACCAGTATGACTTTGGGATCCAATCAATCTTCTTCTTCTTTTTCTGCGCTTGTCCGAAATGTTGTTTTAGATGTAATTGCGCTGCGCCTGCTTACAGCTGAGCTGCGATATTTGAACCTTTCTGCTGACACATCCGACTTCTTCAGGCATTTGTTGGCCGAGTAACTTTCTCGGGTGTTTCGTAGGACGGTTGACTCTCACTGTTGTGGTGTTATCCCCATCCCAGGTCTTAGTCTGATATGACTGAGCTACCGTATGACAGTAGACGGTACTACTTGCTTTCTGTTAGCTCCGAATGTTGGGCGGCGCTTACCAAACCTGACACCCCACATTGTGCCAACGGCTTCGGGCGGAAGAGCGCAATTGGGAGGGTACATGCCTTATCCTGGTGCGAGGAAATGCAACCTAAAGACTAAATGTTATGGCAGGGCAGAGCAGGCCCTAAGCCTTGGTTGGCAACTAATCTAGGGTGGAAGTTCTAACAGGCGACAAGTTAGAGTGTTGCTTTGCTGATCCGGCAGCTTGTCTTGTTCCAGATGTATAGGTGTTACCTTTCCTCTGGACTAAACTAGGCAGGTTGAGAGAGGGATCATACTGCATGGGCAACACATGGTCTCTACTATTCAGTCCAGGCTTTGTGCTTTGGAGAGGCAATAACTCCATCCCTGGACTTAACCGGTCTCGGAATCAAAGCGAGAGGCAACTGTTACGGGTTATAAGTCCTTGCCAATTGGCGTAGACATGGGGCACCACGGGTTGTCTCTGACGGTGGGAGACACCTACAGGTGTTACTGATCAGCTACCGCCCGCCTCAAGCTGGGCAGCCCCTGGCCAATAGAGTGCTGATCCGCCACTGCCTGCCTGCTTCAATGGGTGCTTGTGGCTAGGACAAAATCTGAATAGCAGGCTGTAAAAAAAAAATGCACCAAACACTAATAAAAATAAAAATAGAAACCTCAAGCTATGGCTTGCAACCTGGAACGTAAGAACCATGTGTCCAGGATTCTCCACTGACTTGACAAATATTAACGATGTGAGAAAAACGGCTGTGATTGATGCCGAACTCAATCGTCTTAACATTGATATTGCTGGCCTGCAGGAGACTCGCCTCGCTGAGGAAGGGTCACTCAGGGAAAACAATTACACCCTTTTTTGAAAGATTAGAGGGCAGGCAGAAAAAAAGTAACATGGTGTGGGCTTTGCAGTGAAGAATTCGCTACTTTGAATGATTAACATTACAGCTGGAGGTAATGAAAGACTATTATCCCTGTGCTTGGCAACCTCTTGTGGTTTTGCCACCATTATTACTGCATATGCACCGACACTCGATTCCTCTGATGATGTGAAGGATTCGTTCTACGAAGAGTTAAGACTCTATGATCAAGGCAGTTTCAAAATCTGACTACATTTATATGCTCGGTGATTTCAATGCTCGTGTGGGCAAGGACTCGAGTTCATGGCCGGTGTGCTTTGGAAAATACAACATTGGTTGCATGAACGAAAATTGGTAAAGGCTGCTGGAGCATTGCACTAGAACTGACCTATGTATTACAAACTCCTTTTTTAATACAAAAGCGCTGCATAAGGTCACATGGAAACATCCAAGATCCGGCCATTGGCATCAGCTGGACTTCATCATCACACGGAGACAACATCTGAACCATACATCATTAACTCAAAGTTACCACAGTGCTGACTGTGATACGGATCATTCTTTGATTGTTACAAGAATTAGACTAAGACCAAAGAGAAACAAGGAAAGAACAACGCATAACACTCTCAGTGAGCTGAAGCAAGCTATGAAGGATGTGCAAAAGGCTGCCAGGCAGTGTGCAAATGATTATTAGATCAAGTTATGGGAAACATCAGAAGCATGTATGAAGGGATAAAGAAAGCCTGTGGTCCAATGATCAAAAGAAGTGAACCACTGAAAACTTTGACTGGATAAATCATCACTGATAAAAAACAGCAGATGGATAGATGGGTAGAGCACTATTTAGAGCTTTACTCAAGTGAGACCAAACTAGCGGATGATGCCCTCAACGCCACAGAGGCCCTGCCAACTCTTGACCACCTGGACACACTTCCTACCATAGCAGAACTTAAGTGTGCTATAAATGAACTTGCATCTGGCAAGGCTCCAGGTAAGGATGGGATTCCAATAGAGGTAATCAGGATTGGGCAAGACACACTCACTCTACAGATCCACCAGGTAATAGAGCTATGCAGGCGAGAAGGACAAGTCCTAAAGGATTTCAAAGATTCAAGCATAGTAAGCGACTGTTACAACTATAACAACTATAGGGGTATTTCACTTCTGTGTACTGTTGAGAAAGCATTTGCCAGAATTGTTCTGCACAGACTTCAAGTCCTAGGAGATCAAGTCTACCCCGAATCACAATGCGGCTTCCGAAAGAAATGGTCTACCATTGATATGATATTCTCATTGCGACAAATGCAAGAAAAATGCAGGAAACAAAATCTACCACTGTTTATTGCCTTCATCAACCTCACAAAGGCATTTGATTTGGTCAGTCGTGAGGGTCTGCTCAAGGCACTACAGAAGATTGGCTGCCTACCAACTCTTCTGTCCATTGTGGAATCGTTCCACACAGGCATGAAGGGTATAATCAAGTTTGATGGTGCAACTTCAGAAGAGTTTGAAATCAAGAGTGGAGTTAAGCAAGGTTGTGTACTAACCCTCACCCTCTTTGGAATATACTTCTCACTTCTACTGAAATATGCCTTTCGTGATCAGGTTGACAGTATATACATTCACTCACGCTCAGATGGTGGCCTCTATAATGCTTAGAGATTGAAGGCCAAGACCAAAATTATGAGGGTACTAATCAGAGAGTTGCTTTTTGCGGATGCTGCTGCAATTACGACCCACTCTGAGGAAGAATTACAACATCTACTATCTGCATTCTCCAATGCTTGTTCTGAATTTGGTTTAACAATTAACAAAAAGAAGACACAGGTGGACATGGGGTACCATTAATCTTTATTGACAACGCCGAACTGGAGATAGTAGACCATTTTACATATCTAGGATCAGAGGTAAATAGCAAATCATCCGTAGATCAGGAAATCAGTATCAGGACTGGTAAGGCAGCAACAACAATGAACATGTTAGCAAAAGTCTAGGAGAACAGGATTCTTACTGCCAAACTGCCAAAATAAAAGTCCTTGTCTACCAAGCCTGTGTTCTTAGTTCTCTTCTTTACGGCAGTGAAACCTGGACAACTTACTCACACCAAGAGAAACGTTTAAACAGCTTTCATATGCGGTGTCTGCGAAGAATTCTTGGTATTAAGTGGCAAGACAAAATCACAAATACTGAAGTATTGGAAAGATCAGGTGTGACAGTGTGTTCCATGCTCAGTCTTCGTGGACTTGATGGATAGGACACGTTAGGAGGATGGATGATGGTAGAATACCAAAGGACATCTTTTTTGGTGAATTACAGATGGGTAGGAGATCTCAGGGTCGGCCTATACTACGATACAAAGATATGTGTAAGCGGGACATGATTGATACAGGCATTGATAATGCACATTGGGAGCAAGTCGCCGCTGAACGTGTTGCATGGAGGGCAACTATCAGAAATGGAATAAAGACAAAAGAGAAAATGATTGCAGATAAAGCACACACAGAGCGTGAGAGACGTAAGATGGTGCATGATGGTGGAAATGACCATGTTTTCACATGCATCCACGGCGGACAAACAATTACAGCACGAAGTGGCCTTATCAGCCACACTCGCCACCGCCATGGGTCGTAGTTATTAAGCTTTTTTGAAGCACAATGTACCAAACTATCGTCTGTCAAGACGGAAAGGTGCCAATGTAGCTGGCCCATTTGACCAGCTGAAGACATCCTGGTCAGCCCTCAAGGGAAGGCAGGGGCAGACCATGGGCATTCCCCGCCATCCAAGGAGGCTTCCATAATTGCAGAGCCGACATTTAGCACAGTGAGCTTTCGAACTGGACTTTCCACTTAATGGATTTGCTATCCAAGCAATATTTCATTTCATACCACTAGAATGCTTTTTCCATCTGTGATGGCGCCCACACAATGGTCTTTTGATTCAGACTTTCCATGTAATGGATTTGCTAGCCAAGCATTTTATTCCATTTCATGCCACTGGGACGCTTTTGTCACCAGTATACCTGTGGCATGAAGTGTTGCAGGCTAAGAACTTCTTCATGCACCTTTAGATGTCAACCTGAATATAGTTAAAGAAAGCTGCAATCAACTTGAGCTTTTTGAAATCTCCATAGAGCTTGCCCTCAAATGAAGCAGGTGTGGGCCAAAATATCTTTCTCTGTTCTGCAAATATTGGGCACTCCTGCAGCAAATGTCAAGCTGTCATTTTACCAGTTCCACAATTACATTCATCAGTATCTCCTATCTTTAGTTTATTGAACAAGTGGTATTTCAGCCTGTTATGTCCTGTGCGGAGTCAGAAGATTGCTACTTGTTCACTTCGATCGAGTTTGTAATATGCATCGTCTTTCTGGTGGCCTGGATGCTCTGATTCCCACTTGGTTTATAAGTGCTTTTGATAAATCTCTTTGCCTCATTATAGGTTATGTCTATGTCAGGCTGAGGTAGCTGTCCACCCTCTTTTGCTAGTCTGTCAGCCTCTTCATTTCTAGGTATACTGCAATGTGATGGGATCCACTGTATTACAACTTTTTTGGATTTCTAACATAGTCCACGGAGTGCTGCTCTTAGTTCTGCTAGTTCTGTGCTGTTTTTGCTCTTCAGTATTGAGACAGCTGACTTTGCATCTTTGAAGATAGCTATTTGATTCTCTTTATTTTTCTCCATCAAGAGCATTTCTGCTGCAGTTCTCAAAGCCTCTACCTCTGCTTTGAAGTTACCTGAGAATTTTCCAGTTGCCACTGACTGTTTTTTTCACTCCATTTTTTAACTTTAAGAGAAATCCTCCTCCTCCATTTTCAATTGAATTTTTGGCTGATCCATCTGTATAAGCATGGGTCAAATTGCTACTTAGGTAATGTTCTTTTATGTAGTTTAGGGCTATTTTTATTCTTTCTGTTTAATTCTGAATGTTCTTTTTCTCAACACCAGGAATGTTTTCTATCATCTCAGGCAGTTGCTTCTATCTCCGAGCTGGGAACTTGTGTGCACTGTAAATGGGTTTGACTGTTGATATGTTAAGTATAGGATCTGCCCTAATATTTCGTTTTGCAGTTTCTACAAAGTTGCTACACTTCAATCTTCCCTTTCCGAAACCATTAAATCTTTTATACATGGGGTGGTCTGTCAATCTTCTAAATTTTTCTGCTGTTACCAAGCTCTCCTAACCCTTCTATCCTGCATTGATTTTAAACAAATGATCTTTCCTAGTTCATTAATAGGCATTGTCTTCAGGCTTCCAGTTATGATCCGTATTCCTTAATTTTGGACACTACTTATTTTTTTTTAAAGTTTGACTTAGCTGCTGTTGCCCAAGCTGTGATGCCATATTCCAGTATTGGCCTCACCCGTCCAGCATATAACTTCTTGAACTTTCTCATCTGCTCCCCACATTGTACCAGCAAGCTTTTTCATGATTGCCATTCTTTGCCTTGCTCTTGTTCGATTTTTCTCAACCTGTGTCTTCCATGTCAGGTGACGATCACAGGTGGGTCCAAGATAAGTTTGGATTTTCTTCACTAGCCATGAGTTTGACCAGTCCTCTAGCGCTAATAAGGTTTGCTGCATTCTGCTGCTAGCTGTACTAATATATTCTTCAGATGTCTATATGGCTAGGTCATCTGCAAAGGAGGATGTGAGTACTCTGGCTGGAAAATTTTCTGTGATGTTATTTATGTATGCTAGGAATAAAAGAACTCCTCCTTGGGGGACACCTTGCTCTAACAGCATCTTTTTGCTGGTTTGTCCTTGTACTGTTTTCCTGGCAGTTCTTTCTCAAGGTAATGGCTGATCCATTTGAACATTTTCCCAAAAACATGCATTTTTTGCAGTTTTACTTTCAGTCCTTCCTTCTATACTTTATCAAATGCTTTTTCTAAATCTATCCAGACCGCTAGTGTGTGCTTTTTCTCTTGGAAGGCATCCTCTGTTTCCTGAGCTATATAGGTTATTTGATCTTCAGTGGATCTGTACTTTCTTAATCCTGTTTGGTGTGGTGTTAAAAGTGGGTTTTTAATTTTCCTATACAGCTAAGTAGACTGATAGGTCAATAGCCATTTGGTTCTTCCAGGTCTTTTCCCTTCTTAGGTTCTGGTATTAGTATAGCTTCCTTTCATGTCTGTGGGACTATTCCTCTCTTCCAGCTGTAATGTAGGACTGCTAGTAGTTTCTTTTTTTGCTTTAGTACCTAGTCCTATTAGCATTTCAATTGTGATTCCATTCTTTCCTGGTGATTTCTTCTATTTTAGGGTATTCATTGCACATTCCATTTCTTCCATTTTTAGATTTGCCATCATATATTCTGTTGCTGTCTCTGTATTACTATGATGTGTCTGTTTATCTTTGATTGCTTTATTCTGTTCGGTTGTAATATTAATGTAGTTTGCACTAGCAGAGTTCCATTAGTGCATATGCAGCATTTTTTCTTGTAAGCAAAGCATTTTCTTGTTTAATTGTTATTTGTTTATCTACTCAATCTAATAATATTTCTCTGAATGATAAAAAGGACTGGTAACACACTGATCGTATCACACCATGTGCGCAATTTTAGTCATCAGATATTTTAGCATACATTTATATGTTCAATCTGTCATAATAGCATGTCAGTAGGGTTACTTACTTCCTTTGTGTTCCTAAGACAAATATATCAGACCAGATGCCATTTTCATAACAAAGTTGGCTGCAATGGATCTCCAACATGTTTTCTCTCTCATCAAGATAGTACTGAATAGCATCTACTTTTCAGTTCACATCTTGATGTTATCTCTAATTTAAACTGTTGCTTTCATTTTGTAAGTCTGCTCTCTACACTTTCCTTAAGTATGTTTTCTGCAAGATATTGTTTCTCTATGTGCCCATAAGATTTTACCTGTTGAATCTTCATCTTTTTATTATTCTCTTTATTATCTTGTTAATTGGTTTTATTTAATATTTTGCCTTTTCATGATGTCTGCTTCATTTTTGTATCTACTCACATTTTAACAGCATAAATTCTTTATTCTAACTGCTTGGCAAAAATATATTTGGTATTAAAACACACTAAGGTCAATGTGGAACCATACAAGAGGTCCCATAATCTAATCGACACAATCTAATCTAATTTGTCATTCTAATCCACTGATTGACAAATTGTGTTGTACTGCCATCATTGGGGCAGTGAACAGATCTAAAAGGACACTGTGATTTGTAATTTACAGTAGACTACATATCTTGAAAGAAGTGTGTAACCTTGTGTATATAGTTATGTATGAGAGTGCTATGAATGTGGTCTAGTTTGCAAAAAAGGTGGTAGCAAGAAAGTTGTGGAACCATTGGTCTAATCCAGTGTTTCCCAACCTTTTTTGTACCATGCCCCACTTAAGCCTTTCTAAAATTCATATTGCCCCCCTCCCCCGCCCCATGCCCCCCCCCCTCAACATATACATTATTTTTAATATTCAAAAATTGAAATGTTCACTAAAGAAACTTGAATGATAGGTTTTAGGAAGAAATCACTAGGTAATTATTGAGCAAACACAGTAAGTAAATTTTCAAAACATATAATGGAGAACTGAAATTCAAGTACAAAATAATTTTAATGAAAGATTTTTCTATATTATTTTAATTATTAGTAATTATTTATTAGTTAAATTTAGTGAGATCCTTGCGCTTGATACTTGCTGCAAAGAGATCTTATGTCAGGTTCCAATTTAGTTAACTTCAGTCTCAAGTCTCCCTGTTTTGTTATATTCAGCCGATTTCTTCCATTTTTGAATTGCCCCCCTTAACAGTCAAATTGCCCCCCTGTGGGGCGTGGGCCCCACGTTGGGAAACACTGGTCTAATCCATCCATTCTGTCCAGCCATGAATCCACCCATCTATCATTGCAGCATGTTTGAGCATTCTGGTGTCTGCTAAATAATTAAAGAGTCACCTGCTCTTGCATTCATCATGCAGTGCTAGATGGTTTGGGTTTATTTTACACAGATAATTTGTGTAACTAGGCACCTGTTCATAATAACAGACAGGCATCAAAAGCATCAGCTAAATGCAAGTGAAACAAACTATTCCATCTTAGACATCTGGTTCATATACAGTACATAAACACACAGGTCTGGTGTACCTCTGTTAGCACAAGCCATCCATCGTAGAGCTTTAATTGGGTTTGGCGTGGCACCCACAGCATATGTAAATACCCGTACCTGGAAACAACCAATAGTAAATGTCAGTACACAGAAGACAGGTGGCTGGGACATATGAGAAAATAGATAATAACCATACAATTTTTATGGCAAGATTGGAGAGGAAATCCCAGAGACAAACCACAACAGAGATTTAAAGGTATATGCAAGGAACCACTAGAGAGTTTATATGCAATGGGCGATGGGATAAATGGGCAAAAGATAAATATATAGAGAGCAATTCTTATACAGGACATTGAGATAAATGTACATGTTACAGGAGAGAAGATAGAAGACAAGTGTAAAGCTGTACAAATAAAATCAACAAAAACAAATGTCTAACAGGAACCTGCTGTGGGTATATGAAGTGTTGGGACCATCACATTTTTAGGCCTGTGTGCAGGAAGTAATAGGTGGCCAATCTTTCCCTCCTGTAGCGGACAAGTGCAGGAATCCATACTCATGCCATTGTCAGCATAACCTCCTAATGATTACATTAACAGTCCTGCTACAAGTGAAACAGCTGGCAGCAAAATCATTGTCTTTAAGGCAGATTGGTATAATTTGTAAAGAATTACTTCCATTGAACACAGATGCCTCCACAAGGGCCCCATCTTCTCCCATTGTTCACACAAGGAGAATCGCAGTACACTGCATGAACTCCGCAGCACTGTTGAGAATCCAAATGTGTGTATATATGCTTGAATCACACATGCTATAAGTATTCTTCTGTGGGTAGGTTTCCAATTTTAAAATTTAGCCAGGACACCTGCCTATTTGGTCTGATCTTTTTTGTTTCCAACTGCGAAAAATTTTTAACGAGCACATGAATCTTCCTAGTTTGTTTTCTTCTGTATCCAAGAAGGCTAGATATTTGATCCACTACCCCAGGTTCAGGAGGAACATACCATAGTTTTCTTATTTTGTGCCACCCACAGCATGTATGGAACCACATGTCCTGTAGCTAGAGGCGATGTCATACCACTACCTCAGTCAATCATATAGCTAGACTTATTTCTGTGGAGTGAAACAACTTCATACCAGTCTTCAGCAGGAATAATCTGTCACGGCATAAGCTAACAAAGACTACTCACTGTTTTGTTGGGCCAGTTGTACTTTTCAAAGACTTCTTCAGCAGTATCAGTTCCTCCATCGGTCAGTAGCATAATCACCTTGTTACAGTTGGCACCAATGTTATCTGTATTGGAGGCATTGTCACTGAACTGAAAATAGCAGAGAAATGATCCAACACATAACATAAATCTTTCTGATATAACTCTGATGAACTCTTTCTATTATTAATTACAATTGTGTGCTAAGCTAAATGGTGCAGACAGTCATGTTCCTCCAAAACCATTTTGTTTTCTGTGTTCTTGATAAGTTCACCGGCTGATTGTCTTCCATGTCACCCTACCAATCCAGTTAATATTATCTCTCTTCTCATGGCATCACCAGTCCGCTCTGCATTTATGGAAGCCTTTTGGGATGGTGGAGAATGCCCATGTTCTGCCCCTGCTTTCCCGTGAGGGCAGACTGCATGCATATGGCTGTACTGGATGGGCCTGTTATCGGGCAGTATTTGTAGATGACAGAGCAAAGGTGATATCATCCCTTTGAAATGTCCTGCTAAAATACCTGGGCTAACCAGGTCAACAAATGCTGGGAAGAAGTTGGAGTGTTGCCCAGGAAGGTGCATATTTCGCAGCTTTGCAGTAAATAGGAATAGCATAATTACATCCAAAGACAAAAATGGCAGGTGAATGAAGAAGAAAAACAAGATAATGTGGCCAAATGGTGATGCTTAGTTGATTGTTACCCAGTCTTCTTAAATTAGAAGCACATCTCCAAACCACTTTGCTCCTGAAGTTATTTATATTTTTAATAACAAGACTTATTGAAACAAATCTTCCTTTTATAACATGCAGTTGCTTGCTTGCTTGTTTGTGTTCGCTGGCTGTGAACTCCAGCGTGAAATCCTGTATGTCGAATGAAGAAATCCTGTTGTCCAACATCAGTGTGATGTCATACTGGACTGAGGTTTGCGTGCATATCCGTTGTCCCATGTCTGACATACTGGTGTGCAGACTGGTGGTTCCTTGCCGTGCAGGCAGATACTCTCCGACTTTGGAAGAATCAGCGATCCTACTACGTTAGCCAGGACCCCGAAGGGACCTGTTGCCCAGGACGCACAACTAGGACATGTTAGTAGGTATTAACCAGTATAGAACCTGGCCCTGGTGCCTTGGAAACACCTATGCGTCCCTAACATGCAGTTGTTCTTTGTCCTATTCTTCTTCTACGTTCAACTTAAGGCATCAATATGAAAAAATGCAAAGAAAGCAGCAGTCATCTTGTTGATATCCCCATAGAGTTTGCCCTCACATGGAGTGAGTATAGACCAACATACTTTTCTTTGTTCTGCATACGTCGGACACTCCTGCAATAAATATAGTTAATGCCTTACTCTTTGCAATTTCCAAATGGCATGGGACTTTTAACCAGCACAATTTGCATACAGGTCTTGTTATTCACCCTTATCCAAAAAGGCTAGGTGTCCAATTGTACTACACAAAAGATCAGGAGGATGTGTCATATTATTAGGTCCTAATGGTTCTTGGAAAAATGTCCAGGCCTATGCTCTGATCAAACCTTGTACCTCTTGAGCCTGAGGTGGACATCGTAGCCTCTCAGCCACAGCTTCCCCTCTTATATATCTGAATTCCTTTCTTCTCCTTCTTCCTTTTTCTTCTACCTTTTATCCTCTAATGGAACACAAAATCTCAAAAAACTCACACCAAGCCCTCCTATCCACTGCTATCTCCTGCAGCTCCCTCTTTGTCCTCCATATATTATTATTCATCTATGTCTCTTATTCTTTTCTCTGTGTTGTTTTAATTCTCCCTCTATTTCTTTTGGTCTGTGGGTTCCAGAGGAAGGACATTCTACTCGTATTATTAACGGGTTTTCTCACTGTGTGTCCTATCCAGCACCAGTGTTTTTTCTTCACCACTTGATTCACTGAAGTTTGTTTAGTACTAGTTCACAGTAGGTTGGCTTTTTGCGGCTAGAGTTTTCTTCAGAATGAGGTAGTCAGTCTCAAGCCAACCCTCCTTAGCTGCCTCATGACATACATGGTAGGTTACAGTCTTACTACTCATTACTTCCCTTTGAGACCCTGGAAACACACAGGCACTTAATTCCTTTACTCATGCCAAAATAACACCATTATCTTTAAATGTGTATATTTGGGCAGAGTCTATTTCTTTTATAAGACCATTATTTCTGTCTTCTCATTACTCAGCTGAAAATAATTTAGTACATCTTCTTCAACCACTGTATCACTCCTTTTCTGTGGTTTCCTCTGATGTTTTGTACATATCTACTCTTTCCCTTCCCCCTTTCTCTCCCTTTCCCACATTTTACACATACATTACACATACACACACGTGTGCTCACAAATACATTTTACACTTGAGTGCAAAATCACACACACACATACATACATATGATAGTGTCATCAGGTTAACATGCGTTGTTTATGTTATGCCTGTCCACCAGTTGAACTCTCTGGCATATGTTCTACAGACAATTATCCGCTCACATAGACAGATAGGCAGTAACAGGGTTAAGCATTTTCAACTTGTTTTCCACAACTGATTTGATAACATGTGGGTATTTTTGCCAGTAAATGAACATCCCTAACAAATTACACTTCAGAAATACATATGAAATTATAGTTACCTCATTGAACTTCTCAAAAGCAAATTTGATGACCTCACTGAAGTCTGCCTGTCCTGTTGCCTGCAGATTATCTATGTCCTTCATTAGTCGCTACAAAAAAGAGAAAACAAAATGGTATAGACTTAAATATTCTTCTTCTTCTACTCTTTATCTCCCAATGAAAAACAGACTCTCAGCCACTTCACATAAAATTATCCTATTGTTTGCTATCTTCTACAGCTTCCTCCATTTCCTCCCCATATTATTATTCATCTCGTCTCTCTCTTCTTCTTGTGTTTTAGATATCCCTTATTTCATCTGTCCTGTGGCTTTGAGAAGAAGGACTTTCTAATGATACTATTATCAAGTTTTCTCAATGTATGTCCTATCCAGCACCAGTTTGTTTTTTTCTCACCTCTTGATTCACTTGAATCTATTTAGCTCTCTTCCTAAGTTCTGCATTGGTGATTCTGTTATACCATTTTAGTCTTTCTAGTTAATGAACGTTTGTAATTTACTAGTAGTTATTTTAGTTATTCTTCATGATTCTGATCTATACAATAGAACAAGCTGATGATATTGCCCTCCTGTCCCACACAAGAAATCAGATGGAAGATAAACTAAATACACTTGATAGACTATCCTGGGAACTTTTTGAAGATAGCTCCTGTAACAACTTACATCTGTTTATGTGTGGCTAAATATACACAAAAAGTAAATTCATTCTATGTCAAGTATCATCCTATATGAAGTATATAACACTATGTTGATCAGTTAGTATGATATGACTAAAATACTTTTAGCTTTCTTAGAAAAGTATGTGAGCATGGGGTCACTAATTCATATTTCAAGAACTGAGCAGTGAGTCAACAACTATTATTAGCCAGAAGTTAAAGTTTGTAGTAAGGTAAAGTTCGGGTAGCGGGGTAGGGGTATCCCCTATCAAAGGAGAAGTAAGGCGCCTCCTTCCCTCCGCTAGCCTACGGGACACCCTTGGGCAAGGTGGAGTACCCGTTTAGCCCCCCGATCAGGGTTACGTGAAGCCATGGGTGCAGGTGGTGGATGAAGATGGAGAGCAGCCGAAAGATAGTTGTAGGTTATGGTCTACGCCTTCACGACGGTAGGCAGAGGATCTCCTTTTTTGAGGAGACAATGGCTACGGTCACTGACCAGTATGGTCACTGCTGGGAAGGAAAGCAATGGCAAACTACCTTCTTTACACGTGCCAAGAAAATCATGGCTTGGCCTTGTGGCATGGTCGAGACAAAAACACGGAACTGATCCACGACTCTGTTGATCGAGTGAGATGGCAGAACATGACCGCCCACGCTTACCGGCATGGCACATGATGGATGGATGGAAAGTTTGTAGAAAGTTGTACATATCTATGCACTACTCTCTACAAACTTTGTAACAGACTAGCTCAAACTGATGATGAAGTGAATATGTGAACTGCCAAAGCCTGGGTCGCTTATGGGAAAATAAGATCCTCAGTATCATAAGTGAGAGAGATCAAGTTCACAAGCAAACTGATGATCTATGCAGTTGGTGTTCTACTAATTCCTCTATATACCTATGACAACTGGATAGTGTACAGCCACCATGCAAAGAGACATTATTTTCATCAGTTTCTAACAGAAGTCATTTTTTTTTCTAATCCTGTAGCAGGAAGCTGCTGTGGGTGTGTAAAGTGTTAGGACCGTCACATTTTTGTAGGCCAGAGTGCATGGAGGAATAGATGGGCAGTCTTTCCCTCCCATAAGAAATAACGAGAGCCGGCACTGAACCTTTGTCAGATTATATTTATGCCATTGTGAGTGCCATGTCCTAACCGTTAACCAAAGTGCCTGCTACATGCCATGTAATCTATCTGATTAAAATCCGTGAAATACATGTGAAGGAAACTAATGTAGCTGGAAACTAAATAATAACTTGCCCAATATATGGAATAGGTTAATAAATAAAACATTTTTGGAAATAATGAGCTCAGAACTCTCAACTTCCAGTGACAAATTTTTATACAAAATGTAAAATTTGTGTTGTTTCTGATACACTATCAATAAGTGCATAGTTAGTTAGTTAGTTAGTCTTTCCTCTTGAGCCTAAGTCAGCGCATAGGGCAGAAGTCATGGCTCTCCATGTCCGGCGGTTCGCTGCTACCTGTTGTAGATACTGGATGTTCACTTAGCCGTTGAATGAGCCTTCTCTGATGATGGTTCTAATAAGTGCATACTGCCAAGAAAATCCTATTCTAAGATCTCACCTGTTTATTTCTGTAATTGGCTTGAACAAAGGCTGTATGGTTAAAGCATCTGCTGGCAAAGTTAGCTTGTTCAGCAAACTGGAAAACAACAAAACACTGCACTACACAAACTAACATCACTGTTTAAACAACAGGATATATTACAATACAGATAAGTGTTGATTTCTGATACTTTAAGGTAGCATTTTTGCCTATTCTCTAGAATAGTAAATAAACAGTTGATCAAGGATCATAACTGGCATCTATATCAGCACAAATGACATTTCTACTTCTTCTTCTTCTGCGTTCATCCAGAGTTTTTTTTCCGGACGTGATTGCGTTGTGCCTGTTTACAGCAGAGCTGCGTTCTTGCGTCATTAGGCCGACACATCTGACTTCTGCGGGCATTTGTTGACAGGGTTAACCTTCCCGGAAATGACATTTTATTTGTGTAATTTATTTCAGCACATTTTACATCTAAACATGTGACATTTATTTCAGCACAAACTGTATCTACTTACATGGCATTTATATTATTAAAAATGACGTTTATGCTAGCATGAATAATAAATATATCAGTGTAAATGTCATCTATTCAACAAATGACATAGGAAAAATAATAATATCTATAGCAGCAGAATGACACAGCATCAGCATAAATGAAGTCTATACCTGTGTTTATCCATCATCTTCATTTTCTTCGTTTTCTTCTTCTTCTTCTTCTTCTTCTTCTTCTTCTTCTTCTTCTACTGCTGCTGTTTTTCATCTTCCAATGGAGCACAAGTTCTCAAGACTCTCATGCCAAATCTTTTGTAGATTTGCTCATAGTTGGCTTTTGCAACTACAATTTTCTCTGGGCTGAGATAGCCAGTCTCCTGACAACCCTCCTTGGTCACCTCATACAACATGCATGGTAAGTAAGTGTTGTTGTTCTTTGTTTCCCTTGCAGGCCTCAGTAACACTAACACAAGGACAGTTTAAGCATGTGTTGGCATAAATGACACAGGTGTTGGCATAAATGACACAGGTATTGTCATAAATGACATGTCTTCTTGTCTTTTATCTCAAAATAGAGAAAAAGCTCTCAACCAATTCAAACCAAGACCTCTGATCCTTTTCTGTCTCCTGCAGCTTCTTCAAAGTCCTCTCCTTATTATTCATATCTTTCTGTAATTCTCTTTGCCCCTTTCTTCAACTCTCTATTTTCTTTGCCCTGTGAATTCTAGAGGAAGGGCTTTCTTGTTATACTTTTAATAGATTCCCCCCCCCCCCCCCCCCAATGTCTATCCTATCCAGCACCAGTGTGTTTTCCTTACTTCTTGATTTACTAGGATTTGTTTAGTTTTTTCATGAGATCCACATTGGTGATTCTGCCATACCATTTTAATTCTGCTATTTTGTGACAGCCACAGTAGTGCAGAGGCTAGCACGGTTGCCTGTAGGTCCAGTAGTCATGCATTCAAATGAACGAACAAACAAACAAACAAACAATTTTCAAAGGGTTAAGAATCTGGCACGCAGGCCCATCTGACATTCTGCCCTCCTCCTCTATTTCCTGTCATAAATTATTTCATTCAATATCACTTATGAAGCTAATCTTAGACAACAAAAGAACAATAAGTATTAAAAAGCATGAAAATTAACCAATAATACATGACTTACTGAGGCAATGTTTAACATGGGCATTATAAATACCTAAGGAAGGTCAAATTTCAAGGTGGATATTTTTATTATTGACCAAGGTTTCCAGATCAACTTAGTCTAAAACAGGTACCAGGAAATGTTCCACGAACATGGCATGATTTATAACATCACCTTTGGGCTGCAGTTGGTCTATAAAAGCTAGGGCGACCATCCCCAACCCAGCGCATCCACAGGTGGCGGATCGTGGAACGGCCTCTGGATATAGAGGTTTGCTGCAAATACCCAATAAGCAGCCACGGACCAACTGACGGTGGGCACAGAGGGCGAGGCGGGATCTCAGGGTGGGATCTGAGTTCCTTAGAAAATGCCTCATATGCTCGGAGACATGCCTGCCAAGCGAGTCAGGGGCGTTCTAACCTCTCCCCCGGGTAGGTGGAACCTGTTAGCTTTGGACAGCAGTCCATCTAGGAGACGGAAAACTCCAAATATAAACCCCAAGTTCAAGGTGGACCAGCGTGCTGAGGAACTGGATGGCCATGGGTAAACTGATCGTGAACGATGGACGTCTGGCAGGCGTGCGGGGCGGCACCAGGCGTATGGACTCCTGCGGGACATCCCCTGCCTCTTCTCTAGCAAGTAGGCAATGCTAGGGCGACTGTTTATTTCCTGCAATATCCAAACTTTACTTATGGAATTAATTCAACACAGGAATCGTCGCCGGAGCTATGGAACACGTGCTCTGCGCTTGACACATCTTTCAGAGGCTAGCGAAGAGAGAGTGAGGAGGAAAAGATGAGGAAATGGTGTGAGAAGAAGGCATAGAAATAGGAGGGCAGGCGCCAGGAGAACAAAACGAAAAGTGGAGAGGCTAGGTTTCAACCATGTAAGAGTGGGATACTGGAATTGTCGTAGTGCCAGGCAGAGAGGTCCTGTATTAGAGAGGCTTATATATGATTTTGACGTCCTCATGCTCCAAGAGCTAAATACAGACAAATACCATTGCCCTGGGTACGCCAGTTATATAAACCCTACTGGGCAGAAGAGACATGGGCAAGGTCTCCTGGTGAAGGAAGGAGTGAAGCATGTGGTACTTGACTTGAGCCAGTGGAATCATAGTGCAAGAGAGGTCCAGGGTATACAAATGGAGATTGGTGGCTTAAGTTGGAACATCATAAATGTATATGCTACAGTGGACTGTTTTGTCAGAAAGGAACACTGGGACTGGCTTAAAGAATTGGAGGAATTACCAGGTGATAGGCTACTCATATGTGGAGACTTCAATGCGAGGAGCAGAGATTGGGACAGTAGTGGAGAAAACCGACAGGGAATTGCCCTTGCTGATGCCATGGTGGACTCCGATGTGGTCTGCATAAATGATGGTAGGCCGACTAGAATGACAATGAGGCCTGGTGATGCAGACACAGCTATTGACTTGGCACTTGTCTCCCAGTCATCAGTCCTTGATATAAAGTGGACTGTTTTGAATGATCATGGGAGTGATCACTTGCCATGCTCAGTCCTGATCTCCAAAGCCAGGAAAGTTAAGGCTGGGAGAGAGCGCAAGACCTTCCGGTATGAGTGGACCGATAGCCTTCTTGGACGCCTCAGACAGGGGGCTTGCAACAGGAATGTTAAAACTCCTTTTTTGCAGCCCCCATGGTGGACCCCAGAAGTAGATCAGGCTTGGAAAGCAAAGAGAGCTGCAGTGAAGCAGCTAAGGAAAGTGCGACAGACACCCTGAAGCTCACGAGAGGAAGTGGACACCGCAGAAAATGTCAAGAAAGACAAAGTGGAGGTCTTCAAGCGCTGTGCTGCAGAGGCTAAAAACGCAAAATGGGAATGTTTCATGAAGGAGATTGGAAGTGATAAAACACTGCGAAAATTCTGGAAACTGCACAGACAAATGCAAAGAAAAGATCAGCCTATGACAGTGGGAACAATTTGTAGAGATGATGGTGTGCGCTTGACAACAGACAAAGAGAAAGGGGAGGCATTTCTCCAGAGATTTTTAGAGCAGACCAATCATAATGATGCGGACACCAGGGATGCAGTTAGAGAGGAATTATCTGGCACCTTGAAGAATATGCATTATGAAGACATCATACGGGTTGAAGATGTTAAACATATTTTGAAAAAGGCAAAAGACATGGCACCAGGGCCCGATGGGATTAGGTATGGCCACATGAAGGCTTTGAGCGATGCAGACCTGAAGGAGATGACCGACTGCTTTAACCAGAGCATTAGGACAGCATCAGTACCGCAGGATTGGGTGCACAGCTATCTCATCCCTCTCCCAAAACCATTCAAGGATCATTCAAAGCTTAGTGGCTTTAGGATCATCACCCTTCAAAATACATTTGGGAAGGTTCTAGAGAAGATAGTCGCTGTCAAGCTGCAAGAGTTCTTGGAAAGGGGGAAGCTTCTTCCAAGAGGCCTGAGGAGCTACAGGCCAGGAAAAGATACCTGGTCAAATGCAGCCACTTTTGCCTTTGATGTTTATGAGGGGTTCCAGAGTAGACAGGAAACGATGGCGGCAGCGATTGATCTCGAGGATGCAAACAATAGAGTTCGATATGATATTTTGATGACCGTACTGATGGTGAAGTGTGTCAATCCCTGGTTATACGAGCAAGATTGCAAACCTAGAAGCACCAGGGGTTGGAAGGATACTAACATTTGCAGATGATATTATTGCATATAGGCAGGGGAGAGATAGGGAGCAAACAGCCCAGGAGCTACAGGCGACAGTAGACAAAGTGATTGACTGGTGCACTGAAATGAGTGCTGTCATCCACCCAGAAAAGGCAGCTGTTTTGTGGTGCTCTCTGGACAACAGGATTGTGAGAGCTGATGTCCCAAGCCTCACGATAGATGGTAGAAGCGTCAACAGAGAGAACAAACTGAAGTATCTGGAAATCACATTTGTCAGGAGCCTGTCCTTCAAGGACCATGTGGAGACGATTGTGACAAGGTCTCAAAAGGGACTCAATGCACTTAAAACTATGGCTGCAATGGACACAGAGCAGAGAATGCTTTTCACACTATACTTGATCCTCTCAGTGATTGATTATGGACTAGGACTGCTCACTGTCTCAAAGAGTCAGCTGGTGAAATTAGAGCGCATACAGAACGAAGCTATGCGAATCATTCTGGGATGCACCAGAGACACCCCAGTTGTGTGTATGCGTTACATCCTTGGTTTGCCGACTGTTGTAGGTAGGCTCAAGGTGATGCAGGCGAAGGCATACCTCAGAGTAGCTGCAGACACAGATCACCCGTTGCATGAGGCGCTGGACGCCGTTAAGGGTCAGCGACTGATAAGAGGGAAATCATGGATGGCTCAGGCGGAGGATACGATCAGACAGGTGTGCCCCTTGGATGTTTTCACTTTCAATGTATTGTACCACTGCAGTCTGTGATTGATGGACTCCATTGTTTTGCAGAGAAAGCTGGTGAGGCTAATTGGTCTGTAGCTAGAGGCAATAGAACTATCTTTCCCTGATTTTAGGAGGGGTATCATGATTGCTTCTCTCCAGGCTTGTGGAACGCTGCCAAAGGTCCAGCTGTTATTAAAGATCTGCAACGGCTTTGCTTTGGCCTCTTTTCCTAGGTTCCTGATAATTTTCATCAGCTCCTGGTGACTCTCACTTTCAGTTTTGATATGGCTAGCTTCAGTTTGCTGATTGTGATATGTGCCTCCAGAACCTCATGTACTATTTCATTCTGTCCTGTATGTTGCCATTTCTCTCGAATCTCATGTTGTTTCTATGGATTAATTTTGATAATGTTATCTTGTGCGAATGAGTCCGCAAATTTATCAGCTGCTTGCTTACCTGTTAAAATGTTTCCGTCTTTATGTAGTGCAGTTTTTGAGTTTCTCCCTGTGCCCTCATCGTTAAGTTGTTTTATTAGCTTCCACAACTTCCTTGTGTCTTTTTCAAAGTTCAGTGACTCTGTTTTCTCCTGCCAGATTTTCCGTCTAGCCTGCAGCTTGGCCCTTTGAAATCTGGCTTTTGCGTGCTGGAATTTATTGTGGTGCTCTTGGCTGGGTTTGGCCTCTGCTTACTTTCTACACACTTCCACATCATTATGCAACTGTTCCAGTTCACTACTCCAGTAGGATTTATAACGTTTACAGGCTCCTCTTGGTACTGCCTGTAGTATGCATTTCCCAAACTCTTCAACTACTTTATTTATGTCTTTCTCAGTGTTCAGGTTTCTAACCAGTATGCTGGTGCAATGCTTGTATATTGCCCAGTCTGCTTTCTTGTAGTTCCACCTCGAGAGGGTTTTGCTTTCACTTACAAGCTCATTTTCTAGTTAGAAAGACTGGCCAATGGTCATTGCCACCAAGTTGTTTCCCAACCGTTCAAGAATCCAGTGGTGCCCACTCTATGACCACGAGCAGCATGACGATGGAGGTGATGGCAGTAACACAGGCTTTCGTTTGGCTAGAATCACAGCATTATACGAATGTGTGTACTAAGTGATTCAATTTGTATGATTCGGAAGGTTGAAGCTGGATCTGTACGTCGCCAATGGACTGATTCGCTGCGGAAATCTGTTGTCCACAAAGTCACCTTCATCTTAATCCCGGGACATGCGGGAGTCGAGGGAAATGAACGAGCTGATAAACTGGCTGGCTCTGCACCCCCTGCAGATGGCCAGCCCATGGATCGCACCAATATTATTACCGTCCTTAAAGATATGTCAAGAGCAGAGGACTTTGACATCAGTGAATCCACATCGCTGTCCAGAATGAAAGACTTGGGAGTAAGAATTGGCACAGCCAGATACGAGAGGTACATCGGGAAAACGAGGTGCCTTGTCAACCAACATAGAACTGGCACTATTAGCCACCGGACGCTGATGCATATGCTGGGGGAAGGATCTGAGCACCTATGGACCTGTCCGGAGTGCAATGAAGATACCCCGACAGATAACTGATAACTGTTTCCCAACAATTCATGTAATGTTCCACTTCAGGTCTGGTGAATGACAAGCCAGGTCAGGTGTAGTTGTAGTGTGCCATGATCTTGAGTAGAAAGTATGTGGGTCAGACGACCTGTTAATCAAGATGAATCTATTCTCATCCTGCCAGTCTTCCAATTTCTCTCCTCTCTGGTCCATGTGATCAGCCCCAGCTCTGCGAGTTTTAGTGTCTAATACTCAGCCCCTTCCATGTAAACTTCAATTTGGGAGGTAGTGATGTTATTTTTATGAGGTAGCCTCTGATTTTGAAGGCTATATTTTTGTTGAGGTGAGTTTCTTGCAAGCAACATATGCTTACTTTTTCTTGGTCCAAGATGTTTTTTAGTTCTTTTTTTTTTTTTGCTGACTCCCTCTGCATTCCAGTGCATTATTTTTAGTCTTTGTTTCATATGGCCAGACGCTCTATTCTCAAGTCCCCTGGCTCCACAGGACATCTAAAAAAGACCTCCAGTTGTTTTGGTTGGGCCCTTTTGAGGTATAGGGCCTGGCACTGCACCTGCCTGGGGGTCCAAAGCAGGGCGAGCACCATAACATTTTGCAGTAGTCGACATATTTCATGGCGTAATTGCATGGCATCCTGATTTTTGTGGTGCGCCTCCTGCTGGTTGCCTCCGTCTTGGGCCGTCTTGCTCCCAGGGCAAAATATCCATACAATTCTCACAATCTGTGACCTCTGAAGCAACGAGAGCCATTCCACACGAAATTCCTTTCTCCACCTTGCTAAGCATATTCTTTGAATCCGTAATTAACACAACGTGTGTTGCAGTAGTCTCCTCTAGCCACTGGAATGCTGCTGTTACTGCCTCCACCTCCATTCTCATGCTGGAGGTCGTAGTCTCATATGCCAGGCTCTCCTTTTTCAAGACTCGCCCATTAGCCTTTGCAATAAAGACTATGTCTGTTTCTCACCACTGAGCCATCGGTGTAGATGACTATGTCACCTTGATGTGTGTTGCTCTGGATTAGCTGTTGCACTTCAAACTCAGTGCGGCCCGCTGCCCATTCTCTGCTCTCACGACCCAGTGTTATTATTACATTGTGCCAGTCCGTCATGTCATCCGGATCTTCAACCCACTCTCTTTCACGATTGATGGTCTCTAGATCACACACCTGACTTATAGAAAGTTCTGCCTGTGCCATCCAGGACCTGCCTCGTCTTAGTCTATGACCCTTTACCATATCCATTGCTGCATGCAGCAGGTGATCCCTGTCTGTGGCAACTCTCAGGTATCATTTGGCCTGAAGGACCCTATGTCTATCCGACATTGTAGGTAGCGCCAGGATATGCCTCATGCATATAATTGGTGTGTCCTTTGTGCACCCCAGTATTAACCGCATGGCAGCATTTTGTATGCGCTCCAACCTTTTAAGCTGGCTTTTTGATACTGTCAGCAGCCTCAAACCATACTCAATGACAGAAATTATTAACTGCTCAATGCATTAAGTCCCCTATCAGCCTTCACCACCAAATCCTCCACATGATCCTTAAAAGACAAACACCTGTCAAAGGTGATACCCAAGTACTTCAGTTTACTCTCTCGACTAAGAGGACATCCATTCAACATAATACCTGGGACATCTGCCTTGACGATCCAGTTATCCAGGGAGTACCACACAACCAATGCCTTGTCTGGGTTTAAAATGGCCCTGTGTCCCTGCACCACTCCGTCACCTTGTTTACTGCCACCTGTACGTCTTTCGCCAAACTGGCCCTGTCTCTACACCAGCACATCATCTGCAAATGTCAAGATTCTACCCATACTTGGCGTCTCAATAGCTGCGATTTTGCTGGTGTAGACATTAAAGAGCACCGGGGACAAGGCAGATCCCTGCGGCAACCCAGGTGTTATAATACAGGGGTCAGAAGTCCAGGTACCCATGCGCAGTGCAACCTTACGCTCATAAAGGACTGCTGAAATCCATTTAACAAGGCAAGGGCAGACTTCCATGTCCAACAGTGTGTATATCAACCGATCATACCTGACCCTGTTATACGCATCCTCCAGGTCAAGAGCTACCGCCACTGTCTTTTGTTTATCCTGGAAGCGCTCGTAGACATCAAATGCAAAAGTTGCAGCATTGGCCCAGGTGTCCTTTCCAGGCTGGTAGCTTTCGAGTCCTTGGGGAAGCAGATTCTGACTTTCCGAATGTTGCTGGAGCCTACGTGCTACTATCTTTTCGAGGACTTTGCTATACGTGTTTTGCAAGGTTATGATTCGGTATCCATTAAGTCTGGAGTGGTCCTTACCTGGCTTTGGGAGTGGGACCAGGTAGCTATGCAGCCAATCGTGTGGTATTTCCGCCGTATTGATGCTTAGGTTGAAACAAAGAGCCATCTCCTCCAAGTCCCCATCATTTATGTTCCTCATATGGGAGTATCTCACCCCATCTGGACCTGGCGCTGTGTCTTTAGCCCGCTTCAGTACCCATTTAATGTCCTCCACTTTAATCTCACAGTCCTCCTTCCTAGTGACCCGTGACAAGGCTTCTCTGACATTATCTGTAATAGCTCTATCTTGCTGATCCGTCTGTTTTAAAAATCGCGCAAGTAAAGACTCCCCTTTGTCCTTGTCAGTCATCATAGGTCGGTTATTATCATCATAAACGGTGCCATGTGTACCAGGCATCACCTGTCTCTTCATCTGCCGGTGCAGCCTCCAGAATTTTCCCAATGTCACATCCCCACCGACTTCATTGATAAATTGTTCCCACTTAATCCTCTTTGCCTCTGCTGCCTGGAGTTTGAAATCCTGCACCTTTACTTTTTTATACCTTTCAGCCTCTTCCAATTCTGTGTCAACTGAATTGGTTGCTCTCCGCACCCTCTGCCAATTCCTTATGGCCACCCTCTTTTCCCTCCATGAATTCTTTACCTCTGGTGTCCACCATGGTGGTTGGGTGAAAATTCTTCTTGTTGGTTTAGATCTTCCCTGCGATCTTAGGCGCCCCAAGAGCAAAGAGTGGTCGCGATCATAACTGAATGCCCTGCAAGCTCTTATAGCCCTAACTGTGCTGGACTTAGGTATCAGCACAGAACAGGGGAGGTGGTCACTTCCATGGTCTCCAAGGACACTCCATTTTATATCTGATGACGCCTCTTGGGATACAAGCACCAGGTCGATGGCCGTGTCAGGGTCCCCCGGTCTCATTGCTAGTCTAGTGGGTGTACCATCATTTAGACAGACAACATCCGTCTCAAGCAAGGCCTCAGCAAGAGCAGTACCCTGTCCTCTCCCGACCTGTCCCATACCTTGGGGCGGGCATTGAAGTCACCACATATCAGATACCTGGTACCAAGGGTATCCACTGAACCTTTCAACCAGTCCCAACTCTCTCTGCTTATGGAAGATTCCCCACTTACATATACATTTATCAGGTTCCAGCTGTATCAGCTGATTTGTATCCGCATTCCCTGAACCTCTTTACTCTCCTGACCCCACCCACTCATATCCAGTATTGAATGCTGTAAACCGTCCTTGACCACCAGAGCCTGCCCATGTCTTCCCTGCCCAGTTGGGTTGATGTAACATGTGTAGCCAGGGCACTTAAAAGAGTTTGTATTCAGTTCTTGTAACATCAGGACATCGAAATCGTAGACCAGTTTCTCCAGTATTGGTCCTCGTTGCTTTGCACTATGGCAATTCCAATACCCAACCCGCACATTTTTGAGTCCCAAACAATCCGTTTTCCTTCTACCCCTACTGGCTCCGGCACTCTTCTTCCTTTTCCTTCTCCCCTCTCCCCTACCTCTTCTTCTCCGCTTCATTCTCTCCCCGCTGGCTGTTTTCAAAGGTATCGAGCACAAAGCACATGCTATAATAATGTTGCCTATAATAAGTAAATGATCTCTGAGATCCCACACTGACTCCCTATCAATGCTGTAAAAAGCCTTTTTATAGTCCACAAATTCAATACATAGAGGTTCATTAATTTCAATGCTTTCCTCTATTATTATGCTAATGTGGCTTATTTGGACAGTGCAGGATCTGTTTGGTCAGAAGCCTGCCAATTCATCCCTTAGCTGTTTGTCAATGACATCTCTTGGTCTCTCAGAATGACTATGCTTAATATTTCCCCTGTAGAAGACAATAACACTTTTCCTCTACAAATTTCACACACCTGCTGAAATGGCATCTGTAAATTAAGTAGAGAACTCTTTTATTGCCTTAAGGCCTATGATTCTATACCATATTATTATAGACCAATTGGCATTTAATGAGTGATGTGGTCAGACAGCAGCCTTTACTACCCAAGACATTTCCTGGTACCCATTTTAGGCTGGATTGGCCAGGAAGCCAAGGTTAATTTTAAAACTCTGTTGCAATGAGGGCTTGAATTCATAACCACTGAGCCAAGAAGCATCTATCCACCACGTTACCGGTACTCAGAGAAATGGCACCTAAAGCAGCATAAATATTAACAATACCATTACGAGAAAAATATTTATGTTAGGTTTGTATACATTGGTAAATTACTACAAGAAAACAATAAATAAATTTTGGAAACAAGATGCTTTCATGCTCACAGCAACGATGTTGACATAGTCATTTTCGCCAAGTGTATCAAGAATTGACTTCACAGCATTCTGCATCAACTGTAGAGACTGTCCGTGTGTACTCCCACTTCTGTTGAAACAAGATGTCATCAAATGTAATTTCAAACATACCAAAAAAATATTAACGTCGAATATCAAAACAATGTTTTCCCGTAGTGAATTTGAATAACGAAGACACAAACCATATATAGTATGATTTATTGCCTGGCACATTTCACTGCATCAGGTACTTACTGCAGATGTCACACAACATAGAGTAAAATAATTTGACTCATCATTCAAGCTGAAATATACACATGTTCACACTGTAATATCAGTTGTTTACCATGGTAATTTTAAATTGACTATCATGTCTTTCTGTTTGCACAAAATAGGCTTGTGCAGATGGATCATTATCGCTTCCGCAAACTTTAACAAATGACTATTTTGTGTATGAAACAACCAGGATTGTTGAACACATACCAAACTGGGTTGACAAGAAACTACACACAACTATATGGTTTGTGTCTTCGTTATTCAAAGTGCAATATGTTGGAAATAGAAGAAGATCTAAGAATACACAGAGAAGAGAGACAGAGATGAAAGAGACAGCAAAGGATAGGAGAATGGCTTGGCGCAGGTTGGCTGAGGGTCTATCCTTCAATCGCGGATAAAGGGAAGAAGCAGAGAAAGACAAATATATTGGATGTTACAAATACTGTGGTAAGATAATATGTCATCTTTGTCTGTTCATCTTTTCATTCACTAGGAATCAGCCGACATTTGATGACATTTTGGCTCATGTTTGAAATGCACTGTCTGCTGGTTCGGCAGACTTTGACATCTTAGGTTGTTTCATCTAGAGATCACATAGACCTTTCTGAGCTGTATTTAGTTCAATGTTATAGTATATTTTCTACAGTTTGAAGCGCTGCTACTCACTTGCACACACTGCTGTAGAACCTATATTTATAACTGTGTACATGTAGCTATTGAGTCTGTTGAGCCCTGTTCTAAGTCTCCAGCTGCTGCCTTTCACCTCCCATTGGAGCACTGGCCCTCAACAAACTCATGCCAAGACTTTTCTAGGCTACAGTGTTACCATTCTTTGCTTCCTTTATGGGCCTCAGTAACAGGTAGGCGGTTTTGGGTCTAAAGATAGCAACTTGTTCAGTGCTGTCTAATATATAAGTCATCCTGAGGTTGAACAGGAGACTTTCTAAGTGATTTTTTTTTTTGCACTCACTCGCTTTGAACTCAAGTGTAGTCCATACACAGTTCTAGCAGTGCTGGACTGAATTTTGCATGTGGATTATTAGCTGTCCCTATTAACAGTATTCCTTGCCATTAGGCCAACCCACTCCGACTTCAGACATACTTGTATCTTACGTTCCCAAGTCAAGGACGATAAGTCAACATTTTAATCCAACTGTCTGATGTAGGGGTTGAACCACTTACCTTGGCATCAGCACACTGGATGACGCGTTCTTATCCATTCGGCCATGCTTACCAGCAGTGATTTTTTTTTACACTGTTTCTTTTGGTAAATGAAATTGGAAGGGTTGAAATCTGCATCTTTAATTTGTGAGCCCTCTTATTTCCTGATATCCTGCATTCTGATGGGATCCACTACAGAATAGTCCTATCGACTGACATATTTGGACAGTAGATCTTGTAGTTATGTTATGTTTTGTTATGTTATCACAATCGTCACTGCATAATGAGCATTTCCACATGTGGTCAGTCGTCAGATGCACCAATGTGCTTGGTTAGGCTTCACTCAATGGTAGTGTAGACAGGCTAGCATCATCAATTTTGATAGTATTCGTCACCTGAGTTTATAATGCATTGATTATATCAGTCCTGTACATGCTTCTTTCCATATTTATTGGTGCATTACTTGCCAGTTAAATTGTGCATTTACTACCCTTTACTCCTGCATGCTCAGATGCATACATCCACGTGAATGATGTGAAGCACAACTTCCCAAATGCTGTCTACCCATTCAGAGAACGGATTGCTGGTTACAATTTTCTGTAGCATGTTCATGGAGTATGATATGATCATCATGTGTGTGGCCGCTTATTCTGCAGACGATGTGGGTGCTTCGGAGGTGGCAGTGACCTCCATAGTCATGTTTGATGTAGTTGTATAGAAAAGCACTATTATTCTCTTTGATTGTTTTCCCCTTCCTTTGTGCTGCATATGCCCATACTGACACTGATCTGCCCTTCACGGAACCATCTGTGTAAATGATGATGATTTCTGGACATCAATGCAGATCAACCAGCGCCCTTATTATTCACCATGAAGATTGACACAAGCATCATAGGAATCAAAGCAACTATGTTGCAAGAAAGTTGGGAAACTCTGAGATGCTGTTACCTCTAGCCTACGCCAGCCACAACCTAAACTGTTTGACTATTGAAAAGAAACGTCAATTCCTAAACTTTTATAAAAAAATAAACCAAATGAAACACACTGATTTCCATATTGTTATATATTTTGGAGAAGGGACATCTCTCTTGAACTATTGGTGTTACTGCTAGTAATGTAATTCCATGTCTCTGAGATGCCTCTTAGGTCCCATCAGTGCATCCTTTATCAAGGTCTGCCTTTTGCTGTAAAACAATCTTACTTGGTTTATATGTTTACATTTAAATGAATTTCCTTGTAATTCCACATATAAAATAAAACATAACTTACGTATCAATTAAAATCATCATATCTTTAGGAGAACTTGAACCTTGGGTGTACCTAAATAGACCAACATGTTAATACAAAAATAGCAAAATAGATTTGCCTCTTATCAAATTACTAAACATTTTCTTTAATAGGTAGCACAGCAATGTTACAATTTAAAAAAAAACAGAGAAATAATGTACAATTTAGCTTCATCACAGGAAAACATTTCATCAAATCAAATAATATAACATCTCATAAGAGCAAAATATTTTAAAACTATGCTGTTAACCCTTTACAGGGCGTAGCGGCCATTAGCGGCCGATCGCTTAAAAGAGCGGATCGGCCGATTACGACCGATACTATTATGCATTGTAAAAATGCGATCTCTCGGCTTTCCGACACTTCCGACGGCTACTTTCGCTTTCGCCGATAGCTTGACAACGTGGCCGCATTTGTAAACGCGATACTATGAATTTGAACGGACTTTTACAGACGTATTTTGATAGTTTTCGGGATTTTTACGCTGTTTTTCAAAATGGATTTCGGCGATTCTTCAAGTGATAGCCGAGAATTCGCCAGGTTCAATTTAAATGACATTAAAGGGCACAAAGTTGACTATTAATCGGAGCTAGATATCAGTGCAAAGCATTACTTTGCATTAGTAGTCTGAGTCGGACTTTAAAGAAAGTGATTATGATTCTGAAAATGTGTTTGCAAATTGCCGTATGGATGACGGAAAATCACAAACAACATGCTGTATTTCGTAAATATTTGTGTTCATATATGGATTACCAACAACAATCACGTGAGTAACATATTCTGCATGCTTTTCCCTTCATTATGTTGTTTATTTAACTAAAATCGGTTGACTAACACCTTATTTGTGATGTTTTTACTAACGCGACCTGAAATTTTACCAAACCTGAAAAAATCTTGCCCTTTCAGGGCTAAAAAACGGACAAGCGTCTGCCCTGTAAAGGGTTAAGTTACGATCTAAGACACATAACAAAATAATCTGTATAAATGTTATATGTTTTCAATTTCAAGCAGATAAGTTATATCATCAATGACCCCTCCTCCTCCTCCTTTAGCTTCTTCAGGTTCTTGGTCTGGAGCAGACATCAGTGATCACGACTCTCTGCTATCATCTGATGTCTTCATGAAGTTTGTGTTACTATATTATCATTTGTTGCACAGTTGTTTTAGCTTTCCATACGGTGATAGAAAACAGCAATAAAATGGAGAGCATTAATTAGATTTAAGGACCATCTTCACTGTAATTTAAATAGTGCTAAAATCTCCTCCTGTCCTAGGTCATATTAAGAGAATCTCAGCTAGGGGAACAAACTCTGCACAATCAGCTAGGATTCTCAGAGATTAACAACTGTTAAGCTTAACTATTACGCTGCAGATTCCTTTCGCAGAACAAAGGTCACTTACACATTAACAGGTAACTGGCATGTAACAGGACAGTATTTGATTATCTCAATGAACTTTAGATATAAAAATATCATATGCATGCAATGATTAATACTGATACATGTATTCTATTCATCATCATCAACCATTTCTCAAACTCATGCAGATGATCAAGCTTCTCCACATCTTCTCATCGCCAAAAGAATGTATTAATTCATGGGCTGATATTTTCCTATGCCATGATGAAAGGCTGTCAAGAATATTCTCTCTCTGTCTTCGCACATCTTTTTTTTCCATTAATTTTTGTTACAATATGATCAAGCTTTTTTCTTATCATAAAGTAGCCAAATAATTTTTACTGACTCTTTCTGATGTTAGTGCTAAACTGGCCTTGTGTCTTCTTTTAGAACATTTAGATTCAGCCGTCCAAAATATTTGTAACACTTTTTCTGTGGCTTCAAGGGATTGTCTCGCTTGTTGTATTCTCTAACCTCAGTGATAACCAACTACAAGGATGCTAGATCTTACCATGAACGCCTGCGAACATCATACAGATCAACACCTTTTGATGGCCACAGTGCAGCTGTAAAATAATGATTTTCACAAATGTTAAACTTCATTTGATTTTGGATATTGTATTTTAAGACCAAATAAACACTTCTGAGTGATATTTCTGTTTTTGATGCATTACTTTTATCTTCTTTTTATTTCATCATCTATTCTTCTTTTTATTTCAACACCTATCTTAGACAATTGTCTAAATCCAAACCAGGGAGTTACTTCATAGCCAGGAAAACATTGTCAGGTCAAGTTAATCCATGGCAGATATAGAGTGTGAAGTGGCTTTCACATATACAAAGTACAGCATCATATTGCCTTTGCCCCCCAGACAAGTATTCAACACTCATTGTAACTCCAGAACTGTACTACTTCTCTCTACTTCTTTCTCTTCTGCTGCCTTTAACTTCCATTAGAGGATAAGCTTTCAACCAAATCACAACAAGCCATCTTATCCAATGCTATCTCTTTGAGTCCCTCCATGTCTTCCCCATATTATCATCTCTGTCTCTTATCTTCTACTCCGTGTGTTTTTAGGTTGTCCCCTAATTCATTCATCCTATTTCTAGTTATACTAGTACCAGGTTTTTCTCATTTTGTCCAAAGCTATGACAAACTGATTCACTACACAAAATGTGTGAATAATTATCTATTTTCTTTCATCACCTCAAGTCAATATTTCCCCATGATCTTTTCATAACTCACATTATCTTATCCTATCCTGGCATTAAGTACCCTAATAAAATGTTCACACAGTCAATTCAATGACTGCCTATAGTACATCAGTGCATAGTACATTAGTACATTAGTACATAGTGCATATAGTACAGAAGATTATGGCAAAATATGGCTGTCCACGAAAGTTTGTCCAAATAATGTGGCTATTTCATGATGGCATGCAGGCAAGAGTACAGGAAAATGGTGAACTGTCTGAACCCTTTCCTGTCACCAATGGAGTGAAGCAAGGATGTGACCTGGCACCAACACTGTTTAGCCTCATGTTTTCAGCTATGTTGACGAATTCCTTCGAGAACAACGACATTGGAATAGACATCAACTACTGCATGGATGGAATGTTATTCAATCTCAGAAGGCTGAAAGCTAAAACAAAAATTAACAGCGACACCGCCAAAGAGCTCCTGTTTGCTGATGATTGCGCTCTATATGCCAACTCAGAGGCAGACATGCAACACAATCTTTCAGCTTTCTCACATGCCTGTGCCAACTTTGGGCTCAATATCAACTTGGAGAAGACTGTAGTTATGTACCAGCCAGCTCCAGGGATTAATCACACTGTGCCAAATATCAAAGTGAATGGTCATAGACTAAGTGTTGTGGACAAATTCACCTATCTTGGCAGCACTGTGTCACAAGCTGCCACAATTGGTGACGAAGTGAATGCAAGAATCTCCAAGGCCAGCGCGGCCATTGGCAGACTGTACAAGAATGTATGGGACAGAATTGGAAAAGGCTTCAAACAAAGCTAAAAGTCTACAAAGCAGTTGTATTATCTACACTGCTATATGCTTGTGAAACCTGGACTGTTTATCAGCGACACACTAGGAAATTAAACCACTTCCACACAGTCTGCCTTAGGATGCTACTGAAGATTAAATGGCAAGACAAAATCCCAGACACTGAAGTCCTAGAAAGAGCATCAATGCCCTGTATCCACACTCTACTAATGAAGAATCAGATTCGCTGGGCTGGTCACTTGACTAGCATGCCAGATCACAGGCTCCCTAAACAAATTTTTTACAGCGAGTTGCGTTGTGGTAAACGCTCCCAATACGGCCAGAGGAAATGCTTTAAAGACACTCTGAAAATCTCACTGAATGCTTTTGGAATTCATCATGACACCTGGGAGACTGCAGCCAGAGACCGAAATTTGTGGCAGGCATCATTACGCAAGGGTGCAGTCACGTGTGAGACAACCAGGACTGCAAGAGCTGTGAAGAAAAGGCAGGACAGAAAAACCACTGCATGAAATCCTCCTCCAGAATTGTCAAGCATTCTTTGTCCACATTATCAAAGAACATTTCGAGCCAAAATAGGCCTTATCAGCCATCTTAGAAGTCACAGCTCCATACTTTCAACCCGACTGGAGGAAATGAATGGTCATCATCATTCTTGATGGACAAACAACAACCATAGTACATTGAAATGTCTTGTAAATTTCCTCTTTAACTGGTTCATCCTGACCATTTGTTGGTATGTAACACTGGATCAAATTCATGTTTGCTGTCTTTTTTGGGGGGTTCTAAATGTTTAATGTTTCCTTAGACAGCATTAGGGCTTCACCTGAGTTTAGCAGCTATTTGCCTGTTGCATTCCTTCTTGTTCACATAATCCCACAGAAAAATGGGTTAACATGTTTCTTCTCTTTTCTGTACTTATTCATGATTTGGTTGGATTTTACTGCCAGTTTTCTGTGGAATAAGGTAACTAGTCCCATGCCAACTCTCCTTAGTTACCTTATGACATGGACAGTAGGTCAATATGTCACTATTCTTTGCTTCCCTTTTGGACATTATAACACACAGATTAATTTTATTTTTACCGCTCTAAGAAAACCCATATTCTACCACATAGTTCTTTGGCTATTTACATTCAATAGCAGCAACATACCTGGGTAAAATCTTAGGAACCCTGTCTGAGATCCAAAATACTGCCACAGCATATCTGGGTCTTCTTCTTGGTTCTTTTTAAACTGCTCATCCAAACCTGCAGTCCAGTTCAGTCCGTTTAAAATGTCAATATCTATGAGAGGATAAGTGAAACAAAACAAGTTATCAGCTTTCTTAGACAACAACATACCAAATGTTTTGTTATAATTTCATATCATCCCCATGTTATGACATTATTATTATGGGATGTGCATGACTAGATTCTCCCTAGTTTACACTATGGAAGCCTCAGTAGTAACATGGATAATATGCCTGCTTGGTGCTCATGTTTTCAGATTCTCCATCAAGGCAGATTTCTTTTACTGATCTGGATTTCTTGATCGACATGGCCTAAAATGGCTACCAGAAAATGTCCTGAGTTGCAACAATGGCCAACACAATACTGACCATATCACTCATCAAGTTCCAGTTGGTTTCTAGAAGTATCAAACTAGCACCATATATCAAATAAGCCTTAAGGCATGCATGTAAAAGAGTCCTTTATCTTTCTTTACTGTTTACTTTTTTAAACTTCTCTAACCAAAGCAGATATGTGAATCAATGTATCAAATACCGTTGAGCCCACAACCACTCGACCATAGGATGACTCTTATCATAAAAGGGTTTAATACCTATTCTTTATCTAAGACTTATTTCTATATTATTCTTCCTTTTTTATTTGTGTGCGTTTTTGTGGGTGTGCCCACACGTACGTACGCGTGTGAGCGCGGGTATGTGTGTGCGCATGCACGCACACATGCGTGCATGTTTATACACCCACACACATATATCTGTATATAAACATATAAACAGACACTATAGCTCTCCCTACCCACTTTTGGATTTCCTAAGAATCATATCTCAACATCAGTCACCCAAGTCTATTTAACAGCACCAGTCTTTTGTTGAATGTCAGCTTAAATATGGCCATCATTATTTAACAGATACTTAAAGCATTTACCAACAATACTCACTCCCATCATAAATCTCCACAGGAATATGAACACTAGAAAAGTTAAAGTTCACTTCCTTTTCAAACTGTTCATTATAGGTCAAGTCAATCTGCTTCTCCTTAAGCTCCTTGGCATTAATGTACGTTACATCATCTTTCTGTAAATGGACAGAAGTCATGTTATTCTGAATCTAATAATACATCCCAACCAATAAATCTGCAACACCAACACAGCAAAGTAGGCATAAACATTGATGAAAGCAACAAAATTCTGTTCAAAATTATTTAACCATCAGTGATCATAATTATAACAATACTTGTAATATTATGAAATGACTATATACACAGGGTGTTTGTAAAGTCTCACTACACTTTGTATGTAGAACAGATGTTTGTTGGAGAGTATGTTTTCCATTTTCAAGACGGAAAACATACTCTCCAACAAACAGCTGTCCTATATACAAAGTGTAGTGAGACTTTATAAACACCCTGTATAATATTTGGTAATAACTATGCGTTTCTTATGCTAATTATATGATGTGACTAAGCCATCCAGGTAATTATTTCTTTGTCTTCTACTTGTTGTTTTCCCAACAAGTGTGCCAGCTGTAGCTAAGTTTTCAAGTTTATTTCTCCACACAATCTGATCAAATTATAATCTTGACTGCATATGTCTAATTTTTCAAATCGATTTACAGTTTCCATATATATATATATATATTCTACATATGTTATCACAAGAGAGGGTTGGGGTGCTGTCAAGCTGTTATTGAAGTTCAAATAAAAACCAAAAGATGACTAAGGAGCTTGACAAATGGGAAAACACGCACAGATAGAGGCAAACAACTCGACTGCTTCACAGTTCTCTAGAGGAGTGGTTCTTAACCTTTTTTGGTCCATGCACCCTTTCACCTTATGTCAGAATGTCAGTCATCCCTTTCCAGTGAACGAAAGAAGAATTCCCCCCCCCCCCCCCTTTCCAGCGAATGAAAGAAGAATAATTCCCCCCTTTCCAAAATTGTCAGCCTCAAAAGATGCATTCAAAATAACATGAATATAATATTGAAAATCCTTATTTTCTTCCATATTTGTACATAACCTTTACATGCAGAGATTAATTTTATAGTGTAGTAAAATGTCAAAGAATTGTCACTTAATACAAGACACCAGAATGCCAGAAAATTGTGCTTCATTAAACAAAGTGATTAATTTTTAAAAAACCAGGATACTGTGCCTGAGGCCGTTTTGAGTCTGCCAATCTGTGGTCCTAATTCCCCCCCCCCCCCTCGCCGAAACGAAACTCTAAAATTTCCCCTTTGTGGAGAATTCCCCACTGGTTGAGAACCACTGCTCTAGAGCTATCTTTAATATGTTTCTTGATTATCTTTGGTTCACTGTATTGGTATGGTTTATTGTATGTGTGTGTGTGTGTGTGTGTGTGTCTGTATATATATATATATATATATTCTTTTAATTCATTCAGTAGCATGTCCCTTGCAGAACCTCGCTCTCATAACAACCGTTCAATAAACTTCTCGGTCATAAGCAAGATGTCCTTCGTCCAATACACGCATCTGGAGGTCATCCGCCAAATCCTGCACCCATCTTCTCTTTGGCCTTCCACTTCCTCTCTTCCCGGGCTTATACCCCTTCATGACGTTTCAAGTGACCAAAATATTTAAATTTTCTTTGTTTTATCATCTTTAGAAGCCAACTTTCTTCAATATTCAGTTCTTGTCTTATTTGTTCTTTTCAGAGTCCAAGATATTCTTAGAACCTGTCTATAATATTTATATTCAAAGACATTTATACGCTGTTCAGCTTGTTTAGTAAGTGTCCAGGTCTCATTGGCGTATGTTGCAATAGGAAAGATATATGCTCTTAAAAATCTAATTTTTGTAGTTCTGTCTGTCCCCCTCCACAATTTATTCAGTTGTTTTAGTATTTGAAGAGCAATAGATATTCGTCTTTTAATTTCCTTTATTGTGTCACCTTGTTGGTAATTAATGACCCAAGATATTCAAAATTTTCCACCACCTACAATATTTCCTAGTTAACATATATTTCTTTTTCCATAATAGTTTTATCTGTATGCATTATCTTTGTTTTAGCTATGTTAAGATATAGGTTGTGATTTTAGCTGTTCTTTTGGGTTGAGGTTAATAGTTGTTCTATACCATTCTGTGATGTGGATAGCAATACTATATCATCAGCATATCGAATCTCTGGTATTTCATGACCACCAATATGTAGGGCGTCATATTGCTCCCTGTTTATATCATCTCTGACATTTCTCATTATATTTTTGGCGTACAGGTTAAACAAATAGGGGGACAGCACACAGTCCTGACGGACTCCTTGCTTGATGTCAAATCAATCTGGTCTCTCGCTGTCTATTCCAACTACTGCTTGTTGGTCTAGATCAGTGGTTCCCAAGCTTTTTAAGCAGAGGGCCGTATCTACTGTTTTCGGTAGTTAAGCGGGCCACAACGTTATAAAAGTATAAAAGTCGTTCAATATCATTCTTACCTTTCTTAAGTTTCGTCAACAAAATTATAAAACTTTAAAGGCAGTCAGTGTCAATGTTACACTGCGGTCATTTTTTGGTTTAAAATCAAAAGTTCATTTAACAATAAATTTTTAATCAGTTTCAAACATCGCTATTAATGTAATTAATTTATAATTGTAACTGTTCTTCACAACAAGTTACTTAAAATTCAGATGCCAGTTTATCAATGTCTGGGCACAAATCTGTCGTGTCCAAAGTCATAAGCGCAGCTTGGTTACTGTCGGTGAGTCTGGAACATTGCTTGTTTTTGTTTTATAACGGTCATTGCGGAAAATGACTGCTCGCATCTGTAAGTCGAACCAAAACGACAAATGTATCTCTGGGTGAATGAACGCAAGTGTTCAAATTGTTCGACAAGCAATAGTCGCCAGAATGAAGCTGAAGGTGAAGCAGCCAGCACCAAAAATTTACATCTCATTGCAGAATTGCATTTCAAATCAATTACTTTGTGCTGAAGGTTTTGCTGTAATTGACAGTTTGGCATTAGGGAATACGGACGGATTTATGAAGAGGGCAACATTATCCCCCCTCTACTGTGAACTCTTGAAATCTCGACTGAAAGATATCCAGAAGACTTTCAACTTTTACTTTGTACTGTAACAAGTCACATTTCTTTTCCACCACAAGCGTCTTCAGAGTTGGAAGCGCCTTTAAATTCCCTTCAGTCAGCTGTCCGATAAACAGTCGTCTTATTTTAAATGAAGAAATGCTATCGCACAAATTTGCGAATAGTTTTTTTTTTCACCTGGATCATCGCATTTAAAGAGTTTACATGAGATGTGATGTCCATCAAAAATGCCAGGTCATTAAGCCAGTTATCCTTCATCAGACATTCCCGGTCTGTGGGCAATTCATTTATTTCAGACAGAAACAGATAGACAATATTTTTCAGTGCCCAGAAATGTGACAGAACTTTCCCTTTAGATAGCCATCTGGCATCACAGTGTAATAGTAGGTCACCATATTCCTCGTTCAGGTCTGAACTCATGCCTGTTCAGCGCCTTACTTCGAATTTTTTTCACACATCTCAGAACATCATCCATGACATGTTTAGATTTAATGTCTTTCACACAGAAAGGATACAATGATATTTTAATAAAGTTCGGCCAAGAAACTGTTCCGATAATGCTAGGCATCCAGACATTTTACTGGTCAAAGTCGTAGCACCGTCGGTGCATATACTGTCCAATTTGGTTCATCCTATGTTGTTTTCACAATACTACCGACTCTCCTAAACAGTTGTAACAGACGACACCATGGCACTTTGCGCACTCTGATTGGTCGACAAGGCTGGGATATGGGGACTTCATAACTTTTTGTTTGCGAACTGAATAGGCGCATTCAATAATATCTGCGCATTACAACCACGAGCAGAGTGCATTTTTGAAATTATTAAAATATATTATATTACATAACAAGGCCTCGCATGCCACTTTCTGAGAGCTGGCGGGCCACAAGTGGCCCTCGGGCCGTGGTTTGGGAACCTCTGGTCTAGATAGAGCATTTTTATGAGTTGCACTACATGTGATGGAAAGCCCATTTTCCTCCTGATTTCCCAAAGTTTCTGATGTTGTGCACAGTCAATCTCATCATGTTTCTCTTGTAACTTGTGGTGTCGAGGTGAAGTATAAACAGCGGGAGAGTGCCCTCTTATGGGCTTTATGTGTCAATATTCCAATGTACTGTTATTCCCTGCATCCATCGTTTATGTGGTCTGCCTTTTCCTCTGCTTCCATCTGGTCTGTACATCATTGCTTGTTGTGGTATACTGTTAGCTGGTAACCTACTTGCATGGCCAAACCATTTGACTTGCTGCTTTCTAATAAAATCTATCAGTTATAACCCCCACTTTCGTCCTGATTTCTTCATTTCTGATCTTATCTCTTCTTGATACATTGAGTATTCTTCTCAGGAATCTCATTTCTGTTGTTGTGATTGTTCTTTTCTCTTTTTCTGTCATTGTCCAGGTTTGGCATTGGTAACATAGAGTTGGCAGGAAGATTGTGTAGTAAAGTGCTTTCTCAGGAGTTATTGATACATGTTTGTTCTTTAGCATTGGTGCCATTTATCCAATGAGTTGGTTTGCCTTATTGCATCTATTTTAAATCTCGTCTTCTGATTTGCCATCTGATATTATACGAGGGCGAGTCAATAAGTAAGTCACACAGTTCTGTGGGATGGTAGGTAAATGTAGTTGGTGTTTTCTACAGGTGACAGCAATATTGAACTATATATTCCCGTTCGTCAGGTGGCGCTAGGTGTCTCATGCGCATGGCAGCACATAAACAAAATGGCGACTGTACTTACGGAGTGTACAACCAAAGAGCAACATGCTGTTGAGAGTTTTTTGTGGGCAAAAGGACTACCTGCAAGAAAATTCATAAGGAAATGCTTCCTGTTTATGCTGACAAATGTTTGTCCCGTAAAGCGGTGCATAGCTGGGTAGAAAGATTCTCAAGGACGCTCTAAAATTGTTGATGAAATCCAATCTGGTGGTCCTGTTGAGACTGCAACAGAAGCATCCATGCAGCGGGTGGAGGAGATGATTAGAGGTGACAGGCGAGTAACGATAGACTCTGTAGCATCTGAAATAGGGTGCTCACATGGTTCAGCATACAGCCTAATGCATGATCGATTGAAATTTAAGAAAGTGTGCTCAAGGTGGGTACCCAGACAATTGAAGGAGGAACACAAAATGAACCGATTTGGTCTGTCCTTGCATCATCTCTGTCGATACAAAGATGAAGGAAAAGACATGCTGAACAGGATTGTTATGGGGACGAATCATGGGTGCATCACTACCAGCTCGAATCAAAGCGTGCTTCAATGCAATGGAAACATCCTTCTTCGCCTTGTGTCTAAAAATTCAAGGTTACACCATCAGCTAGGTAAGATTATGCTGACAGTATTCTGGGATTGTCAAGGAGTGCTTTTAACCAATTTCAAGAAGAAAGGTGACAATGTGAATTATGAATCGTACTGTAAAGTTCTATCGATGCTTCATGATGCAATTCGAAGAAAACGTCCAAGACTGCTGACTAGAGGAGTGTTGCTTCTTCATGACAATGCCAGGCCACATACGGCTCGATTAACTCAGGAGAAAAATAACCAACTAAGATGGGAATTTCTGGAACATCCACCTTACAGCCCTGACTTAGCCCCTAGCGATTTCCACCTTTTTGGTCCACTGAAAACCCACATTGGCGGGAGACATTTCGCGAATGATGCCGAAGTTGAATGTGAAGTGAAAACGTGGATTAGAAAACAGAGCACGCAGTTCTATGCAGCAGGTTTGGGAGGACTGATAAAACAATGGGATAAGTGCGTCAATGTTGGAGGAAATTATGTTGAGAAATAAGGAGACAATGCATGTATAAAAATAAACTGGTTTCAAGTTGTTATCATATTTATTTATTTTTTCTACAGCCATTTGTGACTTACTTATTGACTTCCATTCATACTTCCTAGGTACTTGAAACTCTTTACTTGTTTCAAGGGATGTTCGTTTAGGTGAATTGTTATTGCTTTTTCTTCTTAAGCAATAGTCATTACCTCTGTTTTACTAGTGCAAATTTTCAGGTTATGTTCTCTACACATTTCGTTTAGACCAGGTGTGGGAAAACTTTTTGTGCGTAGGACCACATTGACAAATGTGAAGCTATTGGGGGGGGGGGGGGGGGTGTATTTATATATATATATATATATATATATATATAATGTCCATTTTGTTTACAGCAACCTATTACAATAAGTAATTATGAATTATTTATGGGTTATTGAACAGTATAAATAACTAATTGTTGCAATTGTATTTTACTTATACATTATATTTTACAATATGGACACAAATGTTTACTAATTTTTTAACAAGATTTTACAATTTTTTATTATAACAAATTTGTTTTTAAAATTATCAACGACTTTAATTTAGACACAAACTGTCTACATTGTCACTACAGTTGTTGGTTTATAAAGAGATGTATGTAACTGCTTGCAATGTTTGACAATAAATTTGAAATCTGGAGCAAGTTTACTTGTTGAAATTCGCAAGACAGCATGTAAGTTGCAGTCCGACGATAAAGACCTATTCTTAGATTTGTTGACCTTCAAGCAAGAAAATGCTTGTTCGCAAATGTATGTTGATCCAAACAATGATACAAGTTTAGCTGCAAAGTTTTTCAAGTTGGGAAATGATTCTTCTGATATAGATCCATAGAAATCCAGCAAACCATCTGTCTTGAATTTCTCTTTCAGGTCATGATCTGCTTGTAAGTCAAGCAGCTCCAACTATACGTCCTCAGTGGCTGTATCAGCATCTGCACTAAAAGGGGAACTGAGAATATTGAACTGTGGCCCTAAGTTCTTGAAATCTTAGAATCTCCATCCAAATTCTTCATTCAATGCATCTAATTGGGCTTTGTACTTTTCAGTCATTTCACCAGAAATGGTTTTTTGTTTCAGCAAAGGGAAGTGACAAAACCTTTTTTCACTTGCTTGTCTGGAGAACAGTGAGAGTCTTGCCTGAAATGATTTTACATGTACATACTTTTATATGGATGTGAAACTTGGACAATGAGCAGCCAGGCTGAAAAATATCTGATGGCTGTAGAAATGTGGTTTCTGAGGAAAATGCAAAGAATACCATGGACAGCCAGAAAGACCAATGAACAAGTCCTTCAAGAAACAAATGAAGATCGTAAACTGATCAGAGACATTAGACGTAGACAGTCACAATTTTTTGGGCATGTTATGAGAAGAAATGATTTGGAGAACTTGGTGACAACTGGTAAGATCGAGGGGAACAGACCAAGGGGAAGACCTAGAAACAAGTATCTGGATGGCTTGGCCTTGTGGCATGGTCGAGACAAAAACACGGAACTGATCCACGACTCTGTTGATCGAGTGAGATGGCAGAACATGACCGCCCACGCTTACCGGCATGGCACATGATGGATGGATGGATACAATTCATGTGCAAACAAACCATTGCCCTGAAGTCTGGCATTCAGTTCATTTAACTTTTTCCAATATTTCAATGGCAAACATAAAGTCTAACTTCCACTCTTTATTGACAGTGTTAGTATTAACCCTTTACCAGGTAGAACGTCCATTTCCGTTGACTATTAATCGGAGCTAGATATCAGTGAAAAGCTTTACTTTGCATTAGCAGTCGTGAGTCGGACTTTAAAGAATGTGATTATGATTCTGAAAATGTGTTTGTAAATTGCTGTATAGATGACGGAAAATCACAAACAACATGCTGTATTTCGTAAATATTTGTGTTCATATATGGATTACCGCCGGCTTCCTGGCCTAGAGGTTAGCAACTTTTCTCCGTAATCTCGTATACTCTCGTAAGTAACGTGACGATGGTGAGAATCAGCAGTGGTTCGAATCGCGTCGGTAACTTACGGGGTATGTAAGCCGGCCGCTCAGAAAGCAATATAGCAAACTACTGAGCGTAATCTTGCCAAGAAATCAACAATCAGCTGAAAGATGCTGATGTTGACAGCAATGTCCTGTAAAGGATATGCAAAACAACATATGGATTACCGACAACAATCATGTGAGTAACATATTCCGCATGCTTTTCCCTTCATTGTGTTTTTTATTTAACTAAAATTGGTTGACTAACACCTTATTTGTGATGTTTTTACTAACGCAACCCGAAATTTTACCGAACCTGAAAAAATCTTCCCCGTTCAAGGCTAGAAAATGGACAAGCGTCTGCCCTGTAAAGGGTTAAATTCATCCGGGAAGGTTAACCCGGTCAAGAAATGCCCGCAAAAGTCAGATGTGTCAGCCTAAAGGCGCAAGTATCGCACCTCTGCTATAAACAGGCACAATGCAATCACGTCCAAAAAAACTCTGGATGAACGAAGAAGAAGAAGAAGAAGAAGAAGAAGAAGAAGAAGAAGAAGAAGAAGAAGAAGAAGAAGAAGAAGAAGAAGAAAAAGTATTAAAGTCACATCCAATGCCCTTCATCTCTAGGAACATCACTATTTCTTTGCTGAGGTCCCACACTCGCCTCAACACCTTACTGAGACTCAGCCACCGAACACTGGTGTGGTACAGGGCATCGCAATATTCAGTTTCCATATCGTCAAGTAGTGCCTTGAACTCTTGAACTGTCTGTGATGAAGTCCTCTTGATCTGATGAGGTTGATGACACTAACAACTGGGCCAATAACATGCTTGATATTCAAAACAGTTTTACATATACTGTCTTGATGGATCACACAGTGAAGTGGTAATAATGTGTGATCAGGATATTCTGTTTTAATCTTATTCACTTATCAACTTTACCAGACCTACATTGTTTTCAGTCAAAGCATGAGCTCCGTCAGTTGTAACACTTGCCATCTTGTTCCAAACCAACCCAGTTCTTTCAATACAGTTAGTAACAGCACTGAATATATCATGGCCTATGGTTGTGTCTTTGAGTGACTCAACACTCAGTAACTCTTCAGTGAGTTTGAAAGAAGTGTTTATTCCAAGTATAAACATCAATAATTGGGCAGTATCACGTACATCGGTACTCTCATCCAATGCAAGCGAGTATGACAAAAATTGTTTACTTGCATCTTGAAGTTTATGCATCAAATTGTCACTTATCTTGTCAACACGTCTGACCACAGTTCTCCTTGATGAAGTAATTTTGTCAATTTTTTTTTTTTATTTGTGTTCTGGACAATGGGGTTGGAAGGGGTTGGAAGGATACTAACATTTGCAGATGATATTCTTGCATATAGGCAGGGGAGAGATAGGGAGCAAACAGCACAGGAGCTACAGGCGACAGTAGACAAAGTGATTGACTGGTGCACTGAAATGGGTGCGGTCATCCACCCGGAAAAGGCAGCTGTTTTGTGGTGCTCTCTGGACAACAGGATTGTGAGAGCTGATGTTCCAAGCCTCAGGATAGATGGTGGAAGCGTCAACAGAGAGAACAAACTGAAGTATCTGGGAATCACATTTGACAGGAGCCTGTTGATTCAAGGATCATGTGGAGACGGTTGTGACAAGATCTCAAAAGGGACTCAATGCACTTAAAACTATGGCTGCAATGGTCATAGAGCTGAGAATGCTTTTCAGACTATACCAGAACTTGATCCTCTCAGTGACTGATTATGGACTAGGACTGCTCTCTGTCTCAAAGAGTCAGCTGGTGAGATTGGAGCGCATACAGAACGAGGCTATGTGGGTCATTCTGGGATGCACCAGAGACACCCCAGTGGTGTGTATGCGGTACATCCTTGGTTTGCCGACTGTTGCTGGTAGGGTCAAGGTGATGCAGGCGAAGGCATACCTCAGAGTAGCTGCTGACACAGATCACCCGTTGCATGAGGCGCTGGACACAGTTAAGGGTCAGCGACTGGTAAGAGGGAAATCATGGATGGCTCATGCGGAGGATACGATCAGATAGGTGTGCATCTCGGAGAACATTAGGCGAGGAGAGGAGTGGGTCAGAGTGCCAGCGGAGCAGTCAGACTTGTGCAGAGTTATAATCACATTGAGCCGGGAGTGCAGAGAGTGGCCAGCAGGGGCTACGGAAGTGGAAATCCAGCAACTAATTCAGGATAATGCTCGCCCGGGCGATGTGATTATCTACACAGATGGTTTGGTGTTGAGAGGTAGTGGAAGTGCCTGGGGGTTCTTGGCAAAGGCTAAAGGTCGACGTTTGGTGCAGGAGAGCCTGGCATATGATACCACACCATATAGCTTAAGAATGGAGGTGGAGGCAGTCAGTGCAGCTTTCCGCTGGATGGAGAATACGATACACACACACACATCGTGATTTAACTGACTCAGAAAGCATGCTGAGTAGGGTGAGGACAGGCAAGCTTCGTGCAGAGTGGTTTGCTTCGCTTCGGAAGTCACGGGTGGCAAGTATCATCTGGTTCTTTTCTCCAGGGAATGCTGGTGTGCTGGGGAATGAACAGTCAGACAGATTGGCTGGCTCTGCAAAACTTGGTGGAGTGCATGATAAGGCAGACGTGGTTGCAGCCATGTGGGAGCATGTGTACACCTCGGAGGAGCAAATAGATCACCATGGTCTTGCAAGAATGTGACAGCGAGGAGTGATGAGGGGATCTGGCCAATGCTCGACGCTTAGAAGAAAGGCGAGACGCACATATAATAATCAGATTGCTACTGGTACTATTGGGATTGGAACTCTTCGCTGGCTTCTGAGGATGGGGACGGAGCGCTTATGGGAATGCCCCGAATGCTGTGATGTCGGTTCCTAAATCAAGCAAGCAAGCAATATAGAAAAAAGCCAGCTCCGTGGCTAAAGGCTTGCGAATGCGGTTCGTGAGCCGGGTACCAGGCATTCGAAGCTCAGCTGCGATCGATTTGTGCAGCAGACCGTGTCACGTTGTGTTATAACGTGCTGGTATGGGAGCCGGTCGTTCAGAAAGCAATGGCAATCTACTGAACATAACATTTACCTAGTACATCAACAGCAGCTGAAAAATGCTGGTGTTAACTGCACTGTCTCGTAAGGGATACGCAACAAATTTTTTTTTAAATAGAAAAAAACAAACGATTTTAACCTTTCACTTTTTGTGACCCTACCTACACACTCACACAACTATTGGTTTACACTGTCGTCAAGGAGATTAACACTGGTGCGCTCTAACTCAAGAACAGATAACTCTGCCAGTTTATATATATATATATATATATATATATATATATATATATATATATATATATATATATATATATATATATATATATATATATGTATATATATATATATATATATATATATATATATATATATATATGTATATATATATATATATATATATATATATATATATATATATATATATATATATATATATATATGTATATATATACACACACACACATACACGCACACAAATATATACATCTTGACATCACTGATGACGTCAGACGCAGCGCATGACCCGTCGGCGTAGATGCAATTTGATATAAGAAGTCCCGTTGGAAAGATGCAAAATTATCAATGATTTGGTCTATCTAAAGTGATAAAAATTAACACATAAATACTATAATGGGTGTTGAATGCAAACATGCCATCATTGGCATTGCAATTGCTATGAATATTCCATAGCAATATTAAATGCTCATAGTTGGATGACAACTGCCATGCCCTGCCATTGAAATACCACAATATACAGCATGCCATCTTCGTAATTTCAGTTTGATATGGGACTGCCAACTCTAATAGTCGAAAACTACATAATCATAAGTAACCATGGATGATACAGTTAAAAATAACATACTAGAACAATGCACAAAGTCTAGTTAAAACGGAAATGACGGGTATAATTACGTTTTATAAGGTCAGTCTGTACTTCTCTCCAGGACACGGATTTGAGAAGACAAGAGGTATAGATTCGTAGCTCATGGAGGCAAACTAATTATCCAGTAATCGGTTTCTGTTTTAGTGCGATCTTGAAATACTCGGGTAATTTAATGTCACCAGTACTCTATATGCCGGCTCACCTGGCCTAGGGGTGTAACGTCTTTCTCCGTGACCCCGTGTACTCTCGTGAGTGACGTACAGCGAGAATCTGTAGGGGTTCTGGCCGCGGCCGTGACTTACGGGGTATGTGAGCCGGTGGCTCAGAAAGCAATGGCAAACTACTGAGTGTAATCTTGCCAAGAAATCAACAATCAACTGAAAGATGCTGATGTTGACAGCGATGTCCTGTAAAGGATATGCGGGGGGGGGGGGGGGGGGGAGTACTCTATATATCCTTAAATTGGAGAGACAAAAACAAGAAACTGAAAATTAACGCAAACATCTCCGGTAAAATACGGCAAAACTAAAACGTAGTGCTTACACAAAACTAATATAAAGTTGCAAGTGCGATTCAATGCTTTGCTCTATTATTATGCATAATGTGGCTAACTGGTCAGTGCAGGATCTGTTTGGTCAGAAGCCTGCTTGTTCATTCCTAAGTTGTTTGTCAGTGGCATCTCTTAAGCTCTCCAGAATTATCATGCTTAATATTTGCCCAGGAAATGACAACAACATTATGCATTTGATCTTTAATTTTGGTGAGAACTTTCCATTACTATTTACCCATCATTTATGGAGGAGACCATTTGAGTTTAGAAATGAATATGACACAGAGGATGACAATCTAGACACCGACACAGCACAGTTCAGGTTGAATGTTCAATCACTAAACATATCATAAAAAACTTAACAGCTGACATAGTGATTAATCCCCTGTCGGACTGCTATGAAGTGCAGATCAGTCCAGGTGGCTTGCTGGTTTCAGAGCAGTCCAAAATATTGTACTCCCCATCTTAACTATAGCTGAGTCATATTCCCTAACACTGTGTGCGTTACCCAGTTCTGGAGATAAGACTTAATTCACAACAATAGAACACCTTGGGCTTCCTGTTAATTCAACATAACAACATTCCCCACCTGACAATAAAACAGTTACCCTAAAAATACTATAAAGTTAGTCAGTTTGAGATACCATAATTAAAATATAAGACTTAACTGTGCCACATTAACCCATTTTCCTCATGTCTCCATTCAGTACATTTTTGCTCAGGAGACCACGGGAATTGGATTTTATGAACTGGATGGCTCGGGTTCAAAGGGTTAAAATAAGGTATAGGCTGTCAAATAGGCTGCCAAACACTTCCTTTGGAGTATTAAGTGCCAGGCTTTCAGATATTTTAGGCAGTGGCATAATGTGATGGGGTTAGCCTATTTTTTTCCTTACACGGTATTAAAGCAATATAATTATAAAAACTGTTAGATATATGTAAAACAATTAGACTAACCATCAAATTGTTGTTCCATTTGTATTCAGAAGCAAGTTTCTCTGCTGCCTCCACTGATTTCTGAAATAATTTTCCAAAACAGTTACAAAGAGATAGCGAACAAAAGAAGAAGAAGAAGTCACAAAGAGACATACAAATATTCACAAAAATACACTAAAACATTCACAAATAGACAAACTGTCTTTGTAACTAAAAATGCCAAGAAATGTAAATGTACAGGGAGTAGAACATCTTCTGAATTAAATTAATATTATTTTCAAAGATATTTTTGGGGAATGAAGAACTGTAGATCAGAACAGACATCAATACAGAATTCAACAGAAGACAAAGATGTGGCTGGAAATAACTTATAACAATAATGGTACTGCAAGGTTTGATGAACGTGGCTCAAAAGGGCTAGTGAAATGTCCCCAACAACCTAGGTGAAGGTTTATTCAGCCTCGCTTCTACTAGCATTTTTGTTGGGCGCTAGCTCGCTTTGAACTCAAACGTAGTCCATACACACTACTTCTAGTAGTGCTGGACTGGATTTTGCGTATGGATTATTTTTCCCTATTAACAGTGTCCCTCGCCATCAGGTGAACCCACTCAAACTTCAGAGGTACTTGTAATTTATGTCTCCAAGTCAAGGAGCTTCTACTAATATGAGAGCATTTCTTCAGTATGTTTTTCTACTATTGACTGTTTAGTTTAGTTTAGTCGAAGGATCAACATCACGGCACACGGGTGCAACCCATAAGTGCTCCGTTCTCCTCCTAACTCAAACCTGAGTCTGGAGAAACTCACCTCTGTGCACGAACTCCGTAGCACCGGCGAGGATCCTGAAATACTTTGGGTAGATTTTTAACTCAAAATTTTGCCCGGCAGCGCCGTTCGGCTACTCTTTTTCGATTTCCAACTGCCAAGGGATTTTTTTACGTGCGCAACAATACACACGGGCGTAACAATACACACGGGCATCCGATCTCACTACCCAGAGACCAGGGGAATTTCATTACTAGAAGTCCACGAGAGAAAATCCTGGTCATCACCAGGGCTTGAACCCGGAACCTCCAGCACTCAAGGTGGACACCATACCTCGAGACCACACAGCCCCCCTGGCTGATTACTAGGCCACATCACTGAATCACAATGACATTTTTGTCATGTTATTCAATCATACTGTTGTCATGTCATTCAATGACAATTTTGTCATGTCATTCAATCACATTTTCACCAGGGTGCAATGTAGGACTGTAAAAGAACAGAGCAGATCTTATACTATCTGGTTTATAGTCAAATGACAGAAGGTAAAACAAGAGATGGATGTGGTAGGCCATTAGTTAAAAATATAAGTTAAGGACCCTTTTACACATCGTGGCAATGAGAGGGCAGACTGGTTGTCTTCAAGTGAGCCTATATTAGGGAATTTTCAAATGTATAAATCTTCAATTATGCAAGCAATCAGGAAAAGGCGTGTGTAATGAAACAGCATGCAATGAGACAACAATGGGCAGATTGAAGGAATATAAAATAGTAGTACTATATGTCAATTGCCGGTCTCCCTGCCAAAGGTGTTAAGGATGCTGTTCGTAATCCCGTATACCCACATATTGGGGGGTACGGGGTGTCAGGCTTTGGTATCACCTTTGGTAAGGATGACTCTCATGTCCTTTTCAGGACCCATCCCCCACTGGTCCAAGCCTGACACCCAGCTCACGCCTGTGGCTCCTAGTAACTGTCAGCATGTGACAGGGGCCACCCCCGGGCAACAGCTGTGAGAGGTTGGCTAAACCAGGCGCGGGTAGCCGATTTGGTGTCAAACCAAGCGGTGAACTAGGGTATGCCTACCCAGCATGTGAAGACAGGATTCGGCAGACTGCGCAGAAGAAATCATTCCTGATTCAAAGGGCAAGTCGGCGTTTACCTGCAAAGCGTTGTGGAATGTAATGAGCACGGCAAGGCACGTAGAGCGCCCTGGTCATCCACTGCACCTGTATTCATCTCCAATCGTCTTGACTTGTCTTGCCACTAGATTCAGATGGACTCAGGCGAGAGAGTGAGGTCGACGAATTGCGCAACTCTTCCTCACTTTAATCCAATTCATCGCGCAAGTCATTCTTCATCCAACATCATATATCACCATCAAGCCCTGTGGCGATGGGCGAGCGGCGAAGCGGCAGGCATGGTTACGCTGGCAGCCGTAGTCGCAGACCTACACACAGGCGGCTCAGGCCATATGGTCGTCTTCTACTGACCAGAGCAGCAGTGGGATTTGGCAGCCCCCTGAGAGACTGAGCAGCCCTCTATAGGAACACACTGCTCACCTCCATAGCATGAGGAAGGGGCTAGAAAAGGTGCCCTAAACATTGTCTGCTCCATCACTACCTAACCAGCTAGCCGCGGTTGGTGGGTACCCTAAAATGCAGTTGACATACAAACAAAGAAAAACAGGTAAAGCTAAAAGAGCAAACCAAATTCCCTTAACAATCGGAACCTGGAATGTACGCACCCTACTTGACAGAGATGGCGCGTCGGGTCCAGAGAGACGAACGGCACTGATTGGGAGAGAGCTGGGCAGGTACAACATCGACATTGCAGCCTTGAGCGAGACACGACTTTCAGAAGAAGGCCAAATCAGTGAAATAGGTGCTGGCTACACATTTTTCTGGAGTGGAAGGAAAAGCGAGGAAAGACGCCAATCCGGTGTGGGATTTGCCATTAAGTCGGCCCTGGTCGGCAAACTAGCTGGATTTCCAAAGGCTATAAATGACAGGCTCATGATCATTACATTGCCCCTGCTGAATGGAAGGAAGCATGCAACCATTGTGAGTGTCTACGCATCAACTATGACCAATGAAGATTATGTCGAGAACAAGTTCTATGAGGACCTGCACAATGTATTAACATCTGTTCCCAAAGGAGACAAACTTATACTCCTTGGGGATTTCAATGCCAGAATAGGCACGGACACCACCTCTTGGAGTGGCATTATTGGAAAGCATGGAGTCGGAAATTTAACAGCAATGGACTCCTCCTTCTTCAGAAATGTGCCGAACACGATCTCCTGATTACCAACACAATTTTCCGTCTCCCCATGAGAAACAGGACATCATGGATGCACCCTCGATCGAAACACTGGCACCTCATTGACTATGTCATCGTCAGGAGGAGTGACAGACAAGACGTCCGGGTGACAAAATCCAAGTGTGGTGCCGAATGTTGGACAGACCATCGTCTCATTATCTCGAAAATAAACATACACATCAAACCACCACGGCGTCCTCAAGGGGTGAAAATGCAAAAAACACTAAATGTCACCCGCTTAAACAGCAAGAAAATGCAGCTGTCATTTGAAAATATGCTGGAAGACCGCCTCAAGCCCAATGCTGCAGGTAAACAGGATACAGAAACAGAGTGGAGAGCCCTAAAGGACATAATTTACAACACTGCTATGGAAATCCTGGGTCCAACCCCCCGAAAGCATAAAGACTGGTTTGATGAAAATTCCGAAGACATCAACCAATTGCTGGTAGAGAAACATCTTCTCCTCAAGGCACATTTGAATGACCCAAAGTCAACATAAAAAAAAGATGCCTTTATGAACATTCAGAGAGTAGTGCAGCAGAAACTTCGGCACATGTGGGACTCTTGGCTGAGCGACAAAGCTGATGAAATTCAAGGCTTTACTGACAGACTTGATATGAAAAACTTCTACGACTCACTGAAAGCGGTCTATGGTCCTACATCACCAGGCATAGTTCCCCTCCTCAGTGCAGATGGGGGAACATTGGTCACAGATAAAAAAGAAATCCTTCAAAGCTGGGCAGAACATTTCAGCAACATCTTAAACGCAACTACCTTCTTCGATGATGAAACCATCAACTGCCTTCCTCAAGTTCCTACCAATGATACACTTGATGACCTGCCAACTATAGTGGAAGTAAACAAAGCCATCCAGCAACTCTCCAGTGGCAAGGCACCTGGTCCTGACTTCATCCCGGCAGAGATATACAAGGCAGGTGGGCCGGTCCTAACAGAGCAGCTTCACCAAATCTTTACAAACATGTGGGTGAATGAGACCATGACACAAGATTTCAAGGATGCGTCAATAGTCCACCTTTACAAATGAAAAGGAAACCGCCAATAGTGTGACAACCACCGAGGCATCTCCTTGCTTTCAATTGCAGGGAAGATACTGGCCAGAATTCTTCTCAATCGTCTCACGGCCCATCTTGATCAAGGTCTTCATCCTGAGAGTCAATGTGGCTTCAGAAAAGAACGTGGAACTGTTGACATGATTTTCACTGCAAGGCAGCTGCAAGAGAAATGTCAGGAACAGAACTGCGAAATGTTCTCCACTTTCATTGACCTTACCAAGGCTTTTGATACAGTCAGCAGAGAAGGACTGTGGAAGATTATGGCAAAATATGGCTGTCCACGAAAGTTTGTCCAAATAGTGTGGCTATTCCATGATGGCATGCAGGCAAGAGTACAGGAAAATGGTGAACTGTCTGAGCCCTTTCCTGTCACCAATGGAGTGAAGCAAGGATGTGTCCTGGCACCAACACTGTTCAGCCTCATGTTTTCAGCCATGTTGATGAATGCCTTCGAGAACGACGACATTGGAATAGACATCAACTACCGCATGGATGGAAAGTTACTCAATCTCAGAAGGCTGAAAGCTAAAACCAAAATTAACAGCGACACCGTCAGAGAGCTCCTGTTTGCTGATGATTGCGCTCTATAGGCCAACTCAGAGGTGGACATGCAACATAATGTTTCAACTTTCTCACATGCCTGTGCCAACTTTGGGCTCAATATCAATTTGGAGAAGACTGTAGTTATGTACCAGCCAGCTCCAAGGAATAATCACACTGTGCCGAATATCAAAGTGAGGGTCATAGTCTAAGTGTTGTGGACAAATTCACCTATCTTGGCAGCACTGTGTCACAAGTTGCCACAATTGATGATGAAGTGAATGCAAAAATCTCCAAGGCCAGCGCAGCCTTTGGCAGACTGTACAAGAATGTATGGGACAGAAATGGAATAAGCCTGCAAACAAAGCTGAAAGTCTACAAAACAGTTGTATTATCCACACTGCTATATGCTTGTGAAACCTGGACTGTTTATCAGCAACATGCTAGGAAATTAAACCACTTCCACACAGTCTGCCTTAGGAAGTTACTGAAGAATAAATGGCAAGACAAGATCCCAGACACTGAAGTCCTAGAAAAAGCATCTATGCCCAGTATCCACACACTACTAATGAAGAATCAGATTCGCTGGGCTGGTCACTTGACTCGCATGCCAGATCACAGGCTTCCTAAACAAATTTTTATGGCAAGTCGCGTTGTGGTAAATGCTCCCAAGGCGGCCAGAGGAAATGCTTTAAAGACACTCTGAAAATCTCACTGAATGCTTTTGGAATTCATCATGACACCTGGGAGACTGCAGCCAGAGACTGAAATTCGTGGCGTGCATCATTACGTAAGGGTGCAGTCACTTGTGAGGCAACCAGGACTGCAAGAGATGTGAAGAAAAGACAGAACAGAAAAACCACTGCAGGAAATCCTCCTCCTGAAACGTCAAGCACTCTTTGTCCACATTGTCAATGAATATTTCGAGCCAAAATAGGCCTTATCAGCCATCTTAGAACTCACGGCTCCATACTTTCAACCCCACTGGATGAAATGAATGGTCATCATCATTCTTGATGGACAAACAACATACCCACATACGAAACACAGCTGCGCGAGATTTGACAGCAGATTGCGTCGCGTTGGTTTCTTACGGAAAGGTATGTGAGCCGGTCGTCTAGAAAGCAATGATAAACTACTGAACATACAAACTTGCCAAGACATCAACAGCAGCTGAAAAATGCTGGTGTTCACTGCAATGTCCTGTAAATAGATAAATAGATGTTTGCATATCCTTTACAGGACATCACTGTCAAGCAAAGAATAGCAACACTGTAGCCTACCACGCATGTCGTAAGAGGCGACTAAGGAGGCTTGATGGTTCCGTCGCCCTGCTACTGAGTGAGTGCGTGGCGCGACACTGTGAGCTGTGAGTTTCATGTGAAGTGCTTTTGAATCTGCCCAAGTTTTTATTTTTGGAACGTGACTGCATGTTCGGAGCGATGGCAGGTGGCTATGTCCCAGAGTTGACCAGTTTTTGCCTTATGCAGAAATGCGTGGCTGCTGGGCTTCTGGTTGACTGCCACTGCCGTCGGTGATGAACTGTATGTTCATGGACTGTGTAGGTGAACATCTAGGAAACATTCAGATAGGAAAATGACTGCCGATTCCATCAGAGATGAATTGGGTGTTTCGTGGGGGACTGGTGTGTTGACATTCTGGCGGCGGCATTATGCACAGTGTATCTGTGCGGGCTGTTGTTTGTCTACTTTTCACATTGGGCAGTGGGGAGCGTTTTGTGTGATATTCACTGGCACAGGAACGGAGCATAATGGGGACGACCCGTTGCTGTGAAGTTGGAACTGCGACTAACTAACTAACTAACTAACTGTCAACATCAGCATCTTTCAGCTGATTGTTGATTTCTTGGCAAGATTACGCTCAGTAGTTTGCCATTGCTTTCTGAGCAGCCGGCTCACATACCCCGTAAGTTACCGACGCGATTTGAACCACTGCTGATTCTCACCATCGTCACGTTACCTACAAGAGTATACGAGATTACGGAGAAAAGTCTCTAACCTCTAGGCCAGGAAGCCGGCTGTAAATAGTATATGCAAAAGAAAAATATGTCAATTGCAGGGACATGTTAGATGTGTATCTTACCAGAGTGTGATGTAGGTAGTAGTACTGATACTTCAATATCCAGTCTACAATCAGTCAAAATAATAAAGGTGGCAAAAGGTAGCCTTGTCACACTCCTGTTTATTTATTTCAAACTTATCTGTTAGTTTTTCTCACAACTATCTCTAAATTTCATTTCTTTATTTATCAAGTTAATGATTTTCTGTTGGATCCAATAGTTTGCAGTTCATAAGCTCAAAATGTTATGACCCTCACACAATAAGCAGTTCAATTTCTTAGTGCAGTATCAACAGCTCTTGTGGCATAATTTGATGTTTGCTTCCAGAATTAGGCTCTTGTTTAGTCACTTCTGCTTTGGTTTTCAAGACAAGCATCTTCCAAGACAAACACCAACTCTAGAAAGACATGCAGAATAGCACTTTATCCTTTGTTTCTCTGGAAAATGGGTCAGCTTCAGAAATGAACCCCATAAACCACTGTGATGTGATCAGGCTAGATTTACCATCTTATGAATTTGTGAGATCAGCAATTTTCCATTCAGTGAGCAGTGAGGCATTTTTTTGTCACATAGATGCACTAGATATTTAATGTAACATATTTAAAACAGTCAGGGTTATTCTTCTAATTCTGAGAAACTTGAACATGAAGCAAGGTTTTCTCTCATAGCACCAATTCTTCATTTAGTAGGAGACATGTGGGCATTTGAACTGATTAGTTATTCACTAGGAATAATAGTGAAATTTAACGTGACAGTCATTTAAACTAATGTGTCATTTAGAAGGAATCATACTTGATGGACATTGCAACTAATTTGTCAAAACAGTGGGGTTCTCATTCAATGGATATGATTCCCATGATTTCAGGTTGGGCTGAAAATGCCGTAGGCTTTTCCACTTTGTAGTATCTTGTCATTACACCTCTGGAAGATTCACCAAACGCCAAGATCTTCTGCCAGCTTGATTCAGATCAGTAATGTTCATTTGCCCATTTTGTATGATAAGGACATTTGGCAGAAGTTTTGACTAGGATTCCATACAACCTACATAGAACCTTGCTGGTACTAGAGGTAACGTCCCTTTATACACAGTGATATGGCCTTAACACGTTTTCCTCAATCCTGTCTGTGACTGAAATCACCACCTCCAAATGAATTTATAATTTATCATCACAGAGCTTTATTCTTTTTATGATTAAAAACAATAAGTTATTACAGGGAAATAAACAATATGTGACTGCTAGTATACATTCTAGAACAGAAAAAAAAACGAAGTTTATATTAGTTTAAAAAAAAACAAGAAAATTCTCAGTAATATTTAAATGATAATATAAGATATAAGATTACACTAGATATAACAGAATGCATAAATGAATGTGCTAAATACTATCAAACTTTATTATGCTTAGTGTCAGAACTAATGTTCATATGCTAGGATCTATACAATGGTAACCTCTGTTAAAGCTATGTCTGACCTACAGATGATAACTTTCTCCATGTTTGCTCAACACACTACAGATTGTCCAGAAGTTATAACATACCTCAAGAGCTCGGACATGTTTACCCAGCAACAGTGTCAAAGTCTCAGCCATCTCTTTCACAAGGTCCTTTTCATTCAAATCCTTATAATTAAAGCTGAGCCCAGAGATATGGGCTGAATCATTTGCGGCTAGTCTTTGGTAAATCTGAAAGGTTACTTAAAAGTTATTGACAGAAACAAAACATACTTTTCTTGCATAAAATGCTAATCATTAATAATTTCAAAAACAAAATTCAGTCAGGGGACAAAATGATCAGCCTTCAGGGTTAAGGATGAATAAGTAGAATGACTTGTGTGCATGTTATGCATTTTATGGATCCTTTGGCAGTTAGAGATCTACTGAATTGTTTGCCGTCAAGGCTGAATTTTCAAAATTGATAAAATCTACTCACAACAGAATATTTATAGTGACTGAATGTACATGGAAATATCTTTATGGTTAACTTGCTTGATGTATTGATGATGACATCATGAAATCTTTACAACCATGACTAGATTATGTATTGATTTTTTTTGGGGCTCGCTCGCTTTGAACTTAAGCATAGTCCATCACATGCTAGTGCATTGCACTGACTTTGTGTGTGTGGATTAGCTTTCCTGATTACCAGTGTCCCTCGCCATCAGGCGAACACACTCCGACTTCAGAGGTATTTGTAATTTAAATCCCCAAGTCAAGGATGAGAAGTCAACATTTTAGTCCAACTGACCAGTGTAGGGTTTGAAACTGCTACCTCAGCATCAGCACATCTGGACATTTAAGAACAAGCGGTCTTATCCATTCAGTCATGCTGACCTATGGTTATGTGTTCATTTGGTTAAGAGAGAGAGAGAGAGAGAGAGAGAGAGAGAGAGGTGAGTGAGTGAGCGAGTGCGCGTGCGTGAGTGAGTGAGTGTGGGGGTGGGTGGGAGAGTGTGTGTGTGTGGGGGTGGGGGGGGGGGGGTGGGGTTGTGTAAATTCAGCTATTAAATTAACTTTTATAAAAGTTATTATTCAGTTGATCTTTCTCTCCTATGCAAAGTTTATTCCTAATTAAATGTATAAAATTGAAGGCAAAGCTATGAAAGAAATGCTGTAAAGGTGTTAGTGGTTAAGCAAGATGTATACTAGGTTACTACATTATGAGTTGGTGTGACCAACCCCACTGTCCTGCTATGTGACCTTCCCAGAAAAATTTCTGGCATCCTTTTTGATCCTCCCAACTAGATTATATTGGCAGAAAAGAAACAAAAATCATTTTCTTCATATAAATTTATTTAAAAATCCACTTACTGAAAAAGAAAAGAAACAAAAATCATTTTCTTCTTATAATTTTTGAAAAAATCCACTTACTGAAAAGTTGTGCGTGGCCTATTTTTTTTTTAATGCATAACAGAAAAGGTGTAATAGAGCAATTATTTGCTTCTTTAGCCTGTCATCCTTTTATATGCAGAGGGTGCTGCTCATGTGCACTTATTTTCAAATTAGGCAGAGGACGACAACTGGGCCCCAAAAAAATAATTTAAACAGTAACTTCATTAAAATGTCATATGACCACAACGAGTGAAGAATAATGGTCCCCAATGTTTGTTCTAGATCAGATAACCGAAGAAGAAGAAAAAGAAGAAGATGAAGAAGAAGAAGCTGAAAAGAAGAAGATGAAGATCATTACTGAGAACCAAAAAGACACTTTTCCCCATGTCACAAAAGTAATAAAAAAAAAACAACTGCAGTGAATGTCAAATGGTTTACAGGTTAAAACAATAACAGACTTTTGTACATGCCTTGAAGCATACTGGGTATCTGGTGCTATTCCCATACTGTTACAGCCAAGGTAGCATAATTTCTGCCTGCCCAATGGTCAGTGATTCAAATTCACATTGTGGCAGATTCTGCAAATGTACCTGGGCTCCCAGGTCAACCCAGCCTAAGATGGGCACGAGGTAATGTCTTGGGGAGTAAAATTAGCCAGAATTATATTGACCACACCACCCTTAGAGTGCCAGCTGGTCTATAATATATGGCTTTAGCACCTTATACCCAATATACCTGAAGGCATGTTAAAGGGGCCTTTACTTGACTTCTACTCATATTTTTATAGACCAATCAACACTCGATGGATGATGATATGGCCAATATCACGCTGGCCACTTTACTTGCAAGAACATTTCCCAGTTCCCATTTAAGGCTGGTTCAACCTGACAGCTCAGATCAATTTTAAAAAATGATGGGCATTCAAACACATGACCACAGCAGCCAGCAGGCAAGCATGCTAGTCACTCTTACAAACATTGAGCAATCCATGCTATATGTCTGACAAACTATATTTCTCTGGTGGATTCCAGTTATCAACCACATACAGCAGTTATAGTCTGTTGTTATTGAAAATGTTCCAGTAAAGTTTTAATTAAAGTGGAAACATAAACATCATAACAATAAATGAAAGTTTATCTCTTCATACTTACATTGTTCACATTGGCATATATCATATTCAGACCACAGAGATTTTTGTCTACAGCTTCGGCCCACCTTGTTACACTGAAAATATAGCATTACTAAAACTGTTTAAAAAAGTACAAATCAAAGTAATCCACTCATTACAATTTCCTGCCTGTTTTAATTTAGTCAGTATGTAAATTCTATGCCAGCTGTGGCAGCATGGTGGTTAGGGCACTTGTTTACTAAGACTGGTCGGGTTCAATCCCTGGCACTGGCAATATTATATCCAAACAATACAGCCCTGGGGTTGACTCCTCCATATAACATGGGTATCAGATTTGTCCAAATTTTCTGGGAATTGTCTGGAAGGAAAAAACAGCATGGAAGGAAATTGTCAACGCTGTCTCATTATGCCATGATCAAGAATATGTGAAAGTCTAACACTTCACAGCTCAAGAGTAATAAATGCCACTAAATACTTTTAACATCTTTTAAATGATACTTAACTAATTTTGCCTGTATATAGTCATTTCAAAGACATGTTCACTTTAAAGTCTACTGCTTTACATTCTCTAGAACAGTGTTTCTCAACCCTTTTTCCAAGCACAACCCTCTTGTGTAATGGTCTGCTTTCTGAATGATGTTTATAAACGGAATTCCAATTATATTTTCATCAATTCTTGCATTTATATATTTGAACAGGGTATTACTTGCAATTTGAAATGACATTTTGAAGAATATTTTCGTTTGAAATAGTAAAAAAAATCCACATGCATGCTGGTAGTCAATTAAGTAATTCTCTGCCATGCGCCACTTTAATAGCGCAAAGTAACATCCCATCTCTGCCATGCGCCACTATAATGACACAATGTTGACAGTTCGTTATTTGCTTAATTTTGCGTATCTTCCATATTTAATGCCAAGTAAATGACGTTTTACACCGGAAAGAGGTCTCTCATTCGAAATCACTGGACGCGAGGTAGCAAGCATCTCGAATTTCAGCAGAATTTTTAGTTAAATCGTGGTTACTTTTCTTATTTTAGAAATGACAATGCCCTCTGGTTTTCAGCCTCGCATATTTACATTAGATAATAGTTTTAAACAATTTTAGATTAAAGATATTCTGATTTAAAGGACTTTGTGAAATATTCTAAACTGATAGCACGTAGTTAAAATAAATTATTTAGCAGACGGTCATAATGGAAAACAAAACTAACTGTCTCATCTCATCTCATCATGTTCCTCTTGTACCTTGCGGTGTCGAGGTGAAGTATAAACTTCGTGAGAGTGCCCGGTTATGGGCTTCGTATATCGACATTCCCATGGATTCTGTTATTCCCTCCATCCAACGTTTACGTGGTCGGCCTCTTCCTCTGTTTCCATCTGGTCTGTACATCATTGCTTGTTGTGGCATGCTGTTGACTGGTAGCCTACTTGCATGGCCAAACCATTTGACTTGCTGCTTTCTAATAAAATCTAGAGCAGCTTTAACCCCTACTTTAGTCCTGATTTCTTCATTTCTGATCTTATCTCTTCTTGATACGTTGAGTATTCTTCTCAGAAACCTCATTTCTGTTGTTGTGATTTTTCTTTTCTCTTTTTCTGTCATTGTCCAGGTTTGGCATTGGTAGCACAGAGTGGTAGGAAGATTGTGTTGTAAAGTGCCTTCTTAGTAGTTATTGATACATGTTTGTTCTTTAGTATTGGTGCCATTTGTCCAATGAGTTGATTTGCCTTATTGCACCTATTTTCGATCTCGTCTTCTGATCTGCCATTTGATGATATTATACTTCCTAGGTACTTGAAGCTCTTTACTTGTTTCAAGGGATGTTCGTTTAGGTGAATTGTTGCTGTTTGTTCTTCTTTAGTTATAGTCATTACCTCTGTTTTGCTTGTGCTAATTTTCATGTTATGTTCCCTACACATTTCGTTTAGACTATTCATGTGGTCTTGTAATTCAGCTTCTGATTTTGCTATTAGTGCTTGGTCGTCCGCAAACAGGAGTTCTCTAATGGTTAGATTTGCAGATGGTTCTTCTTCTGTGTTTTCGTCATGCGGTATTCTTGCTGTCTCTGCTTGGCTGGTTTCTTTACATATGTTGTCTATATATGTTATGAACAAGAGAGGGGACAGGACACAACCTTGTCGTACTCCAGATCTTATGGTGAAGGGTTCTGAGTGTTCTCCAGTTGCTCTCACTATGCATTCACTGTTGTATAAACTTCTACATAGGTTTGTTAGATGTGTACTCACTCCATATTGTTTAAGGATTTCCCACAGCTTGTTTCTATCTACCCTATCAAATGCCTTTTCTTGGTCGACAAAGGCTAAGTAGAGTGTTTCATTGAATTCAATTGATTTTTCTATAAGTTGTCTAAGAGCAAAAATGGCGTCTGTGCATCCTTTGTTTTTCCTAAATCCAAGCTGCGTTTCACTTAGCTGGGGTTCTAAAGTAGTTCGTAATCTTTTTTCAAGAATTTTGCAAAATATTTTCCCAGTATGACTCAACAGTGAAATGCCTCTGTATTGTGTGCAATCTCTTTTGCTGCCTTTGTTTTTCCAAATTGGGATCCGTTTATACTTCTTAGTTTTTCTACGAGCAGTATGAAGATCCCCTGCTGGCTGTGAAATGTCAAAATAGGCTTGCTCTAATGGGCCACACTTGTGCCCTAAGATTGCTTTGCCTATCACAAAGTATTTAAGGAGTATTTAAATAATTAAATTTAAAAGAATAATAATTACAACTAAATAGAAAATAGTGTATATATTGTTTCTCAGTACATCTGCCTCGTGTGTTCCTGACATTTTCCATTTTGTGTGAAAATGGTGTGCTTCACAAATATGATGCCTTACTAATTGTGTTTTATTGGTGCTATGGAGCAGTTCTGTCTTGTGATATTGGTAAAGAAAAGTGGTGTGTTTATCAGTATTCAGTAAATTTAACAGGATTATCTTCAAAGGATAAGAAATAACGCCTTGGTAAGTGGAAATATTTTTTTAATTTGTACGCCTTTTATTAAAATTGTTGTTACATAATATATCATTATTGTTATAATTTTTCTAACATCTCACATAATTATTTACACTGTCATGTTCCTTGTGCAATCTTCTTTAATTTGATATATAATACAATATATCTGCTACCATTTTAACAATTTTTACATCATTATTGTGACACACCCCTACATTCCATTTTCTGCTATCAATTTCTGTTTGGTCAGGACACACTTTTTTGTATGGCAGAGAATCAGTTAAAGGTATTGGACTAATTTGTCATCTTCATCCAACAGGGCATAACTTTCTCTAAGACTGCGGGGAAGTTGGACTGATCACTTTTCATTTTGTTTTGGAGAAGATCACTCTGCTTAGAGGTTCAGATGGGTTTCACAGAGATTTTCCCACTTGCTATAGGGATCATGATGCAGACCTCATTTCTCAGTTCTCTTGCTGTAACCATGTCATGCATTGTAAGCCTTCATGATTCTCCTAATACTAATTCCTTCTTCTTTCATCTCCTAATGAAGCACAGGTTCTCAAACAACTCAACCCTCCTTAATTGCCTCTTAGAACACGAATATTAGTTTTGCTCTCCTCACTGGCCCAGTAACATATGGGCATTCCAACATTACATCTCCATTTCTATTGAATGAAAAGTTTAAAAAGGTCCAATAATAAGTGTTATGTAAGGTCAAATTGTATCCTTGATGCAACTGGGACATCAGGTGCCATTAGGATCTCCTTCAGGTTTGTAGACAATCCTGGGTATAACCACTGTCTTTGTGAGATCTCTTTGGTATAGTGAAGAATATACAAGAAAATGTGGCAGTCCAGTGATAAAATAATGATATACTTAATTACTGAGTGGCTGATACTGGCCAAAGCACATTCCACTCACGGTGGATACTATCTTCTTCTTCTTCTTCTTCTTCTTCTTCTTCTTCTTCTTCTTCTTCTTCTTCTTCTTCTTCTTCTTCTTCTTCCCTTCATCTCCCAATCGAGCACAGGCCCTTTGAAAACTTGTCCATGATTGACTGGATTTTGCAGCTAAAGTTTACTTCTGGATGAAGCAGCCAGTCTCACACCAACCCTCCTTAGTCACCTCTTATGACATCCATAGTAATTTACAGTTACTATTCTTTGCTTCCCTTATAAGCCCTTAACACACAGGCAGGTGGGTACTGTGACTTTAGTTAAAAGAAACAAAATCTGCTCCCAATCGGGGTCATAGTTTAACTCCAAAACTCAGTATAATACATCAATCATACCATGCTAAAATAAATCAAGTTAAGAGACATTACATCATCCAGCATAATGAAATGATAGAGCCTTCTAGAACCCATAGCGATGATGTATGCATTAGGATGTTATGTTGACAATAACATGAGTGCGGTCAGACAAGAGTGAGATATCAACCCTCATCATCTGCTACAGGAGGAACAGACTGGCCAACTATCCCTCTGTAAACTCAGGCCTAGAATACTATGATGGTCTTAACACTTCACATACCTGCAGTAGCTTCCTGCTACAGGCCTCTTTTTTTTTAAACCTGATGACTTTTGTTAGCATGTCACCACCTTAAGTTCTCATGAATGGCTCATAAATGTCAGGCAAAATACAGAAGTCATACTGCAAAGAGATTTCAGAATGTAAGGTTGTACTCCAAAGTTCAGAAAATGATTGCCACGGGTCTGCTTTCCTAGAAGCCATGCAAATTCCATTTATAATTTCTTTCAAAGCTGAAATAATTGTTTCCATGTCAAGTTCAATGTCCTACAAGTTTACAAATGAAACTCCACCACTGTGTGTATGATGTCCAGTCAAATGAAACATTCCACAATTTAAGTCTGTCTGTTTTTTTCCTCGAGATGTAATACGCTTTTTTGCATTCTTGAAGTCTGTCTCACCTTCTGATTGTATAAAATCCTGCCAGGAGACATCAGTGTATGCATTTTTCACATCTTTTTGTGCTGAATTTGAAGTTAAATTATATATGAATTATATATACGTATGTTTGTTTGCCTAGAGCTTGAAAGCTGTACATCTTCAAAACAGCTAGCTTTCTGTGATATCTTTGAATTACAGTTTGGAATCTTTTCCAGAAACTTTGTAAGAAATTTAAGCTGAAATAAGCATCACTGTCTACTTTTATCTTTGGAAAATCTGACAATTACCAGATCCCTATCCAGAAATGCAGATTCAGTTAAGCTCCTATGTGTTCAAGAACTTCCAAATCTACAAGTTTGTTCATAAAACTGGCACACATTTCTTCATCGCCTGTTGTTCACTTCCAGGAGATTCATCGACTACTTTTCCACCCAATTATAATCAAGATGTAAAACCACAGACAGCAGCAATTATTCATGTTTAACACCAACCGTCAAGTATAGAAGAGCCCGTACCGATTTCCCCAAGGCCAATGAATAATAAATGCATTGTCTTTTTCTGTTTTTTAACCCCCCACTGGAGCATAAGACCTCAACAGAGCCACACCAAGCCATCCTATATTTTGCTACCTTCTGCAGCTCCGTCCATGCCCCCCCCCCCTAATTATTAATCTCTGCCTCTAATTCTGCCCAGGAATCACAAGCAGCCAAAAAATGCTGGATTTGACTGCTACATCCCGTAAAGGATATGCAACTAACTTACTCTAATTCTCTTCTATGTGTATTTCTAGATTTCCCTCTATTTCATCTGCACTGTGGGTTCCAAATACATGCCATTCTATTTATACTACTATCAGGTTGTCTCAATGTGTGTCCTATCCTGCACCAGCATTTATTCCTCATCTCTTCATTTGCTGGAATCTATTTAGTTCTCTCCCTAAGCTCTGCATACCATTTTCGTCCTTCTATTCAACACAGGCAGCAGTTAATGAAAAAAATGTAATTAATTCTTTTAGTTCATCTCTATATTTCTGATTAGAAAAATAGTAATAGTTTAACATTACAATTCTCCCGTGTGTTGCCAGGGCTCATAAGGGAAGCAAAGAATAGCAACACTGTAGCCTACCATGCATGTCGTAAGAGACGACTAAGGAGGCTTGATGGTTCCGCCGCCCTGCTACTGAGTGAGTGCGTGGCGCGACATTGTGAGCTGTGAGTTTTGTGTGAAATGTTTTTAAATCTGCCCGAGGTGTTTTGGAACGTGACTGCATGTTCGGAGCGATGGCAGCTGGCTATGTCTCAGAGTTTACCGGTTTTTGTTTTATGCAGAAATGCGTGGCTGCTGGGCTTCTGGTTAACTGACACTACCATCGATGATGAAATTATTTTCGTGGACTGTGTAGGTGAACATCTAGGAAACATCCAGATGGGAAAATGACTGCCAATTCCATCAGAGATGGACATGTGTTGTGTTGACATTCTGGCGGCGGCATTACGCACAGTGTATCTGTGCGCGCTGTTGTTTGTCGAGACTCCTGTCTTTTCCACTTTTCACATTGGGCAGTGGGGAGCATTTCGTGGGATATTCACTGGCACAGTGCTATAGTGTTTCTTTCTAATAATATGCTCGCTTTCCAACCAAAACACTTTGCAGAATAACAGGAACCATAATCAAAAGTAACGAAAATGAGTTCAGCAACGATGGAGTTCCTCGTCGAAATTATAGACATTTATTGGTGGCAACCGCCCTGCAGTAAAATGACGTCACCGTTCCCATGTTGATGGGAGGGCCGGCGAAAATGCAATTAATAATTATTAATAGATATTTCATGTCAACTGCAGAGTCCAATCCTATCGTTATATAGTTATGACTGAAGAGTAATTCTTCCTACGATCCAACGTTGGGTGAACAACATTACTCTTATGATGCAAATCGACGCATATTAGTTATTACTTACGCCCAGCTATGACCTCTGTCTGACAACCGATCGGTAGTTCTGCTACAGTCTACTGTCCTGACTTTCTCCATCTAAAATCTCCCTCTTCCGATCGTCGTTCACAATGTAGAATATGTCTCTTGTCCTGATCGTCCTTAAATACTAGGTGTCATGTTCTATACGCCTTTTCTGTTGAATATTTACGTTGATATTACAGAGTTGTTATCCAATGCGACCGCCATCCATCATCCCAAAAACCTAACTGAGTTTGTTAATGTAGTACCCCTTGCCACAATTTCCGTATTTCACTGTCTCTTGCCTCAGATGCTACATGGTACACAGAAACGGAGCATAATGGGGACAACCCGTTGCTGTGAAGTTGGAACCGCGACTAACTAACTAACTAACTAACCTAACCTAACCTCAACTAACCAACTAACTAACTAACTAACTAACTAACTAACTAACTAACATTACAATTATATACTCTAAGTCTGGTGCTCGATTTCTTTCTTTTGACTTCCACAAATTTCTTAGTGCTATGAAAGTTCCTATTGTCTTGTCCATACTTTACTATCTGTATCTGTTCCACCACCTTTGTTAACATTGCTACATGAATAAGTATATGATTCCACATCTTGAAGTGAGATTTCACCAAGGGAGATCGGGTTATGATTTCCCCTATGAATTTTGCTGTGACCTCCCATTGAGTGTGACCTCCCATCGAATGTGTTTATCTTGTATCTGATTTTATGATGTCATGTGTGTGAAAGATGGGCAATGTGTTCAGTAAAGTCCACATATTCAAACTATTCTAAGTCCATTGAATTGGATTTTTGGTGGTAGTTAGCTAAGGCACTCCTGTTTTTATTTCAAATGCATATTTGTTTTCCATCTGCATTTCATACCTTTGTTGCCCTTATTAAGTTCCTTATTTTCTTGAGATATAATAAATTATCAATTTCCAGAAGGATTCCCAATAAATATTGTCAAAGACCTTTTCATAGTAAACAAATCCAATATAAAATTTCATGTTTATAAGATGGTATTTAACTCATGAGTTTCAACTTACTTTTAATTATCACCAGAAAGTGATCCATATTTACATTTGCATCTGTAAAAACTTGTACATCATGTAGAGATGATCTAAATTTCTTGTTAATACATATTTGGTTTATTTTGTTTTCTATTTTGAGGTCTAGTGATGCCCATGCTGCCCTAAATATTCTTTCGTGAGAAAAAACTCTTCCTCCTACCACATATTGATTCACTGTGCAAAAATTCCCCATACATGCTGTCAAAGGCTTATTTCATAGTCCACAAATCCAATATAAAGTGGCCAATTCAGTTCAATGCTTTCCTCTATTATTATGCAGTTAAGTGGCTATCTGGTCAGTGCCAGATCTGTTTGGAAGCCTGCTTGTTCATCCTTTAATTGCTTGTCAGTGGCATTCCTAATCTCTCCAGAATTATCCTGCTTAATATTTTCCCGGGAACTGACAATTAACATAATTCCTTTATTCTTCTTCTTTTGTTCGCTATCATTCCTTTATAATTTTCATACTTCAGCAGGTTGCCCTCAATTAGGTTGCTAAACCAGATATCCTTCTCTCCAGTCTGCTGGTACTTCTTCAGCCTCTCAAACTCTGCAACCTGTGTAGTATTTCAGTTGAGGTGTTCATAATTACTTTACTAGGTTCTGCTGGGAAACCATCTGGATCAACAGCTTTGCCATCATTTAGAAATGTTATAACTTTCTTAATTTGTTCTTTAGTATGTTTCTCACAGTTGATATCCAGCTCCATTTCCACAGGCTAACTTTCTGGAGGGTCTTTTAAGTCTGGTCTATTCAAAAGCTCCTCAAAGTATTCAGCCAAATTGTTCTTTAATCTTAGTGACAAATTTCCAATTACTTTGTTTGATTATTTCAGTTGGTTGATTATATTTACCTATTATTTTCCTTAAGGTGCTGTAATGGTCCCTGTGGTTTCCTTTCGCTGCTGCTACTTCTGTCTCTATTACTAGGTCATGTAAATATCCCCTTTTATCAACCCATATCTGCTGTCTAACTTTTTTATTAGCTTCTATATATTTTTCATGAGTTCTGACTTTAGGAGCTATGGTTTTGCTCTCAATGGAACCTTTTTTTTGTAAATTTGTTTTCTTCTATTTTTTTTAATTTTAATTTTTTTATTTTGCTGGGTGTTGGTTCTTTTACTCCACAGCATTCTTCATGAAAACAGGATCACTACATAACGGTATTGACATGGACACATTTGCTCAGTAGAAGCCATACACCAGAAGCTATCAGAATAAATTGCAGCTTCTGCACCAAATCTTGGAAGTATCCTACATTTATTTTTTTTTTCCTTATTTAATTGTAGTGTGGTATCATTGCCCTTTTAGTTATTTCCTAATACATAAAATAAATATTCATGGTGCCTATTTATGTGGGCAGTTGTTTTGTGAGTAAGCTATTATGCTTATTTTTACCTATTTTGCAAATTTTTAAAACTAAGTGTGTTAACTTTTCTTTTTAGAGTGAGAGTCAACAGTAATTCAAATATGGACACATTAAAGTGGTGTTGTTTGAGAATTGATATACTTTGCTGAGATGTACACTCTGAATAAAAATACCAAAAGATTAGCTGCTTTTTATTCTGACGCAATATGTACATTCTGTAACAATCACAAGTTCTCACCACGTATTCTCACAGCATGCAGCTACATATAAAACCATGCCAGTGCCACATACTGCATTCAGTTCCCCACATAATAATGCAACAAATTTGAAAATAACTATTAAATGTATCATCATCATCATGTGTCTTGCCAACTGGCAGGGGCTACCTTCACATCTGGCAATCTCCAACATGCCATCACTAGATGCTGTCAAAATGTTTATCTCACATTCCTATATCTTTCTTTGCACAAACTGTTCTAGTTGTCACAACATGTTCCAGTTTTTCTTTTCACATCATCATCATCATGTAGCAGGTCTTTTATTGAACGATGGTCTCATCACAGCCCTCAAACAGTGTCTCAATCTCTTGTCATTTCTCCGGCCTCATGCCCAAGGTGTCTGTAATGTCCTGGGTCCATCTTCATGCTGGTAAACCCCAGCCTCTTACTCCAGGAATCACACCCTTCCATCACTGTTCTATCCAGGCCACTATGACATTTAATATGGCCAAAGTATTTTACGAGGGCGAGTCAATAAGTAAGTCACACAGTTCTGTGGGATGGCAGGTAAATATAGTTGGTGTTTTCTACATGTGTCATTAGGTGACAGCAACATCGAACTTTATATTCCCCTTCGTCTGGTGTCGCTAGGTGTTTAGTAAGTGTTCATGTATGTTACAATGGGAGAGATGCATGCTCTTAAAAATGTACCTGTACCTTCTCTAATTCATATTCTAACTTACTTCCAATCATCTACATGTTCTTCGCATAATATGGCCAAAAAAGTATGACTACCTCTTTCTTATGCTTGTGATGTGTTGTCTCTGTGCCTTAGCCTCTTCTAAAATCTTCAGATTACTCCTGTTGGCTGTCCAATGAATTTTCAGCATTCTTTGTAAAACAAAGTCTCTGAGGCCTCAAGAGATTTTTTTTCTGCCAGTTTATTAATTGTTCAAGATGTACAGTCATATTTTAAAAATGGTTCTATGTTAACATGCAAGAATTCTTGTTCTAACTTGCAATGACAGTGATTGCATAAGATGTTCGTCATTTCATAAAACACAGATTTTGCTTGTCCCTATGTCTCTGTGATACATCTGATATTATCCATGTGCCTAGATACTTGAATTTACATAATGGCTCCAAAGTAATACCATTGATTATAATTGTATATTTAAGCATAATCCATTGCTGTGATATCACCATGACTTCAGCCTTCCTATTATTCAACCTGAGGCCCATTTTTTTCACTTTCTATAACCACTGTATCTATCATTTCCTGTTGTTCCTTCTGACTTGTTACTATCAGGATGGTGGTGTTAGTATCACGTAAGTTATTTATATAATTTCCACCAACCAGAGTTCCTTGCATATTTTGCACAGATCAAACCGTGTAATGAAAAGAAATCAGGAGATTGTACACAACCTTCTTTATTAACTAACATGTTCCTAAATGGTTGCTGATACATATACAGCAATTTGCTGCCAATTTATGTTCTTTATTATTCGCATATATTCACTATTAATATTTAACTGTTCTAGTTGTTTAATTATTTCTTTATGTTTCTGCAAAAGGACTGTTAAAACTCCTTTTTGCAGCCCCCATGGTGGACCCCAGAAGTAGACCATGCTTGGAAAGCAAAGAGAGCTGCAGTGAAGCAGCAAAGAAAAGTGCGACAGACACCCCGAAGCTCACGAGAGGAAGTGGACACAGCAGAAAATGTCAAGAAAGACAAGGTGGAGGTTTTCAAGCGATGTGCTGCAGAGGCCAAAAACGCAAAATGAGAATGTTTCATGAAGGAAATTGGAGGTGATAGAACACTGTGAAAATTCTGGAAACTGCACAGACAAATGCAAAGAAAAGATCGGCATATGACAGTGGGAACAATTTATAGAGATGATGGTGTGCGCATGACAACAGACAAAGACAAAGGGGAGGCATTTCTCCAGAGATTTTTACAGCAGACCAATCATAATGATGCGGACACCAGGGATGCAGTTAGAGAGGAATTATCTGGCACCATGAAAAATATGCATTATGAAGACATCATACGGGTTGAAGATGTTAAACATATTTTGAAAAAGGCAAAAGACACGGCACCAGGGCCCGATGGGGTTAGGTATGGCCACATGAAGGCTTTGAGCGATGCAGACCTGAAGGAGATGGCCGACTGCTTTAACCAGAGCATTAAGACAGCATCAGTACCACAGGATTGGGTGCACAGCTATCTCATCCCTCACCCAAAACCATTCAAGGATCATTCAAAGCTTAGCAGCTTTAGGATCATTACCCTTCAAAATACATTTGGGAAGGTTTTAGAGAAGATAGTCGCTGTCAAGCTGCAAGAGATTTTGGAAAGGGGGAAACTTCTTCCAAGAGGCCTGGGGAGCTACAGGCCAGGAAAAGATACCTGGTCAGATGCAGCCACTTTTGCCTTTGACGTTTATCAAAGGGAAACGATGGCGACAGCGCTTGATCTTGAGGATGCATACAATAGAGTTCGATATGATATTTTGATGACCGCACTGATGGAGAAGGGGGTCAATCCCTGGCTGGTGAACTAGATAGCAGCCATCCTGCATTCTCGTCGGGTTGCTCTCCGTCTGGATGCATGGACCTCAGAGCCACATATTTTAACCCTGGGATTGCCACAGGGATCTGCTATCTCATCGGTGCTCTTTAACATGTATACGAGCAAGACTGCAAACCTAGAAGCACCAGGGGTTCGAAGGATACTAACATTTGCAGATGACATTCTTGCATATAGGCAGGGGAGAGACAGGGAGCAAACAGCCAAGGAGCTACAGGCAACAGCAGACAAAATGATTAACTGGTGCACTGAAATGCGTGCTGTCATCCACCCGGAAAAGACGGCTGTTTTGTGGTGCTCTCTGGACAACAGGATTGTGAGAGCTGATGTCCCATGCGTCACGATAGATGGTAGAAGCGTCAACAGAGAGAACAAACTGAAGTATCTGGGAATCACATTTGACAGGAGCCTTTACTTCAATGACCATGTGGAGACGGTTGTGACAAGGTCTCAAAAGGGACTCAATGCACTTAAAACTATGGCTGCAATGGACACAGAGCAGAGAATGCTTTTCACACTCTACCAGCACTCGATCCTCTCAGTGACTGATTATGGACTAGGACTGCTCACTGTCTCAAAGTCAGCTGGTGAAATTAGAGCGCAACAGAACAAAGCTATGCGGGTCATTCTGGGATACACCAGAGACACCCCAGTAGTGTGTGTGTGTTACATCCTTGGTCTGCTGACTGTTGCTGGTAGGCTCAAGGTGATGCAGGTGAAGGCATACCTCAGAGTAGCTGCAGATACAGATCACCCATGAGGTGCCGTTAAGGGTCAGTGACTGAAAAGAGGGAAATCATGGATGGCTCAAGCGGAGGATACGATCAGACAGGTGTGCCTCTTGGAGAACATTAGGTGAGGAGAGGAGTGGGTCAGAGTGCCAGCGGAGCAGTCAGACTTGTGCAGAGTTATAATCACATTGAGCCGGGAGTGCAGAGAGTGGAAATCCAGCAACTAATTCAGCATAATGCTCGCTCGGGTGATGTGATTATCTACACAGATGGGTCGGTGTTGAGAGGTAGGAGAAGTGCCTGAGGGTTCTTAGCAAAAGCTAATGGTCGACGTTTGGTGCAGGAGAGCCTGGTGTATGATACCGCAACATCTAGCTTAACCCTTTAACGGGCATAGCGCCTGATAGCGTTCGATGCGTTAAACGGGCGTAGCGCCCAATCTCGTCTTTGACGACTAGTCGTTTTAAAAATGCGATCTCTCGGTTTTCCGACACTTCCGATGACTACTTTCACTTTCGCCGATAGCTTGACAACGTGGCCGCCATTTGTAAACGCGCTACAATGACTTTGAACAGACTTTAACGGACTTTTTTTTTGATAGTTTTCTGGATTTTTACGCTGTTTTTCAAAATGAATTTTGGCGATTCTTCAAGTGATAGCCGAGATTTCGCTCTGTTCAATTTAAATGACATTAAAGGGCACGAAGTTGATTATTAATCGGAGCTAGATATCAGTGCAAAGCGTTACTTTGCATTAGCAGTCGTGAGTCGGACTTTAAAGAAAGTGATTATGATTCTGAAAATGTGTTTGTAAATTGCCGTATAGATGACGGAAAATCACAAACAACATGCCGTATTTCGTAAATATTTGTGTTCATATATGGATTACCGGCAACAATCACATGAGTAACATATTCTGCATGCTTTTCCCTTCATTGTGTTGTTTATTTAACTAAAATCGGTTGACTAACACCTTATTTGTGATGTTTTTACTAAGGCGACCCGAAATTTTACAGAACCTGAAAAAATCTTGCCCGTTCAGGGCTACAAAATGGACAAGCGTCTGCCCTGTAAAGGGTTAAGAATGGAGGTGGAGGCGGTCAGTGCAGCTTTCCGCTGGATGGAGAATACGATACACACACACATCGTGATTGTAACTGACTCAGAAAGCATGCTGAGGAAGGTGAGGACAGGCAAGCTTTGGGTAGAGTGGCTTGCTTCGCTTCGGAGGTCACGGGTGGCAAGCATCGCCTGGATCTTTACTCCGGGGCATGCCGGTGTGCTGGGGAATGAACAGGCAGACAGATTGGCTGGCTCTGCAAAACTTGGTGGAGTATTGATGCATGACAAGGTAGTCGTGGTTGCGGCCTTGTGGGAGCACGTGTACACCTCGGAGGAGCAAATGGATCACCATGGTCTGGCAAGAATGCGACAGCGAGGAGTGACGAGGGGATCTGGCCGATGCTCGGCGCTTAGAGGAAAGGCGAGATGGACATATAATCAGATTGTTACTGGAACTATTAGTGTTGGAACTCTTCACTGGCTGCTGAGGATGGGGACGGAGCGCTTATGGGAATGCCCCGAATGCTGTGATGTCGGTTCCTAAATCAATCAATCAATCAATCACACTGTCAAACACTTTTGTGTAATCTATAAGCATATGCCTGTTTCAACTTCTATAGCATTTTTCTAACACTAACAGGGCCCTAAGAATGTATATGCCACTTTTTATTTATGCCATTTCCTTCTACAAATCCAAAATACACCACTAAATGAAAACTACTACAAGGGAAGATCCCTGCTAAAAATAAAAATGTTTGAAAAGTATTATGAAGTGAAAGAATTAATTTGTATTCATTTTCGTGTATGAAATGCACCGGCGGGTAACTTACAAAGACACTCCTGAAGACAGAAGTAAAAAAAAACCTTGACAACATTTTCAGTGCGTAAAAAAAGTGGGGTGAAATACACACACAAATGTGTACCGGACCTGTTAAACAAATAAAATACTTTAAAATAGTACTGTGCCAATCAATATCTAGAATTTTTTTTTTCGATACCAATATTATTATTAATTATTACATCTTCTGGAACTTTTTAAATTAAATCACTATCATCACACTAAAATTTTGACAGAAACGCAGTGTGACAAATAAGTAGATAGAAGTTTTAATGAGAACAGAAATACAGTCGCAATCAACAGTGTTCAGAACTCTATGGACCGTAAAAAACATCCAGATTCAGAATCCGAGATTCCATTATGTAAATACAGCAGAGATTATTGTTATACATTCGAGACAATTTAAAGAAAATTTCAGAAGTTAACTCACATCTCCAGTGGGGGTGTTTCTAATTCTTGTCCCCATGATGTAATTTGAGAAGTTAATAACATGACGATAACCAAGAATATATTTCCACAAGACTCTGCCACCGCCATATTTAGGCCTGAGAGCAATAGCCGTTGCGATCGTCTGCTAGCCTCGGTTTGAACGTGAGAAGAGAATAAGCATCATGATTGTGCCAGAGTGAGCAGGTGACCGCGATCTCTCCGGGGCGCTGTCTGGGGGGTTATTGTCAAAGTTAGTTGCATGACCTTTAGAATGCGTCGCAATAAACCCCAGCAGTTTTTGGCTGCTTGTGGTTTTATAGACAATTAATTGTACGTTCTGTAGCTGCAATCAAATCCATAATTTATTGGATGTATTGTGATTTACGTTCAGTAGTTTGTCATTTATTTCTGAAAGGCTGACTTCTCATATCGTGGAAATCATCGCAAAGTGGCATGTTTCCAAATTTCCCGCAGATGATTTCGAAACCTCAACTTGGTGTGACGGGGAATTATGTCAATTATGAACGTGCGCGTTTCATTGTCGTCTAAGCCACAGCGCCGGTTGTTTTATACGTACAACTCAGAAATATCAGTTGCTGTGGGACCAATGAGGCCATTAAAATAGCATTCGAAATAGATTCGAGGAGCGGCTGGCCGAGTGGCTAGAACGCCGTTTTGTCCTTCGGGAGACCCGGGTTCGAAACATCCGTTAGGTGTGGATTTTTTGCTGTCGGAGGCAAAAAGAAAACACTAACCTGCAGTTTCCGGTGACTGCACTAACCAGGCGGCCTTAATTCATCAGGCTCAAGATCCCCCTGCCCTACGACGCATGGTACTATACGCAGTATATGACAGATGACAGCATAGAGAAAACTACTGTGTGTATATAAGCCAATGGCAGATAGTCAGGATAGCCTACGGAAAGTCGCTTCAGACGATTAATCATTCCATGGCACATAATCAGTTTAAGAGCATGTCCCAATTACCCTCAGCAGTTTTTGGCAGTTTGTGATTTTCTAGGCAATTTTTCAATCAGTAGTTGCAATTAACTCCAGAATGTATTCGATATATGTATTGTGATTTATGTTCAGTAGTTTGCCATCACATTCTGAAAGGCGGACGTCTCATACCGTGGAAATCGGTGCACAGTGGTGTTTCCAAATCGTCCGCAGCGGAACTCTTTGCCTTCTTTCACCCCAAACAAACTTTGCGAGCTATATTTAGAGTCACCAGCTATATTTAGCGCCGACGGTGATCTCCTCTGTGTTCGGGTGGAGTGCATTTCAATTGCCCCACACCACAGTGTTGTTTCTTTGGGCTGTGGCAACCGTTTCTGTCTCCCTTCGACCCTCATTTGCATCGGTCCTGCAATCACTTTCCGGTTAGGGTTAGGGGGTAGGGTTAGGATTAGGGGTAGGGTACACACACTAACCCTAACCCTACCCCCTAACCCTAACCCTAACTGGAAAGTGAAAGAATAGCGCACCACCGCCGCCGCATAGAATTGCGCACCGAACTACGGCGCAACACACGGAAACCCCCTGAATGTTCGGCGCAACACAGGGAACCCCTGAATGTTCGGCGCAACACAGGGAACCCCTGAATGTGACGTCATACCCTGGGATTCCCTTTTGTTTGGGGTGAAAGAGAGTAAAAGTACCGAACTCTGGACTCGGTGTGGCGTATAATTATGAACATGTGCTTCTCATTATCGTCTTCTAAGAAACAGCTTAGATTGTTTTACACGTACAACTCAGAAATATCAGTTGCTGAGTGACCCATGAGACCATTGAAACGGCATGAGAAATAAATTCACAAATATTGATCAGAATTCATGGGAATTAAAAGGGGTTAAAGTCCAGAGGATCGACTTCATGATACTGGGTCTTATCCCATATGGTTCGGTTTCTATCGGCCACTCGAAATTGTCGCACAGAGCACATACTCCGTAGTTCCAACAACTTCCAAGGGTCTTCGAATATGCACTAGTGAACGTCCACATGTATTTATTAGTAATTACATCTAGTAGACGCCCTAGTGGGGGATTGTTCTGGACTGATATTAGCATGGAATTAGCTTTCCTTGTTACCAGTGTCCCTCGCCATCAGGGGAACTCACTCTGACTTCTGATGTACTTTTAATTTACGTCCCCAAGTCACGGACGAGAAAGTCATTTTAGTCCAGCTGACCCGTTACCTCGGCAAAAGTTCTTCTTCTTCTTTTTCCTAACCTCAAGATGTTAATGTGAATATATTTAAAGAAAACCGCGGTCAGCTTGAACTTGTCGACATCTTTACAGAGTTTGTCCCGAAATTGAGCGGGTTACGCCAAGGGAAAAAAAAAATAGACAAAACAAAAAACAAGACAAAAGCTGGAACATGTGACAACTAGAAATATTTCTGAAAAGAGAGATAGAGGAAGGCAGAAAGATAAAATTCTTCACGGTTTATGTCATGGGATAGAGGAAGGCAGAAAGAGAAAATTCTTGACGGTTTTGTGTCATGGCACGGAAGTGATTCAGCACAAGACTTTATATGTACAGTTGGAGATAGTAAAATGTGGTGAAGCATGGTCGTCCACGTTGGTCTGCAAGCATTTGATGAAGACGGTAGACCAACATGATTGTCTGTGTTCTACATGTTGGACACTCCTGCGACAAATGTGTGGCTATCATACGGCCTTCTGAGCGCGAGGCGACGACTTGGCCATTTCACCACTGAGTTCCTCAATGGGAGTTAGAAATAACGGAAGACAGAGAGAGACTAGACAAAATTGACACTGAAATCGGCACGTCGGGGTTCGAACATTGAGCCTCAGATCAAAACTTCGCGGAGGCCTGAGTGTGAACAAGGAAGATATATATTTCTTTCATTTACATCTATGGGTGCCAATCAATACCTGCGAATGCATTTCTCGTGTTTATATTGTGTTTTCAAACTGTTGTGTTTTTTTCCCCGCTCGCTTGCTTTGAACTAAGGCGTAGTCCATACACACTATTTCTAGTAGCACTGGGCTGAATTTTGCGCGTAAATTAGCTTTCCCTACTACCAGTATCCCTCGCCATCAGGCGAACCAACTCCGACTTCAGAGGTACTTGTAATTTACGTCCCCAAGTCAAGGACGAGAAGTCAACATTTTAGTCCAGTTGTCCGGTGTAGAGGTTGAACCCCTTATCTCGGCATCAAGACACCGGGTGTTTAAAGAACGCGTGTTCTTAACCATTTGGGCATGCTGACCTCCGGATTGGGGTTGATTGGTGGTTGGTTTATCAGGAAGACTGTTTTCAGTTTTCACTCTTTAAGTCAGGTGTAATCAAAGATAGGGAGCGTCTGTTGGATCTTGTCCCAGGACAAGCTGATGTGTGGAAAACAAGCAGGTGGACATGTTGGTTGGTTTGCACCGTTGGGTGGAGTATTGAACGATAAGGCGCGCATGGTTAGGGTCCTCAGGGATTGTGTGTATAGTGTGGCAGGACATTAAATCATCATGGCCCAGCGTAGATTGTCCTGCAGTGAGTGACCGGATGATCTGGCCGACACTCAGTACTCCGAGGAAAGACCAGACGGATACATAATCAGACTGCCACTGGTACCATTAGTACTGGGACTCTTCGCTGGCTATTGAAGACGAGAGCAGAACACGCATGGGAGTGTCCCGGATACTGTCATGTCGGTACCAGTCAGTTGTTTTGGTACTCAAGTCGCCTAAGTCCTGAAAAGGGTTTGCATCTATATTAGTGAGGGGTTTTTTCCTGATCCGGTGCCAAAGTATCAACTTCACGGAGACTATTACAGGGCTCTCATTCTCTCCTAACTAAACAAAAAAAAAAAACCTGCGAGATGTATAAACCAGGGAAACATGCAACGAAAGTAGAGGGGGAAATGAGGTGAGACAAAACTATCCAGCTAAAGCAGAAAACATTCACGGTTGACGTGATTTTGGCTGTTAGAGACTTAGTGTCGTTAGTTTCGGGGGGGGGGGGGAGAACCTTTGAAGGAGTACGCAGTGAATTTACTGGCAGGAGACCAAGGCATAATTTACTACCTAACTACTTTACCTACTGTTTAGGCAGGTCATTGTTCTAGGATGAAGCACAGTATCAGTTCCCCTTACCGTCAAGATGGGCGAGTGTAATAAACCTCAGGAAAATATTATTGCCAAAAAAGGTTCCATCCGAAATGGTCATCAAATGGCTCAGTTATGATGTGAATAAAATAAGTTTACTTATGAAGTTATATTTCATCAATGGGATCCATCCATCCATGTACCATGCCGATAAGCGTGGGCGGTTATGTTTTGCCATCTCACTCAATCACCAGAGTCGTGGATCAGCTCCATGTTCCTGTCACAACCATGCCACGTGGCCAAGCCATCCAGGTATTTACTTCTCGGTCTTTCCCTTGGATCTTGCCAGTTGTCACCAAGTTATTTCTTCTCATAACATGCTCAACAATTTTTTACTGTCTACGTCTAATTTCTCTCATCAGTTTACGATCTTTATTTGTTTCTTGAAGGACTTGTTCATTGGTTTTTCTCTCTGTCCATGGTATTCTCTGCATTTTCCTCAGAAACCACATTTCCACAGCCATCAGATGTTTTTCAGCTTGACTGCTCATTGTCCACGCTTCACATCCATACAAAAGTACAGGTTCTATGTAGCACCTCAACACTCTTTTTCTCATTTCAATTGACATCTTTTTATTGGTCAGTATGTTTTTCATCTTGCAAAAGGCTACCTTCGCAATGGAAATTCTTGTTCTAATCTCTTCAAGGCATCTCCCATCAGATGTTATGACTGTTTCAAGATAACTGTACTGATTAACTTGTTGGCACTCTTCCGACAGACGGGTCTAAATAGTTCTGCAGTGAATAAGTGATTAGGGTTAGGGTTAGTTATATAAAATTATTCACTGCAGAACTATTTAGACCCGTCCGTCGGAAGAGTGCCAACTTGTTTAAGAATATGCACATTTACTCATATATCACATTGTGGTATTTCTTTCTTCCCAGTGATGACCATAATCAGTGTCTTGGCTTGGTTTAATAATTAAATGTAGACTAGAAGCAGGCAGTACAATAAGAGTTTATTCTTATGTATTCCACAATAAGTGTCGAAGCCTGGATATTGCTTTAGTCAGTTAATTCCCAGTTAGAAGTTCCAGTTCCAATTACTTGTTGCTGTGTCCTACTTTAGTTACATCCAATAGCAACTGTCTCACAGCAGTCAGTTCTTTGGCAGTCAGGCTTAAGTTGTCAGTTGTGGTTCTAGCTTCACGGTAAAGGCTCACTCCATAATGCTCCGTTCCTGTGCCAGTGAATATCACACACAATGCTCTTCATTGTCCCATGTGAAAAGTGGAATAGACACCAGTCCCAACAGACCAACAGCATGCAAAGACAATCAGCTAACATGAAGATAACAAACAAAAGGAAGATTTGAACATGTATTTATTTATAACTAGTAACATGTCAGATAAGATTTGTCTGTTCAGCATTCAACAATGTCAGAAATGTTCATTTACCAGATGTATTAGGATCACGTGAGGAAACTCCTTATATAACCACTGTTTCAATACACCCGACATAGTGAAAAACATTACAAATGCAACAAGACACTGTCTCAGTTTCCCCAAGTAGCTATAAGCATTCTCACAGCTGTAATCAACTGTTATATAACCAGGGACATTAATTCTGCTGTCATGATTCCTATCTCTTGTGTCTTAGCAGTGCCTGCCTAAGAAACATAAGATTATTCGCCTCTTCAACTGATGTGAAAAACAGATTTGCAGACCTTTGATTTATGAGTTTATATCTGACTTCCTAGACTGCTGTTGTGTCTTGAGGCATTTAATTGTGAAAGTTTCATCTTGTATACATAACACAACACCAGCAAACAAATAAACAAACACATGTTGAGAACATGCATCCTTCCTGTGGTAACATACGGATGTGAGCCAAGGACCATGTTACAATCACTAACCAAGAAAAGCAGGGCTTCTGAACTGAAATGTGGTAGAAACTTCTTACAATACAGTGGAAGAAGAAGAACAACAACAATTACCGATAGTTTACCAGACCTGAATACCAAAGACAACTGGCTTATAAAAAGCATCATGACAGAAAGTGAAACACGAGGTCTCTGAAATTATCTATCATAATGGAAGCATGTCATCATTAGAACTGATTCTATCATTTCATACAATAGTGAATAACTTGATGTGAAAGATCTGAATATGAGTCCACCAAGCAGGTAGTTTTACTTCATGAGTATGTTATGTGTTAGGTAATACTTTCTACAGTCATTCATCATGTGCTATACCACCAGACGTGGGTGGTCATGGTTCACCATCTCCCATGATTACCAGTCTTAGATCAGGTTTGTGTTTTTGTGCCATGTGGCCAAGCTGTCCAGGTATTTATCTTTTTGCCTTCTTCTTACTCGTTTCCCATCAATTTTTTTATCACTAGATTTTCAAGTTTATTTCTTCTCAATATGTGCTCCAAAAAATCTCGACTATGTTTAATTTCTCTAATCAATTTAGTTTTCATTTGCTTCTTGAAGAACTGTCTCATTCAGTCCATCCATGGTATTCTTTGCATTTTCTTCAGAAACCACATTTTCACTGCCATTTGATGTTTCTCAGCTTGTCTACTTATTGTCCATGTTTCACTGCATGTAACAGTGCAGGTTCTAAATGGCAATTTAACTCTTTTTCTCACTGCAATTGACAGGTTTCTGTCGGTGTATATGTTTTCCATTTTGCAAGAGGCTACCTGTGTCAGTTATTCTTGTTATAATCTTTACAAGGCTTTAATTTTTACCCATCAGATGTTATGCCTGTTCCAAGATGACCAGGTTCACATAACAAGGGTCCACCAAGCAGGTAGTGTGCTTGATGAATATGTTACATGTTAGATAACATGTTCTATATACTCTACACCAGTGGTTCTCAACCTTTTTTGCTCCATGCACCCTTCCACCATTTCAGAATGCTTTTCTCTCCTTTCCAAAATTGTCAGCCGCAAAAGGTGCATTCAAAATAACATGCCTTCAAAATAACATGCCTTCAATACTGAAAATTCTTATTTTCTTCCATATTTGTGCATAACATTTGCATGCATTAGAACATCAAAGAAATGTCAATACACGTCACCGGAATGCCAGAAAATTGTGCTTTATCAAACAAAATGCTCAATAAAGAACCAGGATATTGCCCCCCCCCCCCCCCCCCCCTTGGGGGGATTTCCCCACTGGTTCGAACCACTGCTCTACACAAATATATAAAATGACTAGAAATAAACAAGTCACAACTTTGCACAAATATCCACACTGCTCCAGGGCAGATAAAGAGACAACACTAATACTCTCATACTCATACAAACAAGCTGTAAAAATGGTAAATGAATCTGTACTAGAAACAGGCAACTGGTTTTCATGCAGCTGTTCACAATTAAGAGTCGTTGAACAACTTTAGTTCTTTTTCAGTCAAGAACAAGTTACAGAACTTGCAAGTATTCTGAGCTTTATCTTCTCTTGTGCCATTTGCCTTGCAGCGTCAGGATGCAGACTTATGGGACAAGCTTTGTTCATGTTATTAAGTGTTGACTAACACGATTCACCATCACACGTGATCAATAATCTTGCATCAGGTCTGTCTTCTTGTCCTAATTATGCCATCTGGCCCAGCCATCTAGGTATGCATCTATTTGTATTCCTTTTGTTCTTTTGTCATCATGGTTGCCAGTTGTCACTAAGTTTTCTCGACTGTCTACATTCAATGTCTCTAATCAATCTGCAGTTTTTAATCTGCTTCTTGAAGGATTGCCCCATATGTTTTTTCTGTACGTCCATGAGTATTCTTTGCATATTCCTCAGAAACCAGTGTCACGTTTGTTGCCTTAGTTATGCCATTTATCCATCTTACATGGTATCAATATGTGCACATAAGACTGGTAGCTCAATCTGTACTAAGGTATAGATTTATTGATTAAGAAAGATCTTGACTGTATCAGGATATGACAATATGAAAAATAACAAAGATTATGTTAAGATCCCGTGGAGAACCAACAAGCACATATTTCTTTACCCAGACTCCAGGACAGGTGGACAGGTATCAGTGGTTCCTGAATGGGGTCCCTAAAAGGTATGTACATGTGTTTGTTATTTCTCCACAGGGTCTTCTTCTTGCGTCCTTTATTTCCCCCCCCCCCCTTTTCCCCTCCATTGGGACTTAAACCCTCAACCAACTCACTCCAAGCCCTCCTTTCATTTGTCATCTTCTGCAGCTCAATACATTTCTAGGAGCTTCCTCTCCTCTTGATTGACTGAGGTACTCTGTTTTCTTTATGTGACTTGTTCATGGCTGGTTGGATTGTGTGCTGAATTGTTCTAAATGAAGGAGTAGCCAGCCCTAAGCACAACCCATCTTAGTTGCCTCTTTGCTTCACTTACAAGAACACCATGCAGGAAGCCAAAGAAGATTAATAAACCAACACAGAACTTGGGTCGTGAGCCGCTACAAGCTGCGGGATTTGCTGAGGAGGGGATCCGAGCACTTATGGACTGAATAGTTTGATTTGCAATGAAGGTGATCTGTCGACTAACTAACAGGCTTTGGTAACACAATGGATCTCAAATAACACGATCTTAACCTACCTTTTTGTTCATTTTATACACATGTAGTGGTTACTGGACACATGATATCTCTCTCTCTGACTCCTTCAGATGTTCATGCACTCTGTCTTCCCCAATTGTTTCTTTACAATTTGTGCAGTGCAAAGTGTGTATTGGTTACTCCATATAGAATGTTTTTCTCAATTCTTTCTATCCCACCAAGTTATTGTATTAACTATCAAATCTACAGTGTCCCTTTAACCCCTATGTCTCCAATGTCCTTTATTATTAAGCCTTCTAGACATATGCACTATTTGTTATTTAAAATAACCATTGCTAGGATAGAATGAGTTAAAGTAATAACTCTTAGACTGAAAGAGTTAACATCTTCCTCTCCCAGTGTTAGTTTTTTTTACACTTCATAACTAAGCACTGATGTTAGCTTTCAAGTAACAACTGCCTGAGACAGAGAGATTGAAAGAAACTCAAGTGTTCTATGGGGTGGGGGGGGGGGGAGAGAGAGAGAGAGAGAGGAGGAGGAGAGAGAGAGAGAGTGTGTGTGTGCATACGTCAATCTGGAAACTAGCTTACATTTGCAGTTGGTCACAACTAAAACGGCCAAACTGACACTTGCAAATGGCAACAGATCAACAAACTTCCGAGTGTAACAAGATTACTAGGCACTTTCTGTGGTAAGATGTATGCATTTTAAGAATGAACCTGCTTACAGATTTCAGGCAGTGACAGACATGTAATAATGAATA